>CM055026.1:201276-217709 GCA_029204005.1 Salix udensis
TAATGGTAGCTAAGATTGAAGGGTTTTTTGGTCCTTCTATTATGTATCTTTTTTGTTATTATTGCGTGAGGTCAAAGAAAATTTGGTATTTGGATGAATTAAATTAGAAAAACAAGGAAAGGTTGCCCACGCCTCGACATGGGGAGGCATCAATTAAATTTGGTATCATTTGTCATTTATTTTTTTATATTAAATTCATCCTCTTAGATTTGACACTCAATATTTTTATTTCTAATTTTGATTTTTGGCTCTTCTATCAAATTTTAATTTATTTTCAATTTTATCATTGGATTCATGATCTTATTATAAAAAATTCATATTTGATCCATATTCTCTTGATTTATATTTTTTGTGAATTTAATTTTCATTTCAATTTCACCCTTCAATTCAGTGTTTGATGATGTTTAAGATTTGACCCTCAATGTTTTTATTTATAATGTTGATTCTTAGCCCTTTTATAAATTTTTAATTTCATATTTAGATCCATAATTTTTATTTTTTTAATTTGCTTCTCATTCTCTTAGGTTTTTTTTTGGATTCATTTGTTCATTTGATCTTTTCTTTTTTCAATTTAACCCTTTAATTTTAAATTTTAGTTCGTCCTATCATTTTTTTTCTAATTAGGTTCTTATTCTCTTATTTGCTATTTTTTTTATCAATACTTTTATTTTATTTTATCATTTGATATATGATTTATTCGGATATTGTCTTCATGGTTTTTTTCCATCGTTTCTAGAGCTTACTCGGAAGTCATTCTAGAGCAAGTACCAAGTTACATGTCAAGTGGGTTGACTCGAGTTAACCATTATTTTTATTTTATAAAAAATTCAAAATGATACCATCGTAAAAAAAAAAAAAAAGATCAATGGGGCTTGACTCATTTCGGATTGAATTTTCCCCGGGGTTTAACCAAAACCTAGGTCAACTTGGGGTTGTGATCGTCTTCCACCAGATTAATTCACCCCAAACTTCTATTAAGACTCGGCATGGTCTAAGCCGCAAGTTACCTGGGTCATGAGTAAACTAGTCAGGCCAAACTAATTTTTTAAAATAATATCATTTAAAATATGATACTTCCAATTTAGTCACTACTCAAGTCCATATATTGTAAATGTTAACACGGTTTGACGTTGATTTCTTTTCCAATTATATCTTTTGAAGTTGTTGATTCTGAAAAATAAACATTGTTATTTTCTTTTATTTTCTTTTCAATCAAATTATCATTATCTCAATCTAGGTGAGAGGTTTATCTGGGTGACTCAAGTTTCTTTAAGTCTTTTTTCATTATTTTTTTAAAAATAAAGCTTCATTTTTTAAATAATTTTATTTTTTTATTGGATTGTCCCGTCAACTTGATATTATTTGCAGGCTTTAATGATTTTACCTAGTTTTGATGTTACTTAGTTTTTTAAGACTTTTTTCATTGAATTGTTTTTTAATTTTTTTTATTATTGTACATTTTGACTTTTGGAGATTGACAATCAATAATATTTTTTTCTATAATGCGAGTCGTATATTATTTTTATTTTTTAAAAATAAACTAGCAATACTTAAACATTTTTTTTTATACCGGGAAAAAATCAGCCACGCCTGCGGCAGGACAAAAATAAGTGTATACAGTATACACTGCACTAAAAACAGGAAATGGAAGCTTTTGGGATGGTGTAGCGTATCAGCAAACGGGGCCAGACATTGATTTACATTTATCCCACTGGCGGGCCCAAGCCTAACTACCAGATAAAACCTCCGACAACGTGCTTCCTATTTTTGTAATTTTATTTGGTCCCTCTACTTTAAATATTTCTAATAGGATCCCTATATTCAATTGTAATCTTCATTTTAATGATTGCGACGGCTTTTATAGGATTTGCTTTTAATTCAGAAAAAAGTAGAAGCTTATAAGGAAACATTTTTATGAGAGGATGGACCGAATAAATAAATAAAATCATAGCAGGGATTCAATACTAAATAGAGGTCAATATTACAGGGACCAAACAGAATCCTTAAAAAAGTAGTATAAATAAGGGGGGTTGAAAACAGAAAAGGACAAACCTTCTCTTTAGAAGCGAATGCAATTCTAGCAGCCTATAAATACCAAGTGAAAAGGCTGGGCAACGGCCGATGGGGATTTGATAATATCTTCTTCTTCTTCTCTAAGTATATCATATAATCTTCGTTGCTCCTCCTCCATTTTCCGCCCGAGCTTTCTCTGCCTCTTCCATGCAAATTCACGTGCCCCATCAAACCGAGCTCTGCCTTTTGTATCACATCCCTCGACACCTCTGTCTTGCTTGCTCGCTCGCCGGAAACCTGTTCGTGCTCTTGTGACTTGGGTTCGGGATCTTGTGAGGCTGAAGGTACCCGTTTCACTGTTTTTTGCCCGTGTGTTTTTAGGGTTTATGGTGTCAATTGTCGCCTAAATGTTTTTTAAAACATCAGGAAAAAAATTAGTCATATTGCTGGCGGACCACCATTCTAGTTCATTTCTAAAAAAAGAGTCAATAATACCGGGACCGAGTATAATCCTTTAACAAAACATCTCCAACGGAGCATTTATATGAAGAAGCAAAGACAGATATTTGTATTTTCTTTCCTTTTTATTCAACCGTATCATCTCCAACAAAGTAGGTATTTCAATTGGCAAAGTAGCTATTCCGTTACTAAAATGCTATTTATAGCTGCAGAAACAGAAAAGGCATAGTGCATTTTGCTTTTGACTCTTCATCTTCATCCTCGTCTTCATCTTTGCCACGACCGGACCTGAGGAGCTACAGGTTGATTGATTTCTCATAATTTTTCATATACACTAGTTAACACGTACACAAAAGAAAGAGACGTTGTTTTCTGGATCATTTCAAGGTAAGGCTCCGCCATCTATTTTTTCCTGCTTTCGGTTAAAAATCATCTCTTTACTTTTGATCGGAGAATTATACTAGAAGATTAATTTATTATTTGATCTGGGAATTTATTTCTCCAATCAACGGAGTAATTTAGATTTCATTCTCTTTTTGGTGGATCGTCCATTTAATCAGTGTTAGCTAATAAATCTCAAGAACCATGCCTTTCATTTGTGTTTATTTATTTATTGACTCTTTTTATGGAAAAACAAAGGGTTTGGTTTAGATATGAACTTTGTGTGCTGGGTTTGAATTTTCATGCTATCATCTGCTCTATGTATAATCAAGTTATTTTTAATTAAAAGCACATCAATGTGGGTTCTTGGCAAATTGTTTGCTTGAAGTGGGTGATGACGGTCAGTTGTGAACCTGAGATAATTTTTTCATGTTTCCTTGCATCTGAATAGTCAATAAGCGATCTTGCAGCATTGCATTGCTTGGCATTTCAACTGCATGTGTGTTGCCTGCTTCACTGCTTTAGATTTTGTAAGCCATGGGGGAGTGGGTCATCGGAGCTTTTATCAATCTTTTTGGCAGCATTGCTATCAACTTTGGGACTAACCTTCTTAAAATGGGAGATGCTCTAAAGGAGGGGGGGCATTTTGAAAAGAAAGGTGTCCTGACGCAAATGCAATTCTAGATGTCTATAAATACGAAGTATAGAGGAAGAAGTGAGAGGTCAAATATATCTGTGAGCCCTAAGTTCCAGCCATTCTGACTCGCTCTCTCGGAATCCTGCTTGCGTGACTCGGGTTCTGGATCTTGCGAGGCTAAATGTAATGTTTTTTCTGCTTTTTTTCTCTCTGCATTCTGAGGATTTTTGGTGTTGCCTGGGTCAGGTTTATATTTACTACTTTCAGTTTATATTATATAAAGATTAGTTGTTTTGGTGAAATTTAATCTCAAAGTAAAATCCTCTTACAACAGAAAGAAAGAATCATGTTGAAAGATTCTGTCTTTATCAGGACCCCCTTTGACATTTCTGCTGTTCTTTTTGGTTTAAATGATGGAATGCTGTCTACTTTTTTATCCAGTGATGCATCCGAATCGGCAAAGGTCAGGCTTGCGGATGAGTTGAATGGCGAAACAAGTGTTTTAAATTTTTGAGGGCTAGAATGTTAACATCATTTTTAGATGAATGTTAGCAAATCTATTATGCAGTCGGTCGAGATTGACTTTTTCGAGTACTATTTCTGGGGTTTAATGCCCCAAGTACTCACCTGGCTTCTCATTTTAAATGCATTTTTTTTATATATATATTTCCGATTATGGTACTAATTAGAGAACGAAAAAGTCACAGATTGTATTCTTTTACTCTTGGTTAGACCTCTTGCCGCTTGGTTTCTAAACATGTTACTTGCAGGGAAAGCAGGGGTATATCAGAATGAAGGCACTGATCCTTGTTGGAGGGTTTGGAATACGGTTGAAGCCGTTGACTCTCAAACACCCCAAGCCGCTTGTTGAATTTGCTAACAAACCTATGATCCTGCATCAGGTGTAAATTCTTTAGCATTGCCTTTGTTTATACAAGCATAATTGGACTCGTGCTGGATGCTGTCTTTATGGTTAACTGCTTCCTCTGTGCAATAACCTGATATGGTCTGTGGATTTCCATGATTGAGAAATAACTTGTTTTAAAACCCAGAATTTAAACACTTGTCCATGTATAACGGGCCGTGGCAATTCCATGCCCTGTCAATCTCATATCCACTTGTTGGTTTTTTGAATTGTTTGCAGATAGAGGCTCTCAAGGCTATTAGAGTGACTGAAGTTGTTTTGGCTATCAACTACAAGCCCGAGGTACGAACAAGCAGCCTGCTTTTCACCACTATCAGTTTTTATTAGAAATTAACAAATCGTGCTCTTCCCTGCAGGAGATGATGAACTTCTTGAAGGATTTTGACACGCAGCTTGATATTAAGATTACTTGCTCACAAGAGACCGAGCCGCTCGACACTGCTGGTCCTCTGGCGCTAGCAAGGGACAAGCTAATCGATGATTCTGGCGAACCGTTTTTTGTTCTCAATAGTGATGTCATCAGCGAATACCCGCTCAAGCTAATGATAGAGTTCCATAGAGCCCATGGAGGAGAGGCTTCCATAATGGTGACCAAGGTAACACCTGCCATCTATTAGTTTACCTTCGCTAGTTTCTCTTGTGGATGTGAAACTAAACTAGCCTTGAAAATGTCGAAAACCGTTTCTCTCTATGCTGCAGGTGGATGAGCCATCAAAGTATGGTGTTGTGGTTATGGAAGAATCCACAGGAAAAGTTGAGAGATTTGTGGAAAAACCAAAAGCATTTGTTGGCAACAATATCAATGCCGGAATTTATCTGTTGAACCAATCTGTTGTTGATAGAATTGAACTGAAGCCCACCTCAATTGAGAAAGAGGTCTTCCCGAAAATAGCGGCAGAGAACAAGCTCTACGCAATGGCGCTTCCAGGATTTTGGATGGACATTGGACAGCCAATGGACTATATTGCAGGCCTAAGACTCTACCTCGATTCCCTTAGAAAAAAATCCCCATCCAAGTTGGCCACTGGTCCCCATATCGTGGGAAATGTTTTGGTGGATGAGACTGCGGAGATTGGAGAGGGTTGTTTGATTGGACCTGATGTTGCAGTAGGACCACGATGTGTTGTCGAGTCAGGAGCTACACTCTCTAGTTGCTCTGTGATGAGTGGAGTTACCATCAAGAAGCATGCTTGCATATCTAGCAGCATCATTGGGTGGAGTTCCACTGTGGGGCAAGGGACCCGCCTAGAGAAGACCGTCCTTGGAGAAGCTGTCCATGTAAAGACAAGCCTCGAAGGAGTTGTCTACGTGTGTGACGATGTTTACAACAATGGAGGTGAGGTTTTACCTGACAGAGAGATGGAGTCGAGCAATTTGAAGCCGGAGAGTAATGTCAGGGTTTGGGATTAAGATTTGTTGACTACTTTTAGACCCTTTCGGGGGTGTTTCAAGTCATTACGTTTGGAAAACCAAATGTTTTCGAACTTTTTCATAGGCCAGTGTTGCACAATTGTTTCTGCTGCAAATTTCATCCTGGGATTCACTGTGTGATCAAAACCCAGAGCGGTTATCAAGTTATCCAGGAAGGAAAGTTTGTAATGAAGGGTAAAGAAAAACTATTTGAAAAGACAAAAGGATTAGTAATGGATAGAACAGAAGGATGATTCACCTGAATTCTATCTTCATTCATTCATTCAACTTTTGTTATATTTCTTGGCTGTTTTTAATCTCGGTGCATTCCGTTGCATACATAGCAGCAGTGCAAAATAGAAATTCTTGACATCCATAAACGAAGCCGCACGTGGCCCCTGAAACACAAAGGAAAACAAAATGTACGCAAAACACTGTTGCGTTGAGAAGAAGATTTGAATGAGCAACGGTCATCTATTCTCATTCAATTTCACCTGCAACATTTCCCCCTCCATCAAAGCTTCCCTTTTATCTATGGTTGCATGGCCACCGGAGTGGAAATGCCACTGCATACATTATGAAACAGACTTGCTCATGTATGCAGATTGCAGTAAATAACGCTAAAAATAATTTAATTGACAGGTTTCCTCCTGAATATATCTCCTATCTCCAAACATTTAACAATATTAAAGAGACCCTCCCCGCACATTTTCCCATCTTCTTTCTTGACATCAACCACCAAGAAAACACCCACCCAAAAAGAAACGATTCTTGATGGACAGAAAGGTGGCAGAAGAAGTGAAAAAGGATTGTATCCCAGAACATTTAAAGACAAAGATACTACTGAAAACACCTATCAAGTCAATTTTGAGATTTAGGTGTGTATCGCAATCATGGAACTCCCTCTTTACTCTCCCTTACTTCATCAAAGAGCATTTGGCCAATGCCAAACCATTGATTCTTCTAACCGAAAACTTAGTAGTATCACTCTCTTTGCTTCTTGACAGTGAGGGTTTAGACAGGAGCTCACAAATAGAGTTTCATCGCCCACATTCTTTTAAGATAGTTGCTTCTCGTAATGGAGTTGTATCTCTTAGGGGTAGACATCGCGAATTTGATGGCAGGAGGCTTATTTTGTGAAACTCATCAATTAAGAAAACTTTGTACCTTCCACCTCCTAGGTCATCTGCAAGTACTGTCACGACTTTATTAGGCCTTGGCTATGATCCAAGAAGTGATGACTATAAGGTTCCTAGCTAGGATTGTGAGGCTTGGTAACTCAGCCAAGCATCCATTTGTTTTCCAGTTCTTCTCTCTCAATTCTGGATCTGTCACGAACCAAAAGGAAGAAGAAGGTAAAGGCAACGAGAGGAAAGCTGAAGCATGAAATTGAATTCAAAATTACCTAAAACGACTGCGTTTGTGCAGTTTTTTTGATTTCCAGTAGCTTCGAGATGGGATCGATGCCACGCTGGCACAAATTGTCTTTATATTCGTATTGTTGGCAGAAGAAGTGAAAAGGGACCGTATCCTAGAACATTTAGTGACAAAGATACTACTGAAAACACCTATCAAGTCAATTTTGAGATTCAGGTGTGTATCGCAATCATGGAACTCCCTCGTTACTCTCCCTTACTTCATCAAAGAGCATTTGACCAATGTCAAACCATTGATTATTCGAACCGAAAACCCAGTAGTATCACTCTCTTTGCTTCTTGACAGTGAGGGTTTAGACAGGAGCTCACAAATAGAGTTTCATCGCCCACATTCTTTTGAGATAGTTGCTTCTTGTAATGGAGTTGTATCTCTTAGGGTTAGACATCGAGAATTTGATGGCAGCTGGAGGCTTATTTTATGGAACCCATCAATTAAGAAAACTTTGTACCTTCCACCTCCTAGGTCATCTGCCAGTACTGTCATGACTTTATTAGGCCTTGGCTATGATCCAATAAGTGATGACTATAAGGTTCCTAGCTAGGATTGTGAGGCTTGGTAACTCAGCCGAGCATCCATTTGTTTTCCAGTTCTTCTCTCTCAATTCTTGATCTGTCACGAACCAAAAGGAAGAAGAAGGTGAAGGCAACGAGAGGAAAGCTGAAGCATGAAATTGAATTCAAAATTACCTAAAATGACTGCGTTTGTGCAGTTCTTTTGATTTCCAGTAGCTTCGAGATGGGATTGATGCCACGCTGACACAAATTGTCTTTATATTCGTATTGTTGCCAGAAGAAATGAAAAGGGATCGTATCCCAGAACATTTGGTGACAAAGATACTACTGAAAACACCTATCAAGTCAATTTTGAGATTCAGGTGTGTATCGCAATCATGGAACTCCCTCGTTACTCTCCCTTACTTCATCAAAGAGCATTTGGCCAATGCCAAACCATTGATTCTTCGAACCGAAAACTTAGTAGTATCACTCTCTTTGCTTCTTGACAGTGAAGGTTTAGACAGGAGCTCACAAATAGAGTTTCATCGCCCACATTCTTTTAAGATAGTTGCTTCTTGTAATGAAGTTGTATCTCTTAGGGTTAGACATCGCGAATTTGATGGCAACTGGAGGCTTATTTTGTGGAACCCATCAATTAAAAAAACTTTGTACCATCCACCTCCTAGATCATCTGCCAGTACTGTCACGACTTTATTAGGCCTTGACTATGATCCAAGAAGTGATGACTATAAGAGCATCTCCAGCAGTAGAGGCATAATAGAGAGCCAAATATTTAAAATGGATGTTTGAATAGTGTAAAAATGGCTTTGACTTTGGTGTGCACTCCAGTAGCAGAGGCATTTTGGAGAGCCATTTTTTTATATTATTATTAACACTTTTTTTTCCTCCTAAATATTATTATTATATATTCCTAAATATTCCTAAATACTACCCCCCGAAACCCTACCCTACCTCTTTCACTTCTCATCTCTTTCACTTCTCATCGCCGCCCCCCACAAAATGCAGCTCACACGCCTCTCCAAACATTTGCGCCGCCCCCCACCACGCCTCTCTCATGCCCATCTCTCCTTCTCCGTCAATTGCAGCTCCTCTCATGCCCATCTCTCCTTCTTCGTCCATCACTTTTGTCAATTGCAGCTCCTCTCATGCCCATCTCTCCTTCTCCGTAAATTGCAGCTCACCTTACGCCTCTCTCATGCCCATCTCTCCTTCTTCGTCCATCATTTCTCCTAGCTCACCTCACACCTCTTTCATGGCCATCTCTCCTTCTCCGTCCCTCACAGCTCCCCTCACGCCTCTCCCATGGCGCTCCCCCCCTCTCACTCTACTCTTTTCCTCCTCTCCCTCGACTCCCTCTCACTCTGTTCTCCCCCATTTGTCAAGTTTCTAGCATACGGGTTCTATTTTTTTATCAACAATCCTAATTGTACAGACAAAAAATATATCAAGTTAAGAAAACAAACCGAAGATTCTGGGGCAGAAGGTTTGACAGGAACCGAAGATGCAATCTGCTCGTTGGATTTTGAACTTTGATGAAGGTATTTTCTCGCCAATTCTTCTTCGGATTGGATGCAAAATATTCTGTGTTTTTTCAATTTTTTAATTCTATGGGTTGCTGGTGTTCAATTGTTGAATTCGTTGGGTTTTTTTTTTATGGGTATTGCTTTGTTCTGGGTTGATGTCGTTTGTTGAATGAGTTGTGTTTCCAATTTCTTTGCTGGGATTTTTATTGTACATGCCCAACGGTCATTTTATTTTTCCCTCTGCAGACAATATATGTAGGAATAGCTCCCGGATGCCTCCAGAAAATGAAGAAGCCATTTTGGCTCTTCACTTGGCTCCTCTGCTGGAGACGAAATTTAACCCAAAAAAGCCAAATATTTGAATTTTTGGCTTTGGCTTCCCGGATGCCTCTGCTGCTGGAGATGCCCTAAGGTTCCTAGCTAGGATTGTGAGGCTTGGTAACTCAGCCGAGCATCCATTTGTTTTCCAGTTCTTCTCTCTCAATTCTGGATCTGTCACGAACCAAAAGGAAGAAGAAGGTGAAGGTAACGAGAGGAAAGCTGAAGCATGAAATTGATTTCAAAGTTACCTAAAACGACTGCCTTTGTGCAGTTCTTTTGATTTCCAGTAGCTTCGAGATGGGATCGATGCCACGCTGGCACAAATTGTCTTTATATTCGTATTGTTTGCAGAAGAAGTGAAAAGAGATTGTATCCCAGAACATTTGGTGACAAAGATACTACTGAAAACACCTATCAAGTCAATTTTGAGATTCAGGTGTGTATCGCAATCATGGAACTCCCTCGTTACTCTCCCTTACTTCATCAAAGAGCATTTGGCCAATGCCAAACCATTGATTCTTCGAACCGAAAACCCAGTAGTATCACTCTCTTTGCTTCTTGACAGTGAGGGTTTAGACAGGAGCTCACAAATAGAGTTTCATCGTCCATATTCTTTTGAGATAGTTGCTTCTCGTAATGGAGTTGTATCTCTTAGGGTTAGACTTGGCGAATTTGATGGCAGCTGGAGGCTTATTTTGTGGAACCCATCAATTAAGAAAACTTTGTACCTTCCACCTCCTAGGTCATCTGCCAGTACTGTCACGATTTTATTAGGCCTTGGCTATGATCCAAGAAGTGATTACTATCAGGTTCCTAGCTAGGATTGTGAGGCTTGGTAACTCAGCCGAGCATCCATTTGTTTTCCAATTCTTCTCTCTCAATTCTGGATCTGTCACGAACCCAGTAGTATCACTCTCTTTGCTTCTTGACAGTGAGGGTTTAGACAGGAGCTCACAAATAGAGTTTCATCGTCCACATTCTTTTGAGATAGTTGCTTCTTGTAATGGAGTTGTATCTCTTAGGGTTAGACATCGCGAATTTGATGGCAGCTGGAGGCTTATTTTGTGGAACCCATCAATTAAGAAAACTTTGTACCTTCCACCTCCTATGTCATCTGCCAGTACTGTCACGACTTTATTATGCCTTGGCTATGATCCAAGAAGTGATTACTATAAGGTTCCTAGCTAGGATTGTGAGGCTTGGTAACTCAGCCGAGCATCCATTTGTTTTCCAGTTCTTCTCTCTCAATTCTGGATCTGTCACGAACCAAAAGGAAGAAGAAGGTGAAGGCAACGAGAGGAAAGCTGAAGCATGAAATTGAATTCAAAATTACCTAAAACGACTGCGTTTGTGCAGTTCTTTTGATTTCCAGTAGCTTCGAGATGGATCGATGCCACGCTGGCACAAATTGTCTTTATATTCGTATTGTTGGCAGAAAAAGTGAAAAGGGATCGTATCCCAGAACATTTTGTGACAAAGATACTACTGAAAACACCTATCAAGTCAATTTTGAGATTCAGGTGTGTATCGCAATCATGGAACTCCCTCGTTACTCTCCCTTACTTCATCAAAGAGCATTTGGCCAATGCCAAACCATTGATTCTTCGAACCGAAAACCAAGTAGTATCACTCTCTTTGCTTCTTGACAGTGAGGGTTTAGACAGCAGCTCACAAATAGAGTTTCATCGTCCACATTCTTTTGAGATAGTTGCTTCTTGTAATGGAGTTGTATCTCTTAGGGTTAGACATCGCGAATTTGATGGCAGCTGGAGGCTTATTTTGTGGAACCCATCAATTAAGAAAACTTTGTACCTTCCACCTCCTATGTCATCTGCCAGTACTGTCACGACTTTATTATGCCTTGGCTATGATCCAAGAAGTGATTACTATAAGGTTCCTAGCTAGGATTGTGAGGCTTGGTAACTCAGCCGAGCATCCATTTGTTTTCCAGTTCTTCTCTCTCAATTCTGGATCTGTCACGAACCAAAAGGAAGAAGAAGGTGAAGGCAACGAGAGGAAAGCTGAAGCATGAAATTGAATTCAAAATTACCTAAAACGACTGCGTTTGTGCAGTTCTTTTGATTTCCAGTAGCTTCGAGATGGATCGATGCCACGCCGGCACAAATTGTCTTTATATTCGTATTGTTGGCGAGTAAAAAGTGAAAAGGGGATCGTATCCCCGTAACATTTTGTGACAAAGATACTACCGAAAACACCTATCAAGTCAATTTTGAGATTCAGGTGTGTATCGCAATCATGGAACTCCCTCGTTACTCTCCCTTACTTCATCAAAGAGCATTTGGCCAATGCCAAACCATTGATTCTTCGAACCGAAAACCAAGTAGTATCACTCTCTTTGCTTCTTGACTGTGAGGGTTTAGACAGCAGCTCACAAATAGAGTTTCATCGTCCACATTCTTTTGAGATAGTTGCTTCTCGTAATGGAGTTGTAGCTCTTAGGGTTAGACATCGCGAATTTGATGGCAAATTTGGAGGCTTATTTTTGTGGAACCCATCAATTAAGAAAACTTTGTACCTTCCACCTCCTAGGTCATTTGCCAGTACTGTCACGACTTTATTAGGCCTTGGCTATGATCCAAGAAGTGATGACTATAAGGTTCCTAGATAGGATTGTGAGGCTTGGTAACTCAGCCGAGCATCCATTTGTTTTCCAGTTCTTCTCTCTCAATTCTGGATCTGTCACGAACCAAAAGGAAGAAGAAGGTGAAGGCAACGAGAGGAAAGCTGAAGCATGAAATTGAATTCAAAATTACCTAAAACGACTGCGTTTGTGCAGTTCTTTTGATTTCCAGTAGCTTCGAGATGGATCGATGCCACGCTGGCACAAATTGTCTTTATATTCGTATTGTTGGCAGAAAAAGTGAAAAGGGATCGTATCCCAGAACATTTTGTGACAAAGATACTACTGAAAACACCTATCAAGTCAATTTTGAGATTCAGGTGTGTATCGCAATCATGGAACTCCCTCGTTACTCTCCCTTACTTCATCAAAGAGCATTTGGCCAATGCCAAACCATTGATTCTTCGAACCGAAAACCAAGTAGTATCACTCTCTTTGCTTCTTGATCGTGAGGGTTTAGACAGAGACTCACAAATAGAGTTTCATCGTCCACATTCTTTTGAGATAGTTGCTTCTCGTAATGGAGTTGTAGCTCTTAGGGTTAGACATCGCGAATTTGATGGCAGCTGGAGGCTTATTTTGTGGAACCCATCAATTAAGAAAACTTTTGTACCTTCCACCTCCTAGGTCATATGCCAGTACTGTCACGACTTTATTAGGCCTTGGCTATGATCCAAGAAGTGATGACTATAAGGTTCCTAGATAGGATTGTGAGGCTTGGTAACTCAGCCGAGCATCCATTTGTTTTCCAGTTCTTCTCTCTCAATTCTGGATCTGTCACGAACCAAAAGGAAGAAGAAGGTGAAGGCAACGAGAGGAAAGCTGAAGCATGAAATTGAATTCAAAATTACCTAAAACGACTGCGTTTGTGCAGTTTTTTTGATTTCCAGTAGCTTCGAGATGGGATCGGTGTCACGCTGGCACAAATTGTCTTTATATTCGTATTGTTGGAAGAAGAAGTGAAAAGGGATCGTATCCCAGAACATTTGGTGACAAAGATACTACTGAAAACACATATCATGTCAATTTTGAGATTCAGGTGTGTATCGCAATCATGGAACTCCCTCGTTACTCTCCCTTACTTCATCAAAGAGCATTTGGCCAATGCCAAACCATTGATTCTTCGAACCGAAAACCCAGTAGTATCACTCTCTTTGCTTCTTGACAGTGAGGGTTTAGACAGGAGCTCACAAATAGAGTTTCATCGTCCACATTCTTTTGAGATAGTTGCTTCTCGTAATGGAGTTGTATCTCTTAGGGTTAGACATCGCGAATTTGATGGCAGCTGGAGGCTTATTTTGTGGAACTCATCAATTAAGAAAACTTTGTACCTTCCACCTCCTAGGTCATTTGCCAGTACTGTCACGACTTTATTAGGCCTTGGCTATGATCCAAAAAGTGATTACTATAAGGTTCCTAGCTAGGATTGTGAGGCTTGGTAACTCAGCCGAGCATCCATTTGTTTTCCAGTTCTTCTCTCTCAATTCTGGATCTGTCACGAACCAAAAGGAAGAAGAAGGTGAAGGCAACGAGAGGAAAGCTGAAGCATGAAATTGATTTCAAAATTACCTAAAACGACTGCGTTTGTGCAGTTCTTTTGATTTCCAGTAGCTTCGAGATGGGATCGATGCCACGCTGGCACAAATTGTCTTTATATTCGTATTGTTGGCAGAAGAAGTGAAAAGACATCGTATCACAGAACATTTTGTGACAAAGATACTACTAAAAACACCTATCAAGTCAATTTTGAGATTCAGGTGTGTATCGCAATCATGGAACTCCCTCGTTACTCTCCCTTACTTCATCAAAGAGCATTTGGTCAATGCCAAACCATTGATTCTTCGAACCGAAAACCAAGTAGTATCACTCTCTTTGCTTCTTGACAGTGAGGGTTTAGACAGGAGCTCACAAATAGAGTTTCATCGCCCACATTCTTTTGAGATAGTTGCTTCTCGTAATGGAGTTGTATCTCTTAGGGTTAGACATCGCGAATTTGATGGCAGCTGGAGGCTTATTTTGTGGAACCCATCAATTAAGAAAACTTTGTACCTTCCACCTCCTAGGTCATCTGCCAGTACTGTCATGACTTTACTAGGCCTTGGCTATGATCCAATAAGTGATGACTATAAGGTTCCTAGCTAGGATTGTGAGGCTTGGTAACTCAGCCGAGCATCCATTTGTTTTCCAGTTCTTCTCTCTCAATTTCGGATCCCGTCACGAACCAAAAGGAAGAAGAAGGTGAAGGCAACGAGAGGAAAGCTGAAGCATGAAATTGAATTCAAAATTACCTAAAACGACTGCGTTTGTGCAGTTCTTTTGATTTCCAGTAGCTTCGAGATGGGATCGGTGCCACGCTGGCACAAATTGTCTTTATATTCGTATTGTTGGCAGAAGAAGTGAAAAGGGATCGTATCCCAGAATATTTGGTGACAAAGATACTACTGAAAACACCTATCAAGTCAATTTTGAGATTCAGGTGTGTATCGCAATCATGGAACTGCCTCGTTACTCTCCCTTACTTCATCAAAGAGCATTTGGCCAATGTCGAACCATTGATTCTTCGAACCGAAAACCCAGTAGTATCTCTCTTTGCTTCTTGACAGTGAGGGTTTAGACAGGAGCTCACAAATAGAGTTTCATCGCCCACATTCTTTTGAGATAGTTGCTTCTTGTAATGGAGTTGTATCTCTTAGGGTTAGACATCAAGAATTTGATGGCAGCTGGAGACTTATTTTGTGGAACCCATCAATTAAGAAAACTGTGTACCTTCCACCTCCTAGGTCATCTGCCAGTACTGTCACGACTTTATTAGGCATTGGCTATGATCCAAGAAGTGATGACTAACACAGCTCCAACTATTTTGGCTATTTCTGAAGATTTTATGGTTTGTTGGTTGATACATTTCCTCATAACTACAGTTTTTTAGTGTTGGTTTGCGGCTGTCGATCTTGTCAATGATTGCTGGTAATAAAAATGTAGCTCAACTCATTTCTATAGCTTTGCTCCCTTGTGCCATTTACTTGGGTAGCTATGCTCCTTACAGTAGAAATTGACTGTGATTACACCAGTCAGTTAGAGAATTCAGTGAAAATACATAATCTCTTGCCATTTTTATTTTCTTTTCTTTCTTTTACAGTAAATGGTTTTGGTTTAAAGCATTAGCAAGCCAGATGTGAGTAGAAGATGCACACCCTTTGGTCCCCTGATGGGATATAGTAGAAATTGACTGTGATTACACCAGCCAGTTAGAGAATTCAGTGAAAATACATAATCTCTTGCCATTTTTATTTTCTTTTCTTTCTTTTACAGTAAATGGTTTTGGTTTAAAGCATTAGCAAGCCAGATGTGAGTAGAAGATGCACACCCTTTGGTCCCCTGATGGGATGAATTGGAAGACTCCAATTTATATATGCCTTTCACCGTAATGGACTTGTCGGTCCGAGTTCATCCAAAGAAAGGCTAATGGTTTACATTGCACATCACTCGGTCTAAAATGATATAAAGCAATGATAGAATAGCTTAATTTAGGCCCTGATGATAAGTTTATACAATAAAGACATGTTAGATTGGCTGAATAATATTCATTTTAGTTATATATATATATATTAAAAATCTCCTTTTGCCACCTGATGGTATATTATTTTGGGGAAAATATATATATCAATCACAATTGTTCATCCTTTCTTTTATCTTAAACATATTAACACAATGATATTTATTTTTTATATATATTTTTTAAAATAAAATTATTTTTAATAGTTAAGCAGCGTTGCAGTCCAACTCCAGCAGTAGCAACAACATAGAACTCTCTGTCGGTGAGTTCTTGGCCAATGCACCAACATAGGTGTTTTATTTATTCAATAGACTTGTAGGATGTTCAATGAATTAAGGTTAAGATCGTAGTTGATTAAAGCATAAAAACAAATACAAGATTAATATAATTTTAATTTGTTAATATAAAAAAATATATAATTTTGATATTTTTAAATAAAAAATCCACTCTAGAACATACAATATGCATCCGATGTGGACGTCTTACTAATCAAAGACAAAAAATTCACAAAAAATATAAAATCTAAAACTAAATAAGAGATTGGATTAACACAAGTCATTTTTCTTAATTGTCTCGAGATATCCTGGTTTTTCTGACAAGTTTTTTCACGTATGTTCA
>CM055026.1:818209-1155709 GCA_029204005.1 Salix udensis
AAAGTTTAAACAACTAATTTTCTGGGCAAATTCAATATAGCCCAGACTATCTTGGAATAATTGATTTGATTCAAAGCAATATTACTCGTTGCCTTTGTCTCTGCTCAATCTTTCTTTATATAGCTTTTTTTGGGACAATTCGTATTTAAGATGTATACGTATTTCTTGTGCTAATCCTGATTTTATGCCAGTTGTCCCTTCTCCCAAACGACGCCGTTTCCTCGGTTCCCTTATAAGTCAATGTCAACTGGTGTTGTCAGGTTCTTTGGATCTCCGCCATCCACGTTAGCTGTCCTTGGCTTCATCCGTTCCTACACGCAGATATTCATTTTCTTCTTTTTGCAGAGGCTTGTTGAGGAAGCTATTCCGTCTATTTTGTTTGTCAATCTTGACCGTCCATGTAAGCCGTCCTTTCTCCCATCCATCCCTAAACGCTGACAATTGCTTTCTTCTTCTGCAGGGATGCTTGTCAAAGAAACCATTTCGCCTCTCTTGTCTGTGTTGACTGTTGAGAGCTTTGAGAGCCATTTCCTCCCTTTCATCCTGTTTGTCTATCTTGAGAGCTTTGAGAGCCATTTCCTCCCTTTCATCCTGTTTGTCTATCTTGAGAGCCTCAAGAGCTCGAGGTGGTTCCTTCAAAGATATTAGGCATATGATGATGATGATGATGAAGATGGGATCTTGAGCCCAGTTACCATCCTGCAAGGGAACTTGGTAGCTCGCGAGTTCCAATGGCATCTCGCGATTCGACTCAGTTATCTCAGATTGGATATGCTATTAGCACGTGCTCATTTTCACTTGAATGTTCTTCTGAAAGAAGATGGCAGACAAACAGATACCTGCAATGACAGGTGATAAATAACTTCAACTACGTGATCGATATCTCCAATGTATAACAAACGTCACTGCAACAACCACTTCTTTCACCACTTTTCATCCGAGGAACTGGGCGAGGACAGAGGAACCTCGACTCTTTTTATATATATAAAAAAACGTTGATAGAAAGGCTATGATATGTACTAGTTACTTGACTAGTAGCTCGCAGGTAAAACCTTTTTTCAGGGGTAAAAAAATTAAAATATTTAGGTTTTGTTAATGTTTTTTTTTAAATAGATTTAAACCATAAATTAAATAATATTTTAATCTTATATGGAGATAAAAAAAAAGAATTGCATGAAACTAGTGGGGATAATTTAATGAAAATATTTTAAAAGTTTAATCTTGGTTTAATTTAATGTCCAATGAAGAAATCATTAAATAAATGAACTTGTTTACTCAATATAATGAAAGTTATGCTTTATTTTATGCTTTATTTTTATTTAATTACATAACAGTAAAACTTGTATCTTTTTATATGAAACAACATATTTTTTTTTTAAATAGAAAAACTACAAAGATAGATTAGATAGAGGCAGAAAAAAGAAAATAATAGTCTTGGATTCACTTGTTAAACCTACTACCGAATAATAAATTTAATTTGATTCAATGATTTTTTTTATTAAGTAATGTATTTTAATTTGAAAATGAATAAAATTATTATTTTCTTATATTAAGTTGTTTATGATTTTATTGCTTGATTTGTAACATAATGAATCTTATTTTGGGAGAATGGAACTACAAATATTAGAATTATTAAAAATATATTAAATCTTGACAAGCCATCTAAGATAAATAAATAAAACGTCAAAATATTAAAGATGTAGATGCTTGAATAAAAATTAAAAAAAGAGCTAATTTTTGTGTCTTTTTTCATTAACATTGACTGAAGCCTATCATTTTAGTTGTTCTAACAATAAATTTTAGTAAAAGCAACAGTAATCCCAACAGCAAAAGCCAGTGGTTTTGGTGGTTGAAAGAAAAGTTGAGATGGGGTCGGGTGCCCCAGTGTTCTTGGGTAAATTTAGGATATAGAAATTGACCTTTTTATTTTTCTATTTGATTAATTGTTTGTATCAAAATTTTAAAAATATATTACTATCTAGATTCTTATAATCTAATCGCGAAAAATAATTGTTATGAACTTGAATTGATATATGTATTTTTTTGGTAGAATTTGTTTTTGTGCTTTTTTCTTAAAATAGATATCACGCAATATTTGTTCCTAGTATAAATAAATTATGCAAGATTTTTTTTTTAAAATTTAATCTTCGATTACTTGATTAAATATAAATCAACTTCAAAATATTTGGAAGCACATCTCTCTTATCCCTTTCTGCTTTGGTGGAACAATTGTACGCAGATTCTAACATGACAACAAACATTTCCCCCTCTTCAATTGTTGTTGAAGTCCTAAGAGATGATAACTATGATGATTGGAGTGCCTGCATGAAAAGCTACATGTTAGCTCATGACCTTTGGGATCTTATTGAGCCTGCTGATCATCAAGAAGGTGACTCTAAGGCGCGGAGAAAAAAGAATGCTGCAGCCTTACATGCCATTCAAATTTCTTGTTCACCACGCATACTTTCCAGGATTAGGAGCATAATTTCAGCCAAAGTTGCCTGGGATACTCTAGCCAACTCGCAACAACAACATTCACCAAGCCACGAAGTGCAATCACAAGGTTCAGGTATACAATGATCTCATTCTCTCCCTTTGTTAGATCTCCAATCACTTCACCTCACTGATGTTAACGCGGGAGAGAATAAAAACTTTGACAGGAGCGGTGAGCAATGAAATGAATGGTCCCTTGCTAGCCCTGTACAGGTACGCCCATAAAGGAGATTGGGATGCCACAAAAGACTATCTTAACAAATACCCAGATGCAATAAGGGCCAGGATTGAACCCTTTGGTGAAACTGCCCTTCATGTAGCAACTTATGCTGGAAATCTGAAAGTCGTGGAGGAGTTGGTGAAGTTGATGTCAGAAAAAGATTTGGAAATACAAGATGATTATGGCTACACAGCTCTTTTTAGTGCTGCTACTGTTGGAATCACAAAGATGGCAGAATGTTTGGTGAGCAAGAACCAAAACTTGGTTACCTTCGTAAATGAAGGTAAAAGGACCCCGCTTGTTGAGGCATGTATAAGAAATCATAAGGATATGGCTCTTTATCTATACTCTGTTACTCCAGCTGAATTTCTTTGTCAAGACAATGGCCTCCATGGATCTGACCTCCTTCGATATGCTATCGCTGGTCACATGCTTGGTAAGAGACTTTACCCTTTAATTATTTATTTCCCCTTCTTCTCCCTCTCTTTCACGCTTTGTTCATAAATCTTCCCTTTCTTTAATTCCTCCTTGTTTTTTAATAGTAGATTTCTCATGGGAGGGACTTCGCTTCAGTTCTGGAAGAACTGTCCACTTTTTGTAATGAAAATAGATATTCGTAAGCAAAAATGAGAGAGATTGCTTTCAGATTGTTTGATATGAAACAAAATGACTTGTTTCAAAATCACTAAAACCTCATCTTTCTTGCTGCTTCTTACGCCTGTTACTTTCGGCTGTTGCAATACCAGATATTGCTTTTGATTTTCTGCATCGCTTCCCATATATGACAACTACAATGGATGGTGTTTCTGGGTCGAACCCTTTGATTGCTTTGTCTACGATGCCTGCATTATTTCATAGTGGAACTCGATTTGCATTATGGCAGCAATGGATCTATTCATGTTAGTATCTCCTCCTTGGATCTTTTTCCTCCTTGCATTTCTCTTCATTTCCAATGCCAATCTATCTAACGTATAATGTTCTATATGATTTTGGAGATTATCACACCGCAAAACAGGGATTTTTTTTTTATATCATAGTATTTTTAAGATAAAATTATCTGAACTTATTTTTTAAATATAAATAAAAAAAAAAACTTTTAAATCTAGTTAAAAATCAAATTTTTCATAAGTTATGTTAGGTAGAATTCAACTAAGATTGACTTAATTCTAGAATCATGGCAGGTATTCCCATAGAACCGATTGCTACAGGTGGTGATAATTTTCGTATTTATATGCATGATCAAAGCCTAAGTGGGTCGAAGAACATTACCCTCCAAGGTATTTGCGCAAATCTCTGTTTTTGTCCCCTCTCCTTTAAAAAGGTAGTGCAATGGACAGTTTCTTTGTCTCTTTCTTGATATATTTATTTCTATTTTCCAAAATTATAAAATCTTTGAACCTATTCCAAGTATCCATTGAAAACACATTATATGTTGCTTGTGATAATTTCACTAATTTGTTTTTGTCCAACTTTTCAGTGTTAAGTAAATTCCGTGGGTTTGCAATAAATCTCCTCACATTCTTAGGTAAGCAAGAACACACACATATATATGACATCTCTTAATTTCTATCATCATTATTATGGTTTTAATTGATCACAATCTTTAATGGTTGATATAGGAATCAAGCAAATATATGATTTGAAGAAGATCCACATTTATTCAGATAAAATTCTACAGTGTATGTGTAAGTATATATCAAATCTAGACTATGAGAAACTCCGCGAGGCAGATATACCTGGAGCATTCCACAATGCTGCAAAAAATGGCATGGTTGAGTTTGTTATTGAGGTGATTAAAGCTTGTCCTCATGTGATGATGACTAAAGATGACAGCTCAAGAAACCTATTTATGTCCGCAGTTGCAAACCGCCATGAAAAAGTATTCAGCCTTCTCTATGGACTTGAAATTGGCAAAGCATTCTTTGTTCCCCTCGCAGATAGCTCAAATAATACAATGTTACATCTGGCAGCAAAGCTATCACCTCCTTCTCAACTAGCTCGGATCTCTGGTGCAGCCCTTCAGATGCAGAGAGAACTACAATGGTACAAGGTGAGCTTTCTACACTCAACATCTTTAAAAAGAAAAAAGTGACTGAAACTTGATCAAGAATATTTTAGAGCTGATTAAGACCTAATTGATTTGGATTTAGGGTATCCATTTGCACATTTCATTGTTACCCAAAAAGAATTAATTTCACTCAAATTCAAAAATCTTAACTCAGGAAGTGGAAAGCATTGGGAATCTTGCACTTAAGGATTTTCCTAATGAAGACAATCAAACAGCCAGAGAGTTATTTACACATGACCACAAGGACTTGCTAGTGAAAGGAGAGCAATGGATGAAAGAAGCAGCAACTTCGTGCACAGTTGTGGGTGCTCTCATCATTACAATTATGTTTACTGTTGCGTTTACTGTTCCCGGCGGCAACGTTCAAGAGACCGGCTATCCAGTTTTTAAAGATGAAAGATCTTTTACTATTTTTATAGTAGCGGATGCGATCTCTCTCTTTTCTTCATCAACATCAGTGTTGATGTTTTTAGGAATTCTTACGTCCCGATACGCAGAGGAAGATTTCCTCAAATCCTTGCCCACTAAGTTAATCTTCGGCCTTTCCATGCTTTTCTTGTCCATTGCAACCATGATGGTAACCTATTGCGCTGCTCTCATAATTATGCTGAATGGGAGAATGGAAATTGTAATTCCAGTTGTGTTGGTGGCTAGCATTCCTGTAACTTTTTTCATGTTGTTGCAATTTCCCCTTCTAGTGGAGATTTTTGTGTCCACATATGGACCAGGAATCTTCAACAAGAAAATGAAACTTTGGTAATGATTGATGAAATGCATGTAATTCATCGTTTAAGATATAGATCCTTCATCTTTTGTGTATTTTAGCCTTAATTATTATTTATTTTCTAGCAGAATTGATTGAAGGCCCTTAATAATTTGCTTAAGGACTATATAATTTAGACGAAATTTGGTACATTTATTTTAAATAATAAAAAAAAACAAGAACATTTTACCTTGATGTCATCACGTCACAAGAGGATCGGAGGGTTAGAATATGAATGCCATCCATTCATAGCTTTGCATCACAGATTTCTTCATAATTGATAGCTGAAGATGGCTAAATCGAACCAAACTAATTTCCTACCTTAAAGCAACTAAAAGAATAATCACATATGCTTGCTTTATATATATATATATATGGTTGGCTTAATTATTGTAGCTGAATTGTTATGTGATTTTGAAAAAGTCAAACAGTGAAAATATTTTTTTTTGTATTTTAAAAATATTTTGATGCGTTTATCAGAAATAATTTAAAAAAAAATAAATAAATATTATTTTAATATATTTCTAAATACTTTTTTTAAAATCAATTTTAACCAGAAACCAATTTTTTTTTTATCATATATTTTTAGTTTCAAGTTGATTTTAAAATAGTTTCAAAAAACAAATCCATGTTGAAGGACACTACGGAAATGCAATTTCTTATATCAATGCATACATTCACAAATAAATGATTTAGATGATCAATATGTGAAAATTGTTTTAAAAACACTTCAATGAATAAAATAAAATAAAAATAAAAATGGTTTACCTCTTAATGCTCACATGAATAAATATTGGATAATTTTGAGAGAAAAATTAGACACTAAATTATTATTATTTTCTTATTTTAAGTTTGATTTGTAATATAATGTATCTTATTTTATGAATTATTAAAAATATATTAAACTTTGACAAGCCATCTAAGATAAATAAACACAGTGTCAAAATATTAAAGATGCAGATGCTTGAATAAAAAATAATAAAAATAAGAGCTGATTTCTGTGTCTTTTTTAATTAATCTTGACTGGAGTCTATCATTTTAGTTGTTCTAACAATAAATTGTAGTAAAAGCAACAGTAATCCCCACAGCAAAAGCCAGTGGTTTTGGTGGTTGAAAGAAAAGTTGAGATGGGGTAAGTAACCCGTGACAGGTTGATTTTTGTTTCGGTTTAGAAGTATATTAAAATATATTTATTTTTTATTTTTAAAAAATTATTTTTGATATTAACATATCAAAATGATAAAAAAAAACATCCCAGAAAAATTAATTTAAAACAAGAATTTTTTTACAAAAATATTTGTTAATATATTAATTTATACTTCTAATAACTTCCACACAAAAAATTACAGTAGTACGGAGTAACTTAAAATTTCAAAACTAGAGAAAATGGAAATTAAATAAATAAAGTTGTTCATGTAATGACAATAAAAAACCTTATCCAAGCATGCGAGATATTTGGGCTCTCTATACGGGCCGGATTACCTAATTAAGCAAAGAGATTGAAAAACAAAGGGTTGCCACTTCCCAGTATCTTTAATCTGGGCTCGAGTTTCTTAAACATGGACCAGTGTGGGCCTTTAACTCTTGATTCCTTGCCTTTACGAAATCGCCGGCCCATCTCTGCAAGAGTAAGATGCTATATATTGCCCATACAAAGATGTTCATACACGTGAAAATAAAATCTTCTACTAATAAAAAGAAATATAAAAGGTTGTCTCAATTTTCAGTAGTCTTGGGGTTATATCGGTAATAATCTATAATTAAAAAATAAATAAATAAGGGGTCTGGGTCAATACACAATATATTAATGTCGATATTGGAATGCCGGGCTGATTGGGTTTGACTAGAAAAAATGGTTTGCTTTCATATTTGGAAATATAAGCCTAAAAAATAGAGATCGTAACTTTTTCAAGTGCAAATCTTCATTACAACTTAAGATACAATATGTTGAAATAGTCCCAGAGTACAAGACATGGTAATAAAGAGATTGAAATCTGCAAAACAGTTCTCGAATTCGAGTCAGCATATATATTTCTTGTAAGAGCCTATGACAATCAGGATTTTATTCACTCACCTGGACCCACAAAGTGTGCTTTCTGGAAGATGTTATTTCCTCGAATAAAAAAAAAACAAATGTCAAAATAATTTTTAAAATTATAATTAACCATAAAAAATAGTAGAATGACCCGTGCCAAGAACCAACCCTTTTCCCCATTATTCAGTCTGACATACACAACAAGCAACACTCGAAAATAAAAATAGTTTTATCCCATGCAGGCACCGACAGCACCAGCTGCGAGAAAATGGCAATCCTGCGGATATTGTCTTCTCAATTTCAAATACCGATCATCGGTTGATTGTTTAACTTGTAAGAGTTTGAAACTAAGAATTTTTTTTTTTTAATTTTGGATTTCAGTTCTATAATTATTAATATAATGATTATTGTAAGTTTATATAGTTTTAGAGTCTATAAATTAGTCAAAATACACGTAAGTTGACTAAAATATCCATGTTAATAAAAAAACAATTTCAAATACCCCCACATGAATACGTATTAATTTTCACATTTTTTTATTTTACATATAAAAAAGATTGCCAATCATCTTCTTATTTTAATAAAGACGCAGACAACATAATTTTTATTTTTTATTCTGGAGTATATTTTACTTCATGCCGTGCAAGCAAAAACCTGAAATTATGCGAACTTTACTGATTTATTTATTTATTAATTGAACAATCCTGGACGAAAGTGCACGGCGTTTGGGTCCAATCTGGACGCCTCGTTTTAAGAATTTATTCTTGTTTTGTCAATCCATGAAATCAAAAAACTTTATGCTAAAATATTCAAGATTATTTATAACGCATGATGCTGACTCCTCACCTCACAAATCCTCTGCATGCTACACTTCACTAGAAATGCTCTTAAGAAAATAACAAATAGTAGAGCTTATCGTAGCCCTTCGAACACCATTAGCCATTAGGATGTGGGATCATGCAAAACCTTGGTTTATTTTTTTATTCCACGATAAATAATCTTTTCGAACAATTTACTTAATAATTAAAATCAAATATTCCTGCATTTCCTGTATTAGCATGATACATTCACGGGATCTTATCTCGAATCATGAATCACACGAGCTGGATTGATTCAGATTAATTTAAAATAATGAACATCTCAGAAGAAAATAAAAAATTAAGAGTTAGGGGAAAACCCGCGGTCTTTCATGCTGGCAACCTAAGATCCGGCCTCGGAATTTAATGAAATAAAAACAAGGAGCAATAACACGGCCAAAAAATTCACGAGCCGAAATGACAACCATTTTTTGTCCTTCACTGATTCCTCTCCTATTTGTATTCCAAGCTCCCCCTCTCCTCTTTAGCTAACAAGACACCATATTCAGACCCTCTGATCCGATACGCATTCGTCTATAAAGTTTGAAGCTTTTTGCGGGTTAGTGTTATTATCAATGGCAGAGAAAACATGGGTGAGGATGGTGACTGCACAGACACCAACGAATATAGCTGTGATAAAGTACTGGGGCAAGCGAGACGAGACCTTGATTTTGCCTGTTAATGACAGCATAAGTGTCACTCTTGACCCGGCTCATCTTTGTACCATCACAACTGTTGCTGTGAGTCCTAGTTTTGACCAGGATCGGATGTGGCTCAATGGAAAGGTAGAGTCCTTTTCTCATTCTTCTGTTTCAATTTGGTTGCTGAGAAATTTCTTGAAACGGGGTTTCAATGGTTTAATGATGCACTCGGGTGGTGATCTTTTTATGGTTTCCTTTGTTTTGTATGTTCAATGGTTATTTGGAACTGGAAAGGATGAATTAAGCCTTGCAATCAGAGTTGGTTCTTTAATTTCTTTGCTTCTTGGAATTCATTTAGGATGGGGTCAACACAGAAGAGAATTTCATTATTTGAAACATGTCCATGAAAACATCTTTTAGAATTGCATGTCAGCTAGCTGTAAGTTCATTTGTTAGCATTGTTGAAGTGACGTAGAATCGTGCGTGTAATTATACCAAGGATGGCGGGTTTTTTTGTGTTTAGAATCTTGTGTGGTTTATCATCAGGGAAAACTTTGATGTTTTTTTTTTTTATGCATACCATATAGTTGTTGAGCAAATGCGGGGAAAGGAAAGAAATTGATTGAGACCCAGATAAAAGAGTTGATCTTGAAAGGAAGGACATGGGTCTAGATTGGATAGAATTTACTTGCATTCTCAATTGCCTTGTAAATGAAACAATTTGCTAGTTTTGGTTCTTCGTAGTTAAGCAAAATGTAAATAGTTGTCGAAATTATATTGAAATCTTCTGCCTTCACGCTGACTCTTGGCACTTTTGGTTTTTGCGGGTTAGTGTAGGAGATTTCCCTTTCTGGAGGCAGGTACCAGAACTGTTTAAGGGAAATTCGTGCCCGGGCCTGTGAAGTTGAGGATAAGGAGAAGGGTATCAAGATTGAAAAGAACGATTGGGAGAAATTGCACGTGCATGTTGCTTCATATAACAATTTCCCTACTGCTGCTGGACTGGCTTCCTCTGCAGCTGGATTTGCTTGTCTTGGTGACCATATTTTCCTTGAATTTTCCTTGCTATACTCATTCCTTCTCTCGCTCTCTTTTATGGTTAATGGGCGTGTATTTTTTAAATATTTCTATTTCCTTCATTGCATGGTTGATCTGGACTAATCATTTCCGAGAAATCACTGTGAATGAACAATCTGGGTTTCATTATAACATTAACTATAGCTCTTCAGCATGCAGCAATGACTTGAGCACAGATGATCAAAGATAGGACTGGTGTCTATTCCCATTTACTTTTTCAGCCCTGCCATCAATCAAAATTTGGAGCCGTAGAAAAATGCCCAATTGCCCCATCTTGTCATATGCTATGTAAGATTCCTAACTTTGTCTCCTTGTTTATGTTTTCTGCATTTCCTACCTCAACTTTTTTTTCTTAGGATATGGTTTCTTAACGAGGATACGTGATTGGATTATATTACGTGTACGTACATGGAGTGACGCAACTTCTTCTCATCTTCCTTGATCAAATCAAAGTTTCTCCATTATAATTATAGAGCATAACACATTTTTCTTAGGATATGGTTTTGGTGGTTGAAAGAAAAGTTGAGGTGGGGTCGGGTACCCCAGTGTTCTTGGGTAAATTTAGGATATGGAAATTGACCTTTTTATTTTTCTATTTGATTAATTGTTTGTATCAAAATTTTAAAAATATATTACTATCTAGATTCTTATAATCTAATCGCGAAAAATAATTGTTATGAACTTGAATTGATATATGTATTTTTTTGGTAGAATTTGTTTTTGTGCATTTTTCTTAAAATAGATATCACGCAATATTTGTTCCTCGTATAAATAAATTATGCAAGATTTTTTTTTAAAATTTAATCTTCGATTACTTGATTAAATATAAATCAACTTCAAAATATTTGGAACCACATCTCCCTTATCCCTTTCTGCTTTGGTGGAACAATTGTACTGGTATGTGGGGTCAAGCAGGGATGGAACCGGACTTTGATTTTTAACCATGCATTTCTATTTGTAATCTCCTACCATCCTCGTACTTCTTCCAATAAAGTCCTTCCCACGAGCGTTGGCTCTATAAATCTTGGCATCACTTGTTTCTCGGATGCTTGCCTCACATTGTACGCAGATTCTAACATGACAACAAACATTTCCCCCACTTCAATTGTTGTTGAAGTCCTAAGAGATGATAACTATGGTGATTGGAGTGCCTGCTGATCATCAATGAAAAGCTACATGTTAGCTCAAGACCTTTGGGATTTTATTCAGCCTGCTGATCATCAAGAAGGTGACTCTAAGGCGTGGAGAAAAAAGAATGCTGCAGCTTTACATGCAATTCAAATTTCTTGCTCACCACGCATACTTTCCAAGATTAGGCGCATCATTACAGCCAAAGTTGCCTGGGATACTCTAGCCAACTCGCAATAACAACAATCACAAGGTTCAGGTATACAATGATCTCATTCTCTCCCTTTGTTAGATCTCCAATCACTTCACCTCACTGATGTTAACGCGGGAGACAATAACAACTTTGGCAGGAGCGGTGAGCAATGAAATGAATGGTCCCTTGCTAACCCTGTACAAGCACGCCCACAAAGGAGATTGGGATGCCACAAAAAACTATCTTAGCCGATACCCAGATGCAATAAAGGCCAAGATTGACCCCCGTGGTGGAACTGCCCTTCATGTAGCAGCTGGTGCTGGAAATCTGAAAGTCGTGGAGGAGTTGGTGAAGTTGATGTCAGAAAAAGAATTGGAAATACAAGATAATAATGGCAACACAGCTCTTTCTAGAGCTGCTATGGTTGGAATCACAAAGATGGCAGAATGTTTGGTGAAAAAGAACAGAAACTTGGTTACCTTTGAAAATGAAGACAAAACGATCCCGCTTGTTGACGCATGTGTAAGAAATCAGAAGGATATGGCTCTTTATCTATACTCTGTTACTCCAGTTGAATTTCTTTGTGATCAAGACAATGGCATCCATGGATCTAACTTCCTTCAATGTGCTATTGGTGCTCAAATGCTTGGTAAGAGACTTTACCCTTTAATTACATATTTTCCCTTCTTCTCCCTCTCTCTTTTTACGCTTTGTTCACAAATCTTCCCTTTCTTGAATTCCTCCTTGTTTTTAAATACTAGATTTCTCATGCGAGGGACTTCGCTTCAGTTCTGGATGAACTCTCCACTTTTTGTAATGAAAATAGATATTCGTAAACAAAAATGAGAGAGATTGCTTTCAGATTGTTTGATATTGTTTCAAAATCACTAAAACCTCATCTTTCTTGTTGCTTCTTACGCCTGTTTCTTTCGGCTGTTGCAATACCAGATATTGCTCATGATTTTCTGTATCGCCACCCAAATATGACAACTACAATAGATGATGGTATTGCGAAGTCGAACGCTTTGATGATTTTGTCTGCGATGCCTGAAATATTTCCGAGTGGAAGTCGACTTTCATTATGGCAGCAATGGATCTATTCATGTTAGTATCTCCTCCTTGGATCTTTTTCCCTCCTCGCATTTCTCTTCATTTCCACTGCCGATCTATTATAATGTTCTATATGTTTTTGGAGATTATCACACCGAAAAACAGAAAAACATTTTTACTATAAATTATTTTTATCAAAATATTTCTAAGATACAAGTATTTGAACTTATTTTTTATATATAAATGGTCTATAAAAAAAACAACTTTTAAATCAAGTTAAAAATCACATTTTTCATAAGTTATGTTAGGTAAACTTCAAGTAAGATTAACTTAATTCTAAAATCATTGCAGGTATTTCCATACAACCGATTGCTACAGTTGGTGATAAATTTTGTATTTGTATGCCTGATCAAAGCTTAAGTGGGTCGAATACTCTTCAAGGTATTTGCGCAAATCTCTATATTTTTGTCCCCTCTCCTTTAAAGGGGCAGTGCAAGACTTGGGCTACATGGCCTTTCAAGATTGCAACGGACAGTTACTTTATCTCTTTCTTGATATTTTTATTTTTATTTTTTAAAAATATAAAATCTTTTGAACCCTCATCCAAGTATCCAATCCCAAGTATGATAAATCTCATATATTTATTATAAATTTAGGTGCTACATGCATTGTAAATCATTTTATCATAATAAGTTAATGTACAAAACTTTTAGTAATTGGAGCATTATCATTACATTAAAAACACACATGTTTCTTGTGATAATTTTTCTAATTTGTTTTTGTCCAACTTTTCAGTGTTAAGTAAATTGCGTGGGCTTGCAATAAATCTCCTCACATTTTTAGGTAAGCAAGAACACACACATATATATGACATCTCTTAATTTCTATCATGGTTTTAATTGATCGCAATCTTTAATGGTTGATATAGGAATCAAGCAAATATATGAATCGAAGAAGATCCACATTTATTCAAATAAAATTCTACAGTGTATGTTTGAGTATATATCAAATCTGGACTTTAAGGAACTCCTTGAGGCAGATATAGAACAAGCATTCCACAATGCTGCAAAAAATGACATGGTTGAGTTTGTTATTGAGGTGATTAAAGTTTGTCCTCATCTGATTGACATGTCAAAAACCCTATTTTTTCCCTCAATTGCAAACCGACATAAAAACATGTTCAGCCTTCTCTGTGGATATGAAGCAAGCAGAGTAGCATGTGGTTCCCTCCTAGATCAATCAGGAAATACAATGCTCCATTTGGCAGCAAAGCTACCACCTCCTTCTCAACTAGCTCGGATCTCCGGTGCAGCCCTTTAGATGCAGAGAGAACTACAACGGTACAAGGTGAGCTTTGTACACTCAACATCTTTAAAAAGAAAAAAAGTGACTGAACCTTGATCAAGAATATTATAGAGCTAATTAAGACCAAATTGATTTGGATTTAGGTATCTATTTACACATTTTCATTGTTATCCAAACATAATTAATTTCACTCAAATTCAAAAATCTTAACGCAGGAAGTGGAAAGCATTATGAATCCTACATATAAAAAGTATTGTGATGAAAACAATATGACAGCTAGAGAGATATTTACGAATGAGCATAAGGACTTGTTAGTGAAAGGAGAGCAATGGATGAAAGGATCAGCAACTTCTTGCACAGTTGTGGGTGCTCTCATCATTACAATTATGTTTACTGCTGTGTTTACTGTTCCCGGCGGCAACATTCAAGAGACCGGCTATCTGATTTTTAAAGATGAGAAATCTTTTATAGTTTTTATAGTAGCGGATGCGATCTCTCTCTTTTCATCATCAACATCAGTGTCGATGTTCTTAGGAATTCTTACGTCCCGATACGCAGAGGAAGATTTCCTCAAATCCTTGCCCACCAAGTTAATCTTCGGCCTTTCCACGTTTTTCTTGTCCATTGCAGCCATGATGGTAACCTTCTGCGCTGCTCTCATAATTATGCTGAATGGGAGATTGGAAATTGTAATTCCAGTTGTGCTGCTGTCTAGCATTCTTGTAACTTTTTTCATGTTGTTGCAATTTCCCCTCCTCGTGGAGATTTTTATGTCCACATATGGACCAGGAATCTTCAACAAGAAAATGAAACGTTGGTACTAATTGATGAAATGCATGTAATTCTTTGTTTAAGATATAGATTCGTCATCTTTTGTGTGTTTTAGCCTTAGTTATTATTTATTTTTGTAGCATAATTGATTGATGGCCCTTAATAACTTGCTTACGAACTATATAATTCAGACCAAATTCGGTATATTTATTTTAAATAATAAAAAAACAGGTACATCTTACCTTGATGTCATCATATCACAAGAGGATTAGAGGGTTAGAATATGAATGCCATCAATTCATAGCTTTGCATCGCAAATTTCTTCGTAATTGATAACTGAAGATGACTAAATCGAACCAAACTAATTTACTACCTTAAAGCAATTAAAATAATAATCATATTTGCTTGCCTTTTTATTTTTATATAAGAATATGGTTGGCTTAATTATTGTTGCTGAATTGTTTCGTGATTTAAAAAAGTCAAACAGTGAAAATATTTTTTTATTTTTTATTTTAAATTAATTTTTTTTGTATTTTTAAAATATTTTGATGTGTTAATATAAAAAATAATTTTAAAAAATTAAAAATAAATATTATTTTAATATATTTCTAAATAAAAAATATTTTAAAAATCACTTTTAAGTTTTAACCCTAAACCAATTTTTTTTTATCATGTATGTTGTGTTTCAAGATGATTTTTAAATAGTTTAAAAAAAATCCATGTTGAAGGACACTACGGAAATGCAATTTCTTATATCAACATACATTCAAAATAAATGATTTAGATGATCAATATGTGAAAATTGTTTTAAAAACACATCAATGAATAAAATAAAATAAAAATAAAAATGGTTTACCTCTTAATGCTCACATGAATAAATTATAGTAAAAGCAACAGTAATCCCCACAGCAAAAGCCGGTGGTTTTGGTGATTGAAAGAAAAGTTGAGATGGGTAGAGAACCCGTGACAGGTTAATTTTTGTTTTTTTTAAGAAATATATTAAAAAATTATTTTTGATATTAACATATTAAAATGATAAAAAAAACATCCCAAAAAAATTAATTTAAAAAAAGAATTATTTTTTAAAATATTTGTTAATATATTAATTTATACTTCTAATAACTTCCACACAAAAAATTACAGTAGCACGGAGTAACTTAAAATTTCAAAACTAGAGAAAATGGAAATTAAATAAATAAAGCTGTTCATGTTATGACAATAAAAAACCTTATCCAAGCATGCGAGATATTTGGGCTCTCTATACAGGCCGGACTACCTAATTAAGCAAAGAGATTGAAAAAAAAAGAGTTCCCACTTCCCCCGTATCTTTAATCCGGGCTCGGGTTTCTTAAACGTAGACTAGTGTGGGCCTTTAACTCTTGATCCCTGGCCTTTACGAAAAAGCCGGCCCATCTCTGCAAGAGTACGATGTTATATATTGCCTGTAAAAAGATGTTCATACACGTGAACATAAAATCTTCTACTAATAAAAAGAAATATAACAGGTTGTCTCAATTTTCAGTAGTCTTGGGGTTATATCGGTAATAATCTATAATTAAAAAATAAATAAATAAAGGGGTCTGGGTCATTAGACAATATATTAATGTCGATATTGGAATGCCGGGCTGATAGGGTTTGACTAGAAAAAATGGTTTGCTTTCATATTTGGAAATATAAGCCTAAAAAATAGAGATTGTAACTTTTTCAAGTGCAAATCTTCATTACAACTTAAGATACAACATGTCGAAATAGTCCCAGAATAGTAACAAAAAAATTGAGATTTGCACAGCAGGTCTCAAGTTCGAGTTAGAGCATGTATTTCTTATAAGAGCCTATGACTTTTATTCACTCATCTGGACCCATAAAATGTGTTTTTCGGGAGATGTTATTTCCTCGAATCCAAAAAAAACATGCGGAAATAATTTTTAAAATTACAATTAACCATAAAAAATAGTATAATGACCCGTGCCAAGAACCAACCCTTTTCCCCATTATTCAGTCCGACATACACAGCAACCAATACTCGAAAATAAAAATAGTTTTATCCCATGCAGGCACCAACGGCACCTGCTGCAAGAAAATGGCAATCCTTCGGATTGTCTTCTCAATTTCAAATACCGATCATCGGTCGAGTGTTTAAGTTGTACGGCTTTGAAATTAAGAATTTTGTTTTTTTTAATCTCAATTTCGAGTCCTATAATTATTAATATAATAATTATTATAAGTTTATATAGTCGTTAATTTTAGAGCTTATAAATTAGTCAAAATATACGTAAGTTGACTAAAATATCCATGTCAATAAAAAAACAATTTCAATTACACCACATGAATACGTATTAGTTTTCACATTTTTTTATTATACATATAAAAAAGATTGCCAATCATCTTCTTATTTTAATAAAGACGTAGACAACATAATTTTTATTTTTTATTCTGGAGTATATTTTACTTCATGCCATGCAAGCAAAAACCTGAAATTATGCGAACTTTACTGAATTATTTATTTATTTATTTAACAATCCTGGACGAAAGTGCACGGCATTTGGGTCCAATCTGGACGCCTCGTTTTATGAATTTATTCTTGTTTTGTCAATCCATGAAATCAAAAAAACTTTATACTAAAATATTAAAGATTATTTTATAACGCATGATGCTGACTCCTCACCTCACAAATCCTCTGCATGCTACACTTCACTAGAAATGCTCTTGAGAAAACAACAAATAGCAGAACTTATCGTAGCACTTCGAACACCATTAAGATGTGGGATCATGCAAAACCTTGGTTTATTTTTTATTCCACGATAAATAATCTTTTCGAAAGCAATTTACTTAATAATTAAAATAAAATATTCCTGCATTTCCTGTATTAGCATGATCTGTTCACGGGATCTTATCTCGAATCATGAATCACACGAGCTGGATTGATTCGGATTGATTTAAAATAATGAAAATCTCGGAAGAAAATTAAAAATTAAGAGTTAGGGGAAAACCCGCGGTCTTTCATGCTGGCAACCTAAGATCCAGCCTCGGAATTTAATGAAATAAAAAACAAGGAGCAATAACACGGCCAAAAAATTAACGAGCCGAAATGACAACCATTTTTTGTCCTTCACTGACTCCTCTCCTATTTGTATTCCAAGCTCCCCCTCTCCTCCTTGGCTAACAAGACACCATATTCAGAGCCTCTGATCCGATACACATTCGTCTATAAAGTTTGAAGCTTTTTGCGGGTTAGTGTTGTTATCAATGGCAGAGAAAACATGGGTGAGGATGGTGACTGCACAGACACCAACGAATATAGCTGTGATAAAGTACTGGGGCAAGCGAGACGAGACCTTGATTTTGCCTGTTAATGACAGCATAAGTATCACTCTTGACCCGGCTCATCTTTGTACCATCACAACTGTTGCTGTGAGTCCTAGTTTTGACCAGGATCGGATGTGGCTCAATGGAAAGGTAGAGTCCCTTTCTCATTCTTCTGTTTCAATTTGGTTGCTGAGAAATTTCTTGAAACGGGGTTTCAATGGTTTAATGATGCACTCGGGTGGTGATCTTTTTCTGGTTTCCTTTGTTTTGTATGTTTAATGGTTATTTGGAACTGGAAAGGAGGAATTAAGCCTTGCAATCAGAGTTGGTTCTTTAATTTCTTTGCTTCTTGGCAATTCATTTAGGATGGGGTCAACATAGAAGAGAATTTCATTATTTGAAGCCTGTCCATGAAAACATCTTTTAGAATTGCATGTCAGCTAGCTGGAAGTTCATTTGTTAGCATTGTTGAAGTGACGTAGAATCGTGCGCGTAATTATACCAAATGATGGCGGGGTTTGTTGTGTTTAGAATCTTGTGTGGTTTATCATCAGGGAAAACTTTGATGTGTTTTTTTGTTTTATCCCATATAGCTGTTGAGCAAATGCGGGGAAAGGAAAGAAATTGATTGAGACCCAGATAAAAGAGTTGATCTTGAAAGGAAGGACATGGGTCTAGATTGGATAGAATTTACTTGCATTCTCAATTGCCTTTGTAAATGAAACAATTTGCTAGTTTTGGTTCTTCGTAGTTAAGCAAAATGTAAATAGTTGTCGAATTTATATTGAAATCTTCTGCCTTCACGCTGACTCTTGGCACTTTTGGTTTTTGCGGGTTAGTGTAGGAGATTTCCCTTTCTGGAGGCAGGTACCAGAACTGTTTAAGGGAAATTCGTGCCCGGGCCTGTGAAGTTGAGGATAAGGAGAAGGGTATCAAGATTGCAAAGAACGATTGGGAGAAATTGCACGTGCATGTTGCTTCATATAACAATTTCCCTACTGCTGCTGGACTGGCTTCCTCTGCAGCTGGCTTTGCTTGTCTTGGTGAGCATATTTTCCTTGCTATACTCATTCCTTCTCTCGCTCTCCTTTATGGTTAATGGGCCTATATTTTTTAAATATTTCTATTTCCTTCATTGAATGGTTGATCTAGACTAATCATTTCCGAGAAATCACTGTGAATGAACAATCTGGGTTTCGTAGTTTATAAGAAACTAGATGCAATTCTTGCTTAATGCCTAACTTTATTTGACATCTCTAGTCTAGCTTTATCTTGAATGGAGCTCAATATGGAGAATGATTATTCATTTGTCACTTTATTTGAAACTGTGACAATAAAGCTCACTCCATAAAGTTATGGGGTCCATGTTGAACTTGACCACCTTGCCTATAATCTTCATGAGTATGCGTACTTGCTTTGAGGCATCTTCTTTATCCTGGATTATAATCACTGATGCATTCACATATTTGTATAGAAGCTCATGTATAAAAAGGCACCAAGCTAGAGGCACGCTTCCTATAAATGGGCCAGATTTCAACTTCGAGGAGCCCTTTTATTGTTTTCAGTGCTTTATATCTGCAGGGCTCTGTTATCATTTGCAATCTTGTATATTACTGGAAGAATTTATTCAGCGTGACATCATCTGATTTTATGTTTTTGTGCAGTTTTTGCCCTTGCAAAGCTGATGAAGGCAAGAGAAGATAATAGTGAGCTTTCTGCTATTGCAAGGTTTGCCTTAATAACCCCCACATATTTTTAAGTGTTCGGTTTTATGATGTTTGTCTTAGTGCCAATAATTTTGAGTGGCATGACACATTTTTTCTTCTAGCATCTTATTCCTTGTATGTATGACGTAGCTGCCTTTTACATGGTCCATCTATTCCGCTATATTCTCATACAGTTGTCACCAGCAACAAATATATATAATTTTGAATTCCAGCTACATTCATCTTTGCTGGTATTTAATTGCTTGTTCTTGACTGATATCTTTAAGTCATCGAGAAGATGTTTTATTGACAGCTGTCTTGACTTTTTTTATAGCTCAGTTATATTTTAAATTCAATTAGAAATAGAGTGATTCAAGCACGATGGTTGCAATTAACATTTGATATTTTACAAGCATTTTTTCTTGGAAAGGTTCTAGAATGCTTGAATTTTTTTAAGTTTTGTTTTCTAGGCAAGGTTCTGGCAGTGCCTGCCGCAGTTTATTCGGAGGATTTGTGAAGTGGATCATGGGAAAAGTAAGTTTAGTTTTGAAGTTCATTCACGGGCCCTTCTGATTAGACTGCTCCCTACCATTTGAGCAATTAATTCTGATGCATTTTTTTTTAATATGTCAAGGCTGAGGATGGAAGTGATAGTCTTGCTGTTCAACTTGTAGATGAAAAGCACTGGGATGAACTTGTTATTATTATTGCTGTGGTATGTGTTTTTTCTTATGATTGATTTTTTTCTGTGCCCTGTTATTCTAGTAAACCAAGTCATGATTTTGTCCTGCAGGTAAGTTCACGGCAGAAAGAAACAAGTAGCACCACAGGAATGCGGGATAGTGTTGAAACTAGCTTGCTTTTGCAACACCGAGCTAAGGTGCTTTTCAATGCCCTCGATTCTATTTCTTGCAGCTTCTCTTTGTAAGCAGTCGTCTTTCTTCAATTGCAAAAAGTGCTCCTAGCAGTTGAGCTTTCTAGATGTAAATGGAGTTGGAGTCCTATTCAGAATCTATTCTGGATGATAACCATGATTTGTGATTATACTGCCTTTTCTCTGTTCATATTTTGATTTTCTTTGAAAATTATCCTCCTTTTCCTTTAATAGTTGTCTTCTGATAAATACATCAAAAAATTTGAAATTTATTTAACTTTTGGTACTTTTTTCTCCCTGTTCTGGATTAAATAGGAAGTTGTGCCAAAACGCATTAAACAAATGGAAGAAGCCATAAAGAATCGTGATTTTGGGTCTTTTGCACAATTGACCTGTGCAGATAGCAATCAGTTCCATGCAGTCTGCTTGGATACATGCCCCCCAATATTCTACATGAACGATACATCTCACAGGCAAGTGAAGTGTCTCGTTTCATGTGAGAATTTAAGCTTCATCAATTATTTATTTATTTTCCTGTTGAGCTACTTCACCAGCCACAGAGATTAGGTTTAATGTTGTGACTATATATCAGGATAATCAGCTGTGTGGAAAAATGGAATTGCTCAGAAGGAACGCCTCAGGTTTGTTTTTCGCTATTTTTTTCAGGTCAATGCTGTGAAGCTCAAGCAAGTTCTATATGATATGTGATGATACTAAAATGTTTGTTTTCAAAAAAAATTGCAATAAATGATAGTCAAGCTTGAGACATGGATGGTTACATGCATGGTTTAAGGATGATAACATAATAAAAGTGCCTTCCTAATGGTCTAATTATAATATATAGTTTCATTTGTTCTTTTTGCAATGCATGTTTTGTAATATTAGCTGATCTTGCATGGTTCCTTGAGTACAGATATATTTCCGTGCTGGTGCTGAAATGCCATCAGAAAACTTACTTGGCTTTGAGTTTTGGAACTTAGAATGTATCACTTCATCACATCAAATATGAAGCTGCTTCTCTCTTGTGGCTTGTGCTGCTCTTTTACCCATCAAGATCATTTAATGTGACATTGTTGTAATGCTTGCAGCCATTTTAATTTGCTGTAGATTTTCCTTAAAAAAAATAAGAGCAAAAATAAAAAGGAAGTAAAAAAGAGTTCTACTTCTGCAAGCTAATTGTACCAACGCATTAAAATGTTTGACTGATGGTGAGATTTCAATGACAGGTGGCTTATACCTTTGATGCTGGGCCAAATGCAGTTCTAATTGCACATAATAGAAAGGCTGCTACCCAGTTACTGCAGAAACTGCTTTTCTGCTTCCCTCCAAGTTCCGATGCTGATTTGAACAGGTATATTGTCTTCCAGTGTTGAGCTCACCATATACTAAATAATGGAAAATATATTAGCAGGATTTTGGTGCAATATTCAGGAGACTACCATTTGTTCAACCCCATCAATAAGCTCTATGATTATCACTCCTTTTTTCCCTTCAGTTATGTTATAGGTGACAAGTCTATACTAAAAGATGCTGGGATTGAAGATATTAAGGATGTGGAAGCTTTGCCACCACCTCCAGAAATTAAGGGTGCCCAGAGATGCAAAGGAGATGTGAGTTATTTCATTTGTACAAAACCTGGTAGAGGTCCTGATTTGCTCTTCGATGAAAGCCTTGCCCTTCTCCATCCTGAAACTGGGCTGCCTAAATGAACTTAAGAGTCCATTAACTTTTCTTGGACTTCTGTACTTTGTTGGCTAGATATGGACGCCTCTGAACCTGTTCTGATGATTGTTTGTAGTAATCAAGAGCTGTGAAGTGATTCTCTCAACTGTTGCTCACAAAATTGTAGTTAATGTTGCATTTGCCGTGTATCTGTAATTTATTATTGTATCAGTCTATTTAGGTTTTCGGTCTCAACAATGAATAATCTGTCCATTGCTCTCCCAGCTGTTAGCCTTGAATACTTTCTATATTGTTTCCAAAATTTTGTATTCCAGATGTTGTCAATCAATAAATTTTGGTCTTCCTGCCATGTTTGTCCTTGATCTTCATATTTGCCAGTGTGCAACCATCTCCATAAAGTATCCAAAAATTTATGACAGTTAATCTCTGTTTTCTGAAGCTTGCAGGGCATACTACCATGCTGTTTATTTTCTATACTGCGGCGTTATATATTCAAAAGGCTGATCTGTTTCTCACACATCACAACTAATCCTTGGACACACTGAATATCCTGCAAACCTAGTGGATAGGTAGGGCACCACGTGGATAATGAACAGGTAAAATACTACGGAGATAATAGGTATGCACAGACAGGCTCAATCCCAGGCACAGAGAAAAAGAACAAGTGGGGGCGGCCCGCTAGGTTAAGACCTCAAGTGCACCTCACATTCGCATCTTAAACCAATTCAGCAATGGACTCTCTGCTGGGAAGGTAACCAGCCAGTGCTGCTTTAAAAATGACAATCTTGCAAAATGTAGTGTCAAAATATAATTTTATTGCAACATGACCAAATTTCCGTGGCAGGCTTGGCTTGTACAGCTCAAAGACATTAAGACATAAGATGTTTGCAATTAAGAACAGCGTCAACACTGTCCACACCTAGCCCAGCAACAAATAGGATCACTCCTTTCCCGGAAAAGGAGCCCTTAGAATTTGTTCGAAGTTCTGTGGGATAGCGGGGAATAGATGTCCAGCACCAGGCAATTCATGGTAGTTAATCCATGGAAGTCTTTGGGCTATATATCGCTGCAGGCTAGCAGGCACCAGTACATCTTCATCGCCCTGCCATAGATGAATTGAGCCTTCATTGTTAGGAAAAGGATTTTCAAGCTCCATGGGATCAAATTCCCACTTCCCGAATCCGACAATGAAGTCTCGGTGTAAGGACTCAAATTCTCCTTGCGGCGTTGCTTGTGGCTGCACAAAAAGAGGGGGTACAAATTCCAAGTCAACCAGGAAGATTACGAGGCTATAAATTCTGGCAAGTTACTATCCATATCTGGATAAAGAATGAAGCCTCTCAAGACTACGGCAAGATTATGTATGAGATGATAACCTTACCACTTGCGACATCTTTTTGCCACAGCTTTTCAGATACAGTTTATTAAGATATATCTGGTTTATTATTCATTTCCTTGCAATGCAAAAAAAGAGAATACTAGGAAAATGACATACCCTGTCCTTGCTTTTCTCTGCGATCAATGACACGAGTTCTAAATCCTGGCGGGAGAGAATTTCAGGCTTCCTGGCGATAATAGATGACGCAGGAAACAATTTCTGAGTGTTCCACCAGTAGGTGAGCCACGGAGTATGGTGAGCAACACGTAATACCCATTGATCTTGTGGAATCTGCCGGTTGTAGGCTTCTGTCGATAAGTTGGCAGGAAAGCCAGGCCACCAGAAGTTGACAGCAGGCGCAATTAGTGTTGCTCCGCGAGCCTGTAAGCAACAAGATAGCACTCGACTTGAAACTGACAATAACACCAAATTCATGATAATCAAATACAATTAAGAACATCGGAACTGTTTTTGCATAGGATGCTTTATTTTTCTTTTACTCGAATTCAAAGCAAATTCTGAAAGTTTCAGAAGATCCTCTAGGTAGCAAATTTATCAGTCGCAAGCAGAACAGCCTCACCTATGAGGTATGTACTTGAGGCAGCCCCAAACCACTTGGCCTCCCATGGAGTACCCCATCACATGAAACTTGGATCCTAGTCCTAAATGATCAGCAAGCTCCTCTATATCTAAAGCCATACTTTTTGGAGTTCGCTTGAGATCTGGATCACTTTCTCCATAACCCGGCCGGTCAAAGGACACAATGTACAACTGAAGCTCCTCAACAACATGCTGAAAATCATAACATACAATGAGGGGGGAAGTTTGCAATATCTCCATATCAACTAATGAAACCTTAAAGAGTTACAATATAACATAGATTTAGAAATAAAGTACCGGAATAGGGTCTGTCAAACTCATAATGTCGTGTTTCGTCGAGGCAAAGCCGTGCACAAGTATGATATTAGCTTTGGCTTTTTCTCTAGGAACACCATGCTCCTTGTAGGACAGATGCCGCCCGTCTCTCAGCTTTATTCTAGGTGCTGTAATGGGAGGACCTCCCGGAGCACCACAGAGCTTTGGAGGTGGAGGCTGGGTGGCCTGATATGCCCATACAGCCAATCCCAGACACAAGATCACTGTAATCACCTTGATCATCCCTGGGAAAAACAAGATTTTTTTTCACAATTTGTGCAGTAAAATTGGGGAAAGTTATCATCTTACTCGATACTGACAGCACCCAGATTAAATTCATTGTTACAGATTACTCTCTAACGTGGCCAGAGTTTTGGTTTTACATTATCCCAAATCAACCAAAATTCTGTTTCACTCAACAGGCTATCAACATTTACAAACACCGAATTAAACACACAGAAAAGAAGGAATAAAACAACACTGGCAGTGATAATGAAGGACTCTTCATAGATTTATGAGAAATATATCCCGCATCAAAAGGTAACTAAGAAATGTTCATAATCAACTTGGAATCATATTATCTTGTTTTTAGCGGAAATTAAAGCAAGCAAGCACTGCAAAGATCGAAACTCTAAAAGAAATTATAAAAAAATAATGGAGTCTCTTCCTGCTTCGTATAAACTTGTGAGAGCAAACATTCCCATTAATTATTCCATGCTTGTGAGTGAAAAAAAAAACATCATATACTTCAGATTTAGACATAACAAGAACCTGAGAAACAACCCAGTAACTGTGATGTTTGTGAGAGAGAACCTGCAAGAAACTACAGTGAAAAGTTACTTAAATTGTTTTGAAGCAGATAGCAATTTCTTGCTGACTCCCATGACTTGTTTTAGTCAAGTTTTCAATGTGGAAAATAATGACAAGGGCCAGCCGGCAGGAGGAAATGGTGACACAAGATTCTCGTCAGCTACGCGTGGGCTGTTTGGACTGTTATTGAGATTGTGTTTTTAATGAGTTTTTTTAATTTGTAAATGTATTAAAATAATATTTTTTTTTATTTTTTAATAATTATTTTTAATATTCATATAAAAATACTAAAAAAAATAATTTAAAATAAAAAAAATATTTTTTTAATGTTTTTCAAAATTATAACAATCAATGATGGAAATATGTTCACGTCGCATGGTTCTCTTACAGGCAACTTCAGAAAAAATGAGGGAAAACAGCATTTTTCATCCCTCAATTATTATTTGGTTCGGTTATTTCCATTTCTTCTCAAAGTAATTAATTTATAATTTTTGTCCCTAAATTGTCCTGCATCTGAATAGGGTTTTCTCACTAAGATTATTGCGATGTTTTCAATAAATAATGTTGAGTTATCTTCAAAAGATTATCGTTCAATTACATGACATAAACAGAAATATATTAATGGAAATGGATAAATGACTCCATTGTTTCATACCCTAGGACTAGCAATCAAGGCTGTAAAATCCGTTCTGGGTACCGTTCCGGTTTTTTGTTTAGAACGGAACGTTCCGGTTTCGGTGCATTCTGGCGTTCCGTTCCGGTTTTGTACTGTTCATATTTATTTAATTATATATATGAAAAAAATAAAATATTAAGGTTCATGCATGATTCAAAATAATTGAAAAATACATTACAAAACAATTATGTCCATAGAATTTCATTAGATAAAAATTAACAAACTAAAAATAAATATTTTGTTGATGTGAAATATAAATTAATTAATGTTATTTATTATCTTAAATTAATAGGATTTTTTAAAAAATATTTTTTATGCTAACTATTTTTTATGCTAATTATTATTATTATTATTATTATTATTATTATTATTATTATAAACCCCCATATTATTATTATTATTATTATTATTATTATTATTATTATTATTACCCCTCCCCCGTATAAACCTACTTTATTATTATTATTATTATTATTATTAATAATAATAATTTATATAACCCCCCTAGAAAGTAGAAACCTACCTTCTTCTTCTTCTTCTTTTTTTTATTATTATTATTATTATTATAATAACTAAGTATAAAAGCCCTTAACATAACCCTAAATCCCAATTTCCTTCTCCCATGCCGCCGCCGCCCACCCTCATCTCCTCTTCTCCATTTTCTTTTCTTCCTCCTCATCCTCTTCTCCTTTACTCTCTTCCTTTTCATCCTCTTCTCCTTTTTTTTTTCTTACCCATTGTACCAAAAGCATCACTTCCCCCATAGAAAGTTGCATGGGCTTGTTGCCAAGCCGCAGAGCCGAAACGACATTGTGTGCAGTATATACCCAGGAACAAAAAGATTGCGTAGCTTAGAACAGAAAGGCTTGCCATGATATTATCTTTCCTCCACGACAATGGAGGCTGGTTTATTTGCTATATATTGCTAGAGCTAGCTAGTTTAATTTGATGAAGAAGATGCAAAACTCAGCAACTATTTATATTCACTACTTGCATTCCATTCCAAATGACGCCGCTTTGGCTTGACCCGAACGGAACGCCCGGTACGGAATCGGGCGTTCCGGCCGAACTCGGCCGGATTTTCCGGAACTGGGTCGGGATTTTGACCGGGACAAAAACGTCACCGTTTTGTCCCGGATTTTGCATTGAGATTGGTCGTTTCAGCTGGAACAGAACGGGATCAATAAGCCTCGCTAGCAATGATTCATTTTATAGTTTGTACTAGTAGATTCCCCATAAAAAGAAATATTGTATGATTATAAAGCTGTAATTACAGCATTGGGAAGAGATGCTGTCAAATTTTGAAAATCTGATGAAAAGTAGTGTCAGTATCAAATCTGATGCCAGCATGTTTGAAATTCAAGAATAGAATATTGCTTCAAGAATAGAATATTGCAGGGATATACTGTCGTACAACTAAGAATCAGCTAAATATCATGTCATTACTATTGAGAGGTTGTTTTTTAAAGTATTTTTTTATTTAAAAATATATTAAAATAATATGTTTTATTTTTTAAAAATAATTTTTGATATTACTATATAAAAATATTTAAAAACATTAAAAAAATAAAATAAAATAATTTTTTTTTCAAAATTTAAGCTTCATCAATTATTTATTTATTTTCCTGTTGAGCTACTTCACCAGCCACAGAGATTAGTTTTAATGTAGTGACCATATATCAGGATAATCAGCTGTGTCGAAAAATGGAATTGCTCAGAAGGAACGCCTCAGGTTTGTTTTTCACTATTTTTTTCAGGTCAATGTGCTTCACATTCTAGGAGCTCAAGCAAGTTCTGTATGAAATGTGATGATACTAGAATGGTTGTTTTTCAAAAAATTTGCAATAGATGATAGTCAAGCTTGAGACATGGATGGTTACATGCATGATTTAAGGATGATAACATAATAAAATTGCCTTCCTAATGGTCTAATTATAATATTTAGTTTCTTTTGTTCTTTTTGCAAAGCATGTTTTGTAATATCAGCTGATCTTGCATGGTTCCTTGAGTACAGATATATTTCCGTGCTGGTGCTGAAATACCATCAGAAAATTTATTTGGTTTTGAGTTTTGTAACTTAGAATGTATCACATCAAATATGAAGCTGCTTCTCTCTTGTGGCTTGTGCTGCTCTTTTACCCATCAAGATCATTTAATGTGACATTGTTGTAATGCTTGCAGCCATTTTAATTTGCTGTAGATTTTCCTTAAAAAAAATAAGAGCAAAAATAAAAAGGAAGCAAAAAAGAGTTCTACTTCTGCCAGCCAATTGTCCCAACGCATTAAAATGCTTGACTGATGGTGAGATTTCAATGACAGGTGGCTTATACCTTTGATGCTGGGCCAAATGCAGTTCTAATTGCACATAATAGAAAGGCTGCTACCCAGTTACTGCAGAAACTGCTTTTCTGCTTCCCTCCAAGTTCCGATGCTGATTTGAACAGGTATATTGTCTTCCAGTGTTGAGCTCACTATATACTAAATAATGGAAAATATATTAGCAGGATTTTGGTGCAATATTCAGGAGACTACCATTTGTTCAACCCCATCAATAAGCTCTATGATTATCACTCCTTTTTCCCTTCAGTTATGTTATAGGTGACAAGTCTATACTAAAAGATGCTGGGATTGAAGATATTAAGGATGTGGAAGCTTTGCCACCACCTCCAGAAATTAAGGGTGCCCCGAGATGCAAAGGAGATGTGAGTTATTTCATTTGTACAAAACCTGGTAGAGGTCCTGATTTGCTCTTCGATGAAAGCCTTGCCCTTCTCCATCCTGAAACTGGGCTGCCTAAATGAACTTAAGAGTCCATTAACTTTTCTTGGACTTCTGTACTTTGTTGGCTAGATATGGACGCCTCTGAACCTGTTGTGATGATTGTTTGCAGTAATCAAGAGCTGTGAAGTGATTCTCTCAACTGTTGCTCACAAAATTGTAGTTAATGTTGCATTTGCCTTGTATCTGTAATTTATTATTGTATCAGTCTATTTAGGTTTTCGGTCTCAACAATGAATAATCTGTCCATTGCTCTCCCAGCTGTTAGCCTTGAATACTTTCTATATTGTTTCCAAAATTTTGTATTCCAGATGTTGTCAATCAATAAACTTTTGGTCTTCCTGCCGTGTTTGTCCTTGATCTTCATATTTGCCAGCGTGCAACCATCTCCATAAAGTATCCAAAAATTTATGACAGTTAATCTCTGTTTTCTGAAGCTTGAAGGGCATGCTACCATGCTGTTTATTTTCTATACTGTGGCGTTATATATTCAAAAGGCTGATCTGTTTCTCACGCATCACAACTAATCCTTGGATGAACTGAATATCCTGCAAACCTAGTGGACAGGTAAGGCACCACGTGGATAATGAACAGGTAAAACACTACGGAGATAACAGGTATGCACAGACAGGCTCAAACCCAAGCACAAAAGAAAAGAACAAGTCTCTGCGCCCGCTAGGCTAAGACCTCAAGTGCACCTCACATTCGCATCTTAAACCACTTCAGCAATGGACTCTCTGCTGGGAAGGTAACCAGCCAGTGCTGCTTTAAAAATGACAAAATCTTGCAAAATGTAGTGCCAAAATATAATTTTATTGCAACACGACCAAATTTCCGTGGCAGGCTTGGCTTGTACAGCTCAAAGACATTAAGACATAAGATGTTTGCAATTAAGAACAGCGTCAACACTGTCCACACCTAGCCCAACAACAAATAGGATTACTCCTTTCCCGGAAAAGGAGCCCTTAGAATTTGTTCGAAGTTCTGTGGGATAGCGGGGAATAGATGTCCAGCACCAGGCAATTCATGGTAGTTAATCCATGGAAGTCTTTGGGCTATATATCGCTGCAGGCTAGCAGGCACCAGTACATCTTCATCACCCTGCCATAGATGAATTGAGCCTTCATTGTTAGGAAAAAGATTTTCAAGCTCCATGGGATCAAATTCCCACCTCCCGAATCCAACAATATAGTCTCGATGTAAGGACTCGAATTCTCCTTGCAGCGTTGCTTGTGGCTGCACAAAAAGAGGGGGTACAAATTCCAAGTCAACCAGGAAGATTACGAAGCTATAAATTCTGGCAAGTTACTATCCATATCTGGATAAAGAACGAAGCCTCTCAAGACTACGGCAAGATTATGCATGAGATGATAACTTTACCACTTGCAACATCTTTTTGCCTCAGCTTATCAGAGACGGTTTATTAAGATATATTTGGTTTATGATTCATTTCCTTGCAATGCTAAAAAGAGAGAATACTAGGAAAATGACATACCCTGTCCTTGCTTTTCTCTGCAACCAATGATGCGAGTTCTAAATCCTGGCTGGAGAAAATTTCAGGCTTCTTGGCGATAACAGACGATGCAGGAAACAATTTCTGAGTGTTCCACCAGTAGGTGAGCCACGGAGTATGGTGAGCAACACTTAATACCCATTGCTCTTGTGGAATCTGCCGGTAGTAGGCTTCTGTCGATAAGTTGGCAGGAAAGCCAGGCCACCAGTAGTTGACAACAGGCGCAATTAGTGTTGCTCCGGCGAGCCTGTAAGCAACAAGATAACACTCGACTTGAAACAGACAATAACACCAAATTCATGATAATCAAATACAATTAAGAACATCGGATCTGTTTTGCATAGGATGCTTTATTTCCTTTTACTCGAATTCACAGCAAATTCTGAAAGTTTCAGAAGATCCTCTAGGTAGCAAATTTATCAGTCGCAAGCAGAACAGCCTCACCTATGAGGTATGTACTTGAGGCAGCCCCAAACCACTTGGCCTCCCATGGAGAACCCCATCACATGAAACTTGGATCCTAGTCCTAAATGATCAGCAAGCTCCTCTATATCTAAAGCCATACTTTTTGGAGTTCGCTTGAGATCTGGATCACTTTCTCCATAACCCGGACGGTCAAAGGACACCATGTACAACTGAAGCTCCTCAACAACATGCTGAAAATCATAACATAAAATGAGGGGGGAGTTTGCAATATCTCCATATCAACGAATTCAGCCTCTTGACTAATGAAACCTTAAAGAGTTACAATATAACATAGATTTAGAAATAAAGTACCGGAATAGGGTCTGTCATACTCATTATGTCATGTTTCGTAGAGGCAAAGCCGTGGACAAGTATGATATTAGCTTTGGCTTTTTCTCTAGGAACACCATGCTCCTTGTAGGACAGATGCCTCCCGTCTCTCAGCTTTATTCTAGGTGCTGTAACGGGAGGACCACCCGGAGCACCACAGAGCTTTGGAGGTGGAGGCTGGGTGGCCTGATATGCCCATACAGCCAATCCCAGACACAAGACCACTGTAATCTCCCTGATCATCCCTGGGAAAAATAAGATTTTTTTCACAATTTGTGCAGTAAAATTGGGGGAAATTATCATCTTTCTCGATACTGACAACACCCAGATTAAATTCATTGTTACAGATTACTCTCTAACGTGGCCAGAGTTTTGGTTTTACATTATCCCAGATCGACCAAAATTCTGTTTCACTCAACAGGCTATCAACATTTACAAACACCGAATTAAACACACAGAAAAGAAGGAATAAAACAACACTGGCAGTGATAATGAAGGACTCTTCATAGATTTATGAGAAATATATCCCGCATCAAAAGGTAACTAAGAAATGTTCATGATCAACTTGGAATCATATTATCTTGTTTTTAGCGGAAATTAAAGCAAGCAAGCACTGCAAAGATCGAAATTATAAAAAATAATGGAGTCTCTTCCTCCTTCGTATAAACTTGTGAGAGCAAACATTCCCATTACACCATGCTTGTGAGAGTGAAAAAAAAACATCAATAAACTTCAGATTTAGACATAACAAGAACCTGAGAAACAACCCAGTAACTGTGATGTTTGTGAGAGAGAACCAGCAAGAAACTACAGTGGAAAGTTAAATTGTTCTGAAGCAGATAGCAGTTTCTTGCCGACTCCCATGACTTGTTTTAGTCAAATTTTCAATGCGGAAAATAATGACAAGGGCCAGGCGGCGGGAGGAAATGGTGACACAAGATTCTCGTCAGCTACGCGTGGGCTGTTTGGAGTGTTATTGAGATTGTATTTTTAATGAGTTTTTTTATTTGTAAATATATTAAAATAATATTTTTTTTATTTTTAAAAAATTATTTTTGATATTCATATAAAAATAAAAATATACAAAAATACTAAGAAATAATTTAAAATAAAAAATAATTTTTTTTAATGTTTTTCAAAATTATAACAATCAATGATGGAAATATGCTCACGTCGCATGGTTCTCTTACAGGCAACTTCAGAAAAAATGAGGGAAAACAGCATTTTTCATCCCTCAATTATTATTTGGATCGGTTATTTCCATTTCTTCTCAAAGTAATTAATTTATAATTTTTGTCCCTAAATTGTCCTGCATCTGAATAGGGTTTTCTCACTAAGATTATTGCGATGTTTTCAATAAATAATGTTGAGTTATCTTCAAAAGATTATCGTTCAATTACATGACATAAACAGAAATGGATAAATGACTCCATTGTTTTATACCCTAGGACTAGCAATGATTCATTTTATAGTTTGTACCAGTAGATTCCCCATAAAAAGAAATATTATATGATTATAAAGCTGTAATTACAGCATTGGGAAGAGATGCTGTCAAATTTTGAAAATCTGATGAAAAGTAGTGTCAGTATCAAATCTGATGCCAGCATGTTTGAAATTCAAGAATAGAATATTGCTTCAAGAATAGAATATTGCAGGGATATACTGTCATAAAACTAAGAATCAGCTAAATATCATGTCAGTTACAGTACAGAAGTACATAAGTTTGATTAAGATTGTTTTTTAAAATATTTTTTTATTTAAAAATATATTAAAATAATATATTTTTTTTATTTTTTAAAAATAATTTTTGATATCACTATATAAAAATATTTTAAAACTAAAAAAATAAAATAATATTTTTTCAAAATTATTTTTGAAAAGAAATGACAACAATGACTTAGCCTGGAAGCTGTTTCCAAATCTTGGTTTGCTTGTTATGTCTTGACGTTTGCCAGAGGGCTCACACTGGACGTAGCGGCTAAAACACTTTCGTATATGCTCGGGAGTAGTAAATGTTGGGAGGGTGTTAGATATTGTTTTTTATTTAAAAATATATTAAAATAATATTTTTATGTTTTAAAAAATATTCTGGATATCAATATATTAAAATATTTCAAAACACACACGCAACAAAAATTAATTTAAAATAAAAAAATTGTTTATTTTTCAAAAATACTTGTAACACCGGTGCCAAATCATGCCACGTCATTTCATCGAAAGTAAGAAAAATATTGGGTGCACAATAAATATATCGATCCCACATAATAAATATATTCATGCTAACCCGTGATTCTCCCCTTGATTAGTTAATGAGAGTAGGTGGGGCAGTCCATCTTCATAAACCTTCCCCGACAACCAAATCAAATAATACATCTATACATTTATCTACCCTCTGGGCAAGTTTGTGAAACACACATTTGATGCTGATAAATTATATTTATTTTTTAATTAAATCTTTGTAGTTTTTTTTTAATTTAATAAAATCAATATTGTTACGACCTGAATTATCAAACACATTACAAAGTTACTCAAAGTTTTACTTATTACCAAGCACCTAACATTTTCAACGCTTTCCTTCAAAACCTACTTGAAGTAGTGCTATTGAATGGTAGCCTTGATAGGGAAATCTAGTGCTCATTACAAGACAAGATTTCTCGTGGAGATCACTCAACAAGCGTGTATGATCTTCTTAGTAAGCTAAATCAGGAAATATTATTTTAATATCAATATTCATTTGATATTGAGTAAGTTAATAATTAAATTTAATAAATCTTTTTATTTACTTTTTATTAGGATATCTTGGTTTCATGATCAAAGTCATAAATTTTATCATAATTTGTGTTAAGTTTTTTCCTCTAAAAAATCATCTCAATTTCATATCCCTGGTGTAAGGCTTTCAGTGTTAAATTTGCTTTTTATTGGGCTATCTTCATTTCATAACCCGGGTCGCGAACCTAACGGATTAATCCAATTGACTAAGTTATTTTATTTTTTTAAAATGATTTTTCTAATTTCATCATTTCATATTGTATTTGATTGGAATTAGGCCTCATGATTTATTTATGATTTATTTTTATTAAAATTATATCGACTTCATGATCTATTAATAATCCTTATCAGGTTAACCTTGATTAACTTTATATATTTTTTATTTTATTTTTAAAAATTAAAATATTTATAAATTTCATTGTTAAACATTGTATCAAGAACAATTGAAAAATAAGTTTTATAATTTGCTCTCCATATTATTATCTCAATTTCATGCCCAAAGTGGTAAATTTAACATGTTAATCTGAATTAAATCATGTTATTTTTTTATATTTTTTTCTATGAATTTATCCCGATTTTATGATTCAAATCATAAATTTGACGCATTAACTCAAGTTATTTATTATGTTTTTTTTTAATAATATCTTTCAATAATAAATTGATTGAAGATTTAAATATATAATTTATTTTCCATAAAATCACTTGATCTTAGAACTCAGATTATGAGTTTATCAAGTTAAACTAGATCTTTTTTAAGATTTTTTTAATTATTATCTTTTTTAATTACATTCTTCAAACTTTGAATTAATTAAAGGTATCATAATCTTAACCTGGATCATAAATTTTGAAAGAAAAAAAAAAGTCGAATTATATTTTTACAGGCTGTGTAATCTCTATTGGACCCACAAAACCAACCAAATTATATCAAATCAACGCTGACACTATTTAAATTTTTTTCTGCTAGAAAACAATTAACATCTAAATATTTTTTTATGTAAAAACAAAATCAATTCAACCTAACAGTGGTCAATAATCTAGTGTGGAACCTTAGAGGAGGGCTTACTAGCCAGGACATACTATTGACCGCCAATAACTCATTTAGCTCTATACCTTTCCAAGGTAGTCAAGCTATTTAAAACAAACCAAACAAACACCAATTAATTTAACTAGGATGGTTTCATTTTCATTCATTTATGATCAGGTAGCTAGCTAGCTAACCAAACATCCTTCATAAATTGACAACACATCGCCCCCCAATTTGCTGGAATTGTGCCATAAAACGTTACCAGCCAAAAATAGCCAAAGGGGTGATAAAGCAGTGTTCTCAGAGCAATCTTGCCCCACATCAAGCATTCGTGATCATAACTGCCATGACTCAGGCTACCTTGGCACTTTCTGATGCGAGATCCTTCCGAAGCCAGAAATTAACAAAAAATGAGTCCATGATGATCTACATAAAATTTCGTACGTTAGAATATCAGATGGGGTATAGAAAGCAAGAGAAAACCAGGCTCAAACATGAAAAACCTGATTTAAATGTGCAGCAACACATGGAAGAACCAGCAAACCAGATTCACCAAATGCACCACCCAGCTGTTCAACTACTGCTACCATAACAGGAAGAGTTTTCTAGACAAGAAACAAAACATACCGAGCCTCGGTGTTCAGTTGTGTAACAGATTACAATGCCAGTCAAAAATGATTTCTAAAAATTTCTACAAGAGACACGCACACCCACCCACCCACCTCACAGGCATCATGTTAATGCAAAACAAACAGCTTCATAAAGAACAAAATCCATGGATATTTGGAGTAAAGAAAAAAGTTCAAGATGTTTTTTAAAGAGTGTATTCTCAGTGAAAATCCAACTGAAATGCTGAAAAGCGTAATAATGTTACCTGGCTGGCAACAAGCACGTAAGCAGTTGCATTTTTTTTCTTGGCAAAAGCTAACTGGTTGGTACCAGAGACCATTGAGAAGCCTTGTATTGCGAAAACATTAAAAGATAAGAGGACGAGATGCAAAATTCTGCAAAACAAGGAAATAGTCTTCTTTTTCAGATGATGCATTACAATGAAGCCCTAAAATTATTAGCATCTACTATTTGTGAATGGAAGGCACACATCCTATGTACTAGTCCATTTAACCTACACTGTAGAAATGATCACACTTACAGTTGAAAAATGGCACTTATAAATTTGTATTCTGATGTTAAGGTAAATGAAACCTAAACAACATTAGGGGGATTCAAAACACTCAGGGGGTCTCTTCTTCTTGTCAATAGTGCAAGAACAGAAAATAATAAAGAGCTCGTTGCCCAAAGCCTGTGTAAAGTGGGTCCTAAAGACAAACAAGAAAAGAAAAGAAAAAATGAAATACACCAAAATACTCCTGAACAGGATCTGTGAGTTCCACTAGAAATTAATATCCCCCTAAATACTCCTGAAAGGATCTAGATAAATGACATAAAAAAGCTAACCAGTCCCATGAAAAGATCATTTAAGTTTAGTTACACTCCAAAGCAGATTATGTGTATGCAACCCCGACAGCTACTAAAAGAGTGGTGCAACAATTCAGAGCAAAAGTCTCAAGCATGAGAGTTGGCTCAACTTGCAAAGTAAACTTATTGTTCAATATTAATAAGAGTGGCGTGACAACTAAACATTGCACAGAAGGAAGAGAAAAGTATGGCTCAAAACGTACACTCCCATCCCAACAGCAACAAGAAAAACAGAAGGCTTGACCATTAGCAGCATAGACCTTGACCTGCTCACTTGTATAAATGGAGCCTGAATAAACAAAATAGTTTTTAACATCCAATAAGGCCAATACAACTTATTAAGGAAATCTGCGAAGAGTGTTACAACCTGCTTCAATTAGAAGCTTCATGAAGACTAATTTACATTTGTGTAACATTGAAGCCTGAGATTTGCATTTCACACATAACAAATTTCACAGAGAAACCTTAGGAATATATGCTGATTTTTTTTGCTAAAGAAAAGAAGCAGAGAACTATCTCCATTACTTTTTCCGAAAACTAATGCATTACAGTCCATTAAGAATTTGCATAGCATAAATATACACAGGGAAAAATAATGTGAATTCTCCTAAATTCCAACATGCAGACCAATATTCCAGCCTGGAAACTGCTAGCTTTTTACTGCTGCAAAAACTTCAATAAAGTTCCACATAGAGTTCTCCTCTTTCACTTGAGATCACAATTTCCCACACTTTCCACCCAATTCAAGCATCAATGCTACACACCTCATGAAATCCCAGAACCTACTAGGAAGGATGCCCAATTACCCTTTTCTTTTATCGGAAAGATCTGTAGCCATTAGGTTTCTCTGGTATATGGTGGGTGTTTAATCTCCTACTTAGACATGCTATTCACAGGTTTTAAGTGCTAATGTTAGTCATAGTAAGAGAAGATTCCAGAAACAAATAGGTGTGTGGAGCCATCAGAAATCTGTCTGAACATCCCTATTCCAAAACATTGTAGAAAAATCAATCAATTGACATAACGTTTTCTCAAAAGGAACAAGGGATCTACATGCTGCATTGGTAAAAGGGTCATCACCAATAATAACATGCCATGTAGAGCCTATCTATGGAAAAGTTGCAACTCTGAAACAGTGTCTAGGATGAGGCCAACAGCCGTCAATGTCTTCTCTTCAACGACTCTGAATTTTTTAATCTTCAGCTTGGTTTAGTTTAGTCCTATGTTATCAGGTAAATTTGGCCATGTTTTTTGTATACATGAAAACTATACTCTGTAATTTCACCCAGGCAATATCTACACAGATGAAATGAAAGAACTTACTAAACTAAGGAAAATTGCATTCATCTTTGAGAAGAGCTTCCGATTTCGATCAACATAGTCTGCCAAACCTGAAATGCATGTTTAATCAGAGATCAAATTATATAGTCTCCAAAGGAACTACAAAGTTACTTTTAAAGTCACCGGCTCCAAATACACGTATAGATTCTAATAAATTGCATTTTCAATGCCAGGCCAATATTCTCCAACCTAAGTTTTTATGCATGTTAGATATATTATGCAAAAACATGCCAGCAAACTTCTAAAAAGAATTCTAGACTGAGACACTCACCTTTTAAGGATTCTCGAAAAACCTGTAGAATGAACAGCACAGGATACACATTTCACTTGCACATATTTCATTAGATCTTAAATGTCAAGGAAGTTATAGTTTGGGGATCCACAAACACCATCAGGAAATTTACCTTCCCCAAAATAAGAGGGATTAAAAGTGTGATAACCAGACTTCTAAACAGTTCCTTGGTTGGCACAGATACACCAATTCCAGCAGCAATGAATTTGGAGATAGAAAATGGAACCTAAGAAGTAGTAAAAATCATATTCTATTCAGTGCTGGCTAGAAAAACTGAGTGGAAAGCATCTGATATGACATCACATAAGAGAAAAGGATGCAACTGTTAGTTTTGTTTCTCATTATGTAAGTTTTTGGGGGGGTTGCATATATAGCAAAATTACAATTACATCTTGAACAGTTCCAATTGATATCTAGTTGCCAATCTAAATTCGCATTAGAATACCAACAAGGGGGGGGGGGGTTGCATATATAGCAAAATTACAATTACATCTTGAACAGTTCCAATTGATATCTAGTTGCCAATCTAAATTCGCATTAGAATACCAACAAGCATGGATCTTCTTTGTGGGAACTTACAATCAAAATTCCTAACAGATTTGATATCACTGTCATTGCAAGAGCAAGTGCAGAATTCCCCCCAGCAAGCTGCATATCAAAGACTGCCATGCATCATAAAAACTCCATTTATAAGCAGAAGATTGTGGAGAAAAATACAAAGCAATCAATGTACCTGGGTTAGAGCCACTCCGCTTGATAATGTAGTTGGCATACAGCAAAATATAGCCAAACCTGTACGAAACAATTATCAATATTCAACAATCAATAACTAACCTAAAAATAGCAAAACAAAATCCATACATTAAAGATCCACAATAAAAAAAAATCACACACATACCGGTTACAAACTCTTGAGGCTGGAGTTGAATTTGCAAAATTATCTTTGACAAGTATGGTGTAAATAACAAGATAGAGCACTGCACTCAAAGATTATCAGGTGATTAGGGTATGCGAGATTATCAGGTGATTAGAGTATGTTAGCATGGATCAATTCGACACAAATGAAGGTAACAGTCACAGTTTGTGAGGTCTTTAAAATGATGTCGCACAAACCATACTAATAAAGAATACAAATTACTGTGTACTGGACCTACAAACTGCATAACGGAACAAATAAATTGAAGGTCATACAATCCCAAGAATTCCAACAGGCCACGCTTCTATAGCATCACCGATCTCCCCATTTCTCAACGTCAAACCTGTATTGTCACCCAGTGGATAAATAAGCCTATATTAGCACAACAGTATACAACAAACGAACACAGGCAGAACATTTTGGTTTAATTACCAGAGGTTATAAATATCGCAATCGTGCTGAATTTCGACAAATAAAATTTATCAGCTAAGCAACCAAGAGCAGGATTTGCAAGCCCTAACACCACTCCACCAATAAGTGCTGCACAAATAAAACCACATCGAATAAATTGAATTCTATACATATTTAAATCGTTAAAAAGTTAAAAGGAAATAGCAAACTAAGCATATAGTTACCTAATGGAAGAAAATTATTATCTGCAAAATTCAGTAGTGATTTTCCAAGAGTTTTTGCACCTCCACTCCCATTGTCATCTATCTAAAATAAAATAATTCATTCATTTTTTTAAGAAAAAAACAATATATGAGAATTCAGAATTTCTTCAATTAGGTTAGGAGAGTGGTATGAAAAAAGAAAAACCTGACCGGGCCCTTGATTAGCTCTGATTCTGAGTGGAAATGAAATCGAACGGCTCCGAGTGAATAAAACGGATCGAGTGGAGTACGCGGTGGTGCGAGTTGCCGTGAAATTTAGGTGCTGGTGGCGGAACGACGGTGTTTGGGTGGATCGAGGAGTGAGAATCATGGTTTGGATCGTTCCCGCCATCGACAGCGAGCTGAAACGGTAACTCTCCTCTCCAGACAGACAAGAAGCGAGTGAGAGAATGCGTGTGGAAGTGAAGTGAAGTGGGCGATTTTTGGAATAGCAATATTTATGTGATTTTACAGGTTCTTAAGTTCAGTCATTGTATTCAATCTGAATTTAACTAAAAATACGTTGAATTTATATGTTTTAAAAAATAAATTTATCTTGTTTTATATGTTACCTTTGTTATTTTTTAGAAGGTCTATAAAAAAGTTAGACTAATATTTTAAGAAAAAAAAATTAATATTAATTTTTTTTAATATATATATATATATATATATATATGTAAATCAAGGAATTAACCTCTTATTTATTTTTGTAGTGTTTTCTAATATTGAATTCCATTTAAAATTTAATTATTAACATTTAAGAGGATTTCAAGAATGAAATTCAATTATTAGCACTTAATTAAATAAAGTTTATATGGTTTCAAATATTTTGTTAAGGATATTTTCATCATATAAATAATTTAAAATACCAAATAACCTAATTAACCCCGAAATAAATAATTTATAAAACTACAAAGAGAATCATAACTATCCTTTCATTTATTCATATAAAATAAATTGACAATTATATGTCATTTGGACAACACGTGTAACTACTTCTAGCAACAAAAAATACATTTTGACTGTGTCGTGTTTTTCTCTCTCGATATGTCATGTGTCGATGGTATGGTGGCTAATCGTAGGTCAAACCTTTTTTCCTTTTCTATCTTGAAAAATATAAGTTGGTCCTCTTGTTGTTAATATTTCTACTTTATTTCTTTTTTTTTATTTCCAATCTATATCATTGATTTTTTTTTGTGCAAGTTTTATTTATTTTTATTGTACCCCTTAAATTCTATTTTTTCATGTATAAGCTCTTCTAATATGATTTTTTTTTTTGGTTTTTGTTTCTTGATCTTTTTGTAAAATAAAATGATGTTTTTATCTTCATCATTAAATCCAAGTTTATGATGTATTGTTTTTTTATATATATAATTTTCTCTTTGGTCTATTGATTTTTTTGTTAATTTGTTAGGTTTTATTTTATTTTCAATTTAACACTCAAATAATAATAATAATAATAATAATAATAATAATAATAATAATAATAATTTCTTCCCCTCTATTTTTTATTTATATTTTCATCTTTACTCTTTTAATTGTTATTTTTATTTTTTATTTTTTTTATAATTGATTTTTTTCATGATTTCATTATTTGATGTTTGATTTGCTGGGGGGGTTTCAAGTTCAATGCATGGTGTTTTCAATCTAATAATGCGGGTCACAGATTTGAACAATTTATACGGGTCAATGTCCTTTTATTTGACCCATTTTTTTCCTTCAAATTTATCATTCAATATTATTTTTTTATTTAAATATAAACTTTGTAGTTTTCTTCAATTTTATTTATATCGTATCATCTTGATCTCATAATTTGATCCATAATTTTTACAAGTAGATTCAGATTGACTCGCTATTTTATTAATCAAGTCACGTTATCTCATGTTAACTCAGTGCTATTTTTTATCCATTTGTGTACTTTCAAATTTTATTTTTTCAAGTTACCATGATGTGTTTTAAAAAAAGCTTCATCACCATCACTAGATTAAAATAAAACTTATTTCAAAACTTAGATCTGGGCTATAACATAAATCCTTTTTTATAATTTTTTAAATTTATTCACGTCACTTAAATATTTATTTTTTAAGATGAAAAGATACAAACACATGACATCATAAATAAAAAAATATCTTGGATAAATATGACATATCTAGTGTATCGGTCAAGTTTCAAACCAAGTCTGGCAACCACAAATCATTATTTATGATTGGGTTTTTATTTTACATGGTTCAACCACCTGTTTGGGAAACATCCCGTATCAAGAAAATGATAGATATAAGTGACATTTGTATGTGTGGGTGGACATCCACGTGTATTTTGTGGAAACAATTTCCTCACATGCAAACACGATAGTATTTACGGGTGCTAGACATCCACACTTTTTTTTTATTTCAAATCCCCTACTATTTTTTTTCAAAATAAATTAATAAAAAATATCAAGATAGTGATGAATGATTGGAAGTTATAAAAATTATAAAATCATGTTCAAAATAGTTTTTGATATTTTAATATCAAAAAAATAGTTTCCATTTAATTTTCATTTGTATTATCAAATTAGATACACGATAATTGAAAAAATAATTTTATAAAGTTCAAGTATAAATTTACAATAGTATTTCAAAAAATATATAAAAAAAATAAATAAATCCAAGTTATATTTTTAATACAAGTTATTTTATATTTTGATTCAATATGAGAAAATTAAAAATAAAGGGACCAAAATATAACATATACTATTTCACAAGGTCTAGTATATACCTAATCCTTCAAAATTTGTCATTGCAAAACAGATAGGAAAAAAAAACCCGACACGCGCTCACACTCATACACTGCTACTTTGCTGGTATCTTCAATCAACCAGAAAAACAATGGCAGCTGCGTCGATAACTCGCTTGCAAATTCTATCATCATCATTATCACCGATAAAAATAATCAAACGGTCCTCCGCATTTCTCTCAAAAAATCGGCCAATTTATAACTACTACCACCATCGCTCTAGCAAATTCCACACCACTCTCTGCTGCTCCACTTCCAATTCAAGTCGAACACTAGAGGTACATGTCACCTTACTTATACGCGTATTTATACTTCTTGGTGTATCTGCTGTGTGCTTTTGTGTTATTTATACGCGTAGTTTACTGCTTGGTTAGAATGGATCAATTGTTGGAGATTTACTGGATTATCTCAATGAATCATGGACTCAGTTTCACGCTACAGGTAATTACTGCTTTAATTTGATTAATTAAAGTTAATTTTTAGCTGTTAATTTTTCTTCTTCTTAATTTATTAGTGAGGTTTTGATTGATTTTTTTATGCATTTATATTATTATTAATGGTATGCTTTTTTAAGTGTTGAATAACTAGGCAAGTATGATATGATTAATTAAATTTAAATTATTTGCTAATTATTTTGTTATTATTAAGTTGCCGAGTTGATAAATTAGCTTTTTGACTGGTGCTTTGATTTTATTTTTATTTTTATCATTATTTATTTGGCAGCGGAAGCAAAGAGGCAATTGATTGATGCTGGATTTGACTTGCTAAATGAGAATGAAGAATGGGAATTAAAGCCTGGCGGACGATATTTTTTCACAAGGAACATGTCTTGTTTGGTTGCTTTTGCTATCGGTGAGAAGTGAGTCGAAAAAGATTGCATTGTATTTTGATTATATTAGTAATGTCATTGGAATGTAATTTTTTTTGTTTCTTGGAATTCATGACATCAGTTGATATTCTGTGAGAAGGGATGTGATTGATTTGTGTTACTGTGCATGTTGGCCGAGTGGATTACTGGCAAGTGGATATTAAATGGTTTTGTTAATTTTGCAGGTATAGTGTTGGAAATGGGTTTCATGTAATAGCTGCTCATACAGATAGTCCATGCTTGAAACTCAAACCGAGATCAGCGTCGTCCAGATCTAGTTATCTAATGGTTAATGTGCAGACTTATGGAAGTGGTTTATGGCATACCTGGTTTGATAGGGATTTGAGTGTTGCAGGAAGGGTCATTGTGAGAGGTAGTGATGGTTCATTTCTGCACAAGCTTGTTAAAATAAAAAGACCTTTGTTAAGAATACCAACACTTGCCATTCATCTGGACCGGTATGTACCACTTCCTTCTCTCTCTCTCTCAATTTTATTTCTTGCGTGTTCAATTTTTATCTCTCAGGCTAAAATTTTTGTGAAGGTTTTTTGTTCTAAATCTGTGTTCTTGCCGTTTTGAATTTAGTGTTTAGCTGTAAATCATTCATCAGCCTTCATTTTTGTCATGGATTATTCAGCACTATAAATAAGGATGGTTTTAAACCAAACTTAGAAACTCACCTTATTCCACTACTTGCAACAAAATCTGAAGAAGCTTCTTCAGAGACGAAAGAGACAAATACTGAATCTTCAAAAGCTGTTCATCACCCGCTGCTTATTCAGGTATATCCTTTTTCTTTGCTAGTCATCTGTTAAAAAATATAATCTATCTCCTAAGTAGATAATGTAGGTGCTCATAAAAAGCATGGCAGTACTTGGATTAGGGATCAGGGATCTAACATTTCTGTAGATTTCTTGCCATGCAGCCATAACGAGATGAGGCCTTAATAATTAAAAGCAGAATCCACAGCATACATGTAATAAGAAGAAAAACTTTAGATTCTAGTTAGTGCTGTAATAAATGAAAAATAAAAAATAAAAAATTGCATAATGTACTACTATCTTTTTTTTATGGGTTTTGTAACTTTCACGGGTCACCTAATAAGACTGTCCATCTCCTCTTGTGTAAAATTTCATGTATCAAATTGCCAAATAGCAGGTGTGTTGGTTTTTTATCATCTAACTTCAATTCATGATCATAATGATCATCAGTCAAATGAGAGCTGATACTGTATAATGATGAACCGATCAAATGAGCTGGTGCTGTATGATGTTGCATCAATTGCATGAGCTGATTTCAGCACTTTTCATCAAGTTTATCAATTATTTTAATTCAGGTTTTATCAGATGAGTTGAGTTGCAGCATTGACGACATAGTGAGTTTAGAGTTGAATGTTTGTGATACTCAACCCAGCTGCCTTGGAGGTGGAAACAATGAGTTCATTTTCTCTGGAAGACTAGACAACCTTGCTTCAAGTTATTGTGCATTAAGAGCTCTTATTGATTCATGTGAAGCATCCAGTGATTTATCAAATGACACTGCAGTTCGGATGGTTGCTTTATTTGATAATGAAGAGGTAATTCTTCTCAGACACCCTGTGACACAACACAGAGATTTATTTCTTCCCTGTATACCTGTGGATTGATAGGTAATGAAACGAGCTGTTATTGGCTAGCTAATGGACTTTACTTGCTAATTAGAAAATAGTTGTGATGTCAGTTTTTTATGGCGAGGAGCTAAAACTGTCTTCCATGAAGTCCATTTATTGACACTCGGTGGAGGCATTTGGATTAGTGTTAATAGGCATCAAGAGTCTCTTTATTATTGGTAGAAAGAAAGTAGTGGAGTCCACCGTTTCATGTTCCATGGCAGTTTCCAAGCCCATTCCTTTTGCAATTATTGCCGCTTCACAAATGTTATTCCTAACTATTGATGTTTAGGTGGGTTCAGGTTCAGTTCAGGGAGCTGGTGCACCAACAATGTTTCAGGCTATGAAACGAATTGCTGGGTGCTTGGCTCATAATAATGTTAATGAAGGGGCTATTGAACGTGCTATTCGGCAATCTTTTCTTGGTATAATTCATTTGGAAGTATTTGAAGTGATTAAATTCTAATAAGTTTCTAGTATTTCTTTTCTGCAATCAATTATGTTGACAGAAGTTTTAAAAATTCTTTTGGAATCTTCTTTCTCTGTAGTATCTGCTGACATGGCTCATGGAGTACACCCAAATTTTATGGAAAAGCATGAAGAATACCACCGGCCTGAAATGCAAAAAGGACTTGTTATCAAGCACAATGCAAATCAGCGGTATGCTACTAGTGGAGTAACAGCATTTCTTTTTAAAGAAGTTGGCAAAATGCACAACCTTCCATCTCAGGTAATTTGCCTATTGAAATGAGGCAATCCAAACCTTTGTCTACTCTATAAAGCAGTTTCGTATTATGGTCAATATATGAGCATGCTGGACACTAGAAAAGTTGATATTTAATTGTCATCAAGGAGAAGCAATTTTGTCACTTGTACTTTTAGTTAGTACTGCTAGGGATTCAATGATTTTTAAATCCTTGAGCACAGGTGAACTGAATTGAACCTCAGGTCAAGGGAAGGTGTCAGATTGTCAATTTTGGTTAACACCAAAAGTCATTATTTCAATATTATGAATAGAGATTTCGCTTTCCTAGTTGCTTAAGAAACGAAAATCTCTGTTTTGGGATGGCATAGGGAAGTTTTGGATACCATTTGGTTGGTTGGAAAGAACTTTATTCTCCTATTTGTGTTGGGGCTTGAAAGAGAGGTTAAGATGTGTTCAATCAGGCTAAACTAGAAATACTGGACCGCTAAAGGTAGAGGAGAGAGAAAGAAAAAAAGGCTCAGATTTAATTAACTTTTAACATCGGAACTCATTCCATGATTTCATATTATGGGCTTCATATTTTCCTTTTGACTTTCTGGTTATAGTCCTTACCTTGGACTCTCTGCATGAAGTTGATTTGCCTAACTTACAACTGGTAACTTCCTTGCAGGAATTTGTGGTGAGAAATGATATGGGATGTGGATCCACCATTGGTCCTATACTTGCTTCAGGTGCCGGCATCCGCACAGTTGATTGTGGCATTCCTCAACTTTCAATGCATAGGTATCATACTAATTCTCTAACAACGCATGAAGTTCATTACATTTTATGACCACCTCCATTCCACCGAGCTACTCAACAAGACAACGGTGCTTATGTCGGGTTCTTTTTTACCAGTGGTTTATTGTTGTCTATTTATCTCTCTTGTTTCTTCTGCAGTGTGAGAGAGATATGTGCAAAAGAAGATGTAGACAATGCTTACAAGTATTTCAAAGCATTCTTTCAGAACTTTTCAAGCATAGACAAGAAGCTGCAGGTGGATTAAATTGTTTCCAGGCTTACTGTAGAAGACTCGTTTGGTATAAAAGAGAGAGACCTCATGATTTCATTTATTACTCATAAAATATTTTTATTCTTCATAAGCACATTTTTTTACCTCCAAACATAACGATCTGCAAGAGCTTGGACATGTAACTAGGTATACCCCACGCTAAGAACACAGAAAAAAGAGGGGCTGGTTACAAAATTTCAGGCATCAACGAATATCAGGTCTTGTTTGATTTGAAAGGATTTGTTGTAGAACTGGAGCTTGCGTTGGAAAGTTCTTTTTCAGCTTGGACAGCAGGGCCTGGTTCTCCTGTTTTAGCCTGTGAGCTTTCTTCCATGGCATCTCATTCTGTTAACAGTTCTTGCTGCATGTATAGCTGTGAGTTAAGCTTTTCCATCTTGAACTGTTGCTACTACCCCCTGAAAATATTCCAAAACACGGATTATTAGCAAAAATGGTAGTAGCTAGCCAAGTGAGAATTGTTAGGAGATAAGGAGCTGGGAATTTAATTTATGCATGCAGTTGAACTGAGCTTGAAAACCCTAACAGTGTATGCCTTGATAGGAAAAGAATTACAGATGAAGAAGATGGTACGTATAATTTGAGAAGAGTGTACCGCGGCTTACACAAGACAAACAATGGTCTTGAAGGCAAACAGCAGACACCCCATCTGCAAAGCCCACATGCCTGCCTTTTCCATGTAGAATAACTTGGTGTACGTGTATGTTTAACCGTCTATAATTCATGGGATCTTTTTTGGAATATTCAAAAGAAAGAGGGTCTTATGGATTTTGTTAGGAGCATTATGCACGTAGAAGCGACTTTTGTGCGCGCGGGCGGGAGTGAAAGCTCGGTTGCTCTGATTGATTGGTTGGAGTCTTGGAGATGTTTTTAAAATTATTTTTGATTAGAAATATATTAAAAAATAAATAATATATATATATATATATATATATATATATATTTTATTATCTCTTAAAATATTAAAATTACAATTTAAAATTAAAATTAAAAATAATTGTTTTTAAATTTTTATAAAAATATTTTTGAAATTTAATGACAAATAAAACCATATATATATATATATATATATATATATATATATATATATATATGGTTTTATTTGTCATAAAAATCACTCAAAAGTCAAAACCAATAAAAAAAAATTAAACTAATGTGGATAATTATGGAAATAAAACCCATTCAAAAGATATTAAACTGGGGTCTTTGTAGTCCAAGCATAAAGACATTTTTAAACTTAATTAAAAACAAAAAAGTCAAAACCAATAAAAAAAATTAAACTAATGTGGATAATTATGGAAATAAAACCCATTCAAAAGATATTAAACTGGGGTCTTTGTAGCATAAAGACATTTTTAAACTTAATTAAAAACAAAAGGAAAGTTCTTGAATTTTTTTATACAAAAATAAAACTTTTGTTTTTGTATTTTAAAAATATTTTTGAAAAAATTATTTATTTGCTTACTTTAGTGTTTTCATGTTATTTTGATATATCAATGCCATTTTTTTTTTAAAATAAAAAAATATTATTTGAATATATATATATATATATATTTTTTAAATTAACACGTGAAACTGGGAGGCAGCTGAAGGAGAAAAGGAGGTTTTGATATTCAGTGATAGCGAGCTGGCAGAATGAAGCCATTCATCACATATGCTTTGGCTCAATACGTCCCCCTTGTCCACCATCATGTTCTTTTTGGTCCAATCTTTCATACCTTGTGTATTCAAATACCTTTTAGTCTCTTTGTTCACAGAAGAAGAAGAAACAACCGAGCGATGCTCTTTCCTGTTTACATCGTATAAGGCTTAAACGGGACAGCTCTCAGGGGAAGAAGTTCATACAATTTGGACCCACCCGGGCCCTTTTTTTAATTCATTCAAACTTGACAAAGAGTCCAAGTTAATATCCAAAACCAAAACAATTTGAAGTGATACTCAACCAAGGTCAAGCAAAGTAACCAGGTCATCCTACCAAACCAGGTCAGGTTTAATAACTAAATAAGCCTGGTTTGCTTAGATAGACTAGACCACACTGATGAACAGCTGCCTCAATGGTCGTTCAGCATCTATCCCATTATCAGTGATCATAACAAAAATTATTCCAAGAGATGAGGGGAATAAACCAACAAGCTTGCAATCTCTAAAATTTTCGATGCGGTGCATCAGTGGTGGTCCTTAAGGGCCAATATTGTACACCTGTACAAGCCCAGGCAACTACGGTGCAAAAAATAGAAGGCATCCAGGGAAGTGTAAAATTTCAGTGTTAAGAGCACTGACGGTGTCTGGAAACAGGAAAACATTCAGTTAACTTCACTTATCATAGATAACAATGAAAGATGCTATCACAGTTCAAAAGTTATGTTCCTACAATACATGAAGCGAATTGCTTCATTTTCCCTGCGCTCAAGTGTCACAGTCAGTCATAATCATGAGTTGTTTAGGGGGGCAACCTGCACAACCACGCTGCTGCGCTGAACCAAAAACAAAATGCCAGCTCTGATAGAAATGCCCTTCAAGATCGTCCCCCTTGGCCCTTACAGTCTGCAGGGATGAGGTGTGCATATTAATTTATCTTGTAACAAAAGACGTAGCCAGGCCTGAAAGCACGAGTTAAATAACAGGACGAGCAGAGCAACAAAAGGGATGTACCTTCAATTAGACTGAGCACACACATACCCAACTCTGACATTTCTTCTCCCTGTGTTGATTCTTTTTCTTCATCATCAGTGACAAAACAGAGCTCTTGTACATTAACCTGTCAATCTCTTAAGCTTCTTCGTCTTTCACCATATGAAGAAGCCTCAAGTAAAACCAAGACTGGTGGAATGGATCAGTGTGATGTTCATGAGAAAGTGTCCACTCCAATCCAACTCGGTTCTCTATGCCTGCACTCCTGCCAGTTCGTATATGATGATACAGAGCTGAATCAGCTCATCAATACTTCATGCCCAATTTCCAACTGGCAGGGTGCAGGCATGGCCCAAGCCCCTCAACGGGGCCGGGCTAAACCGAAACTTGCATCAGGTTGCTGTTGATGAGACTGTACATGCACAGAGATGAAAAAAAGTTGATACCATAACCAAAATCCAACACTAGTGAGCAAAAGCAGTAATAATCACATCGAGTGCAAGTCAATAAACCATATTTACTTAAGAGAGAAATTTATCATCATCAAACAGCTGGGGTCATCCATGGTGATAATCAAAACATTCCCCCGTTTCTTTCTTTAGGGAAGGTAGAGAGGATATTTGAGACACTGCATAGGATCCACTAGAGACCTTTGGTCAAACAGACATGAAAAGAAAGATCAAATGTGATCGGAAATATGATTAACGAGTAGAATGTTAAATGTAGGGTCATCGGCCACCAGAAATATCTCACAAGAACTAGGGAAACTGAAAATACTCATCTTACTATTGTACTGAAAGCCCGCTTTCATTCAAAAAGAAAAGATTTTTCAACTAAAAGTAGGAAATAAGAGCCATTCTAATTGCCATACCTGTGAAAAAGACTGAACATGTTCACGAGGATGTATGAAAGGCATTCCTGGGTATTGACATGGATACTGAGATGAATGCAGGTAAATGGCAGATGTGGAGCGTGCACCAACATGATTCGGATTAAACATAGGTATAAGAGTATCAGGATGACCATACCCTATCCCTGCAGGGGTTGATTGAGCAGCCCAGGGCCCTGGTATGTGTTGAGGGTGAGGGCGAGGGTGGAGTTCTGTAGATATCTGAGACATGTGACTGGACCCAAGTTGAGGAAATTCGGAGTTGTAATTTAGTGCAGGAGCGTACATAGGCTGGATAGCGTAAGGTCCTCCCCCATTGAACCCAAAACCAGGGTCAAATCTTTGCATATACCTGGAAGAAATTTCATTGTAAATTCTCTCTTCTAAACAAAAAGAAATCAAGCTCATTGATGTTGTGAGGTAAATAACATCACAAGCACCGAAATTAATTTTCAGATCCATACTAGATGAAGTAATTTGCAATCTTCAACAGGTGGGTACTCAAAATTTTGACTTGAAAAATACCCATACTTTACACTACATGTGCATGTTTAAAGGTATTCCTTTCTCTCGTTTACAGTATCACTGTTGGAAGACAGTTTTGGTTCTATCAATAAGCTAATCCTCATTTTGATCGGCCACGAGCCACTAATTCTATCATAACATTGCAAATCATGAAATTCCCATCAAAAGGACAGGTGGAAAGCAGCCCAAGACACTGAAGTATCATATTCTGAAAATCCAGCAAGAATTTTAAAAAATTTCTCCATACATAAAATATCCAAAACAATAGTATTTATGCATACATAGGCTTTGAATGGAACTTCATATGATAGTTGCTAAATAACAGTATGATTATGAAAGATTGAAGTATAGTGTGTTCTTTTAAAGTAAAAGATATCTTATAGCCCAAATATTATGTTGATATAATTGCACATGATATCTCCAAATTTGCTTTACGTGAGATTGTGGCTGTCTAAATGCTAAATATGCTACCATTTAGGGGGTGTTTGGGAAGTACTCCAAAAAAAAATTGATTTTTTTTTTGCTTTGAATGAAACTTTTTTTAGTGTAAGAGATCATTTTGATCTGCTGATATCAAAATTGATTTTTTTTAAAATAAAAAATATTATTTTAATTCATTTCTAAATGAAAAACACTTTGAAAAACAGCCACACTCTCAAACACCCTCTTAGTATTATATGGATATGAACTATGGACATTCAATTTTCATACATGTTTAATTGTGCAAATATTATGTTAATAAAATGGTGGGCATACATGTTGAAAACTTACAAAGTATCCCATGCTTATTTCTTTAATCATTCACTAGATTATCTCATTAGTAGTTGATAAATTATTTTTTGAGAATCAAGGTGAGATTGAAAGAGGGCTAGGTCGATAGGCTATGAAGCAAAGTGTTTTGGAGTCCCTAACTTGAAGTTTTGTATCTTTCATTCATTAGTTTTGAGTATGGGTCATTACACATGTAAATGCATATGTGAACATATCATGCATGTGCTCTTGTAGTGTGTAATTGATCGATAGGACAGCTTTGTACAAAGATGTAAAATATAAGTGAATGATCAAGACAAGACCACAAGATGTCATATAATTTTGTTTAATGGACAGCAGGGTGCGCGCATGAGCTTGTAAATACATGTTTGGTTGGTAAATTTATTTGATTAGGTACCAATAAGAAGCAATTCGAGAGGTTGGTTTACCTAGCTAACTTAAGGCACAATTATAAAGTGAAAACAATCAAAGATACAACTAAGATGCATTACCAAAGCAATTAAGAGAAGGGTGTAACATTTACCCTCTTTGAACATGTATCTATTTCATGTTATTTTTGTTGCCTTCAAATGAGCATTATTATTTATTTATACTTGTTTTTTTTCTCTTGGCTCTTCTCATTGAGTTTCCAAATGATTAGCAACAAGACTTGCAGAGAGCAAGTGGTCTGAAATCAAAACCAACTCAAGGGCTCAATCAAACAAAGTGATAGGATGAGGAAATAGACATTATTTCTCACCAGAAGAAAAGAAAGCCACACTGAGAGGGTTAGCAATCTATTCCTGACAAATAAAGCACGCTAAGGGAAAGGTTGCAAAAGAAAAGCATGACAAAATACCTGTCATAGCTTCGATCATAGTCGGGGTCCTTCCGATCAACCTCACGGTCCCGAAATATGGCCACCCTATTGTTTGGTCTATACCTACCAACTGGCTCCTTCTCAATTCTTGTTCTAGCTAATGCTGCTGATCTACTGTTACTTGTGGAAGATTCAATTAAAACTCGTCCAGAACTTAAACTTGGAATACCCGGGGCAGATTTCTCTTCTGTCTTTGATATACCAAATGTACTGCGCTGGGAACAATCCTGCGACCTTGGTTCACCATCCGGTTTCCCGCTAGTACCACCGGTGGAGCTACTAGAATTAAAGATCCGTTCACGTGCCTTGTTGTACTCCTCTTTTCTTTCCTCCACACTTTTGGAGCTATTTGTCTTCAATGAATTTGAATTGCTGGCACTTTGAGACCCTTTTTGTGGCCTCTGTTTAATTGCAACCTTAACAGTATCACTATCTTCTGATGGCAAACTCACAGGGATGTCAGCCAGGCGAATCAATGGCAGGCTGCAGTTGGAAGTCTTGCAGACAATAATTCTGGAACCAGAGCCATCAGGTAAACTATTGTCTAACAAAACCATTGATTGCAGTGAGTAATGCTGTGCTACACGATGTGCTGCCAGCCTTAAATATGAAGTAGGTAACTGTTGAAATTCTAGTTGTTGTTGGTTTGGATCACGGATAAACTTCTCTATGTCTTGTTCCATCCGCAAAACTAAACAACAGAGATTAAATGTCTTTACTCAGATGAACAAAAAAGGATACAAGGGATGCTCAAAACCACTAAAAAAGGACTGAAATGATATTGATAAAAACAACTAGCGGGTCATCCCTACTGCTCTCATAACAATGACTTTTGCATAAAGAGAAACATAGAACTCATAAGATATTTATAATCATATTACAATCATTATCAACTGCATCTTTAAAAAAAAATCCCTTGTCAAACCCGATTTCACTAAAAAATTGTGACCCCTAAATTCTTCAAGAATCAGGGTTGAAACCAGCCTAGTATTCTATTCACGACCCTAGCCTATTCCACCCCCTCCCCAAAAATAAATCCACTGAAAAGAAAGCACTCTGCGGGTATACCAGAACTCCATCTAGTTAATTATTGAGAAAATCACCCACCTAAATCTCCCTCTCGTGAAATCAAACAAAAATCACCTGAAAATTTCCTTAAACACAATCCTCCCTAAGAGTTTCTAATAGAACATTTTCCTGATCCTATATTCCCACCATCACCATACATCTACAAGCATCACTTTCTTCAAAGGTCAGTACTCAATTCCCGCCCAATAACTGGACCTGACACATTATGCACGTTACAACCCAGTGAAAAACACCAACACAATCTTCAGAAAAATCAACACCACCCCGCTTATTACGAAAACGTCACTCAGCTAAATCATGCAAAGAAACAAATTAATTTATTAATTAAAAAACTCACTTGAGAGGCGTTCGCGAGAGTTCTGCAAGGCCTCGAGGAGAAACTGGTCGACTTGATTAACAACACAATCCGTTACTTTCTCACCCGGACCCAAGGAACCCGAACCCGAGCGAGGGAGCTGGTCTTGTGGCTGTTGATGTTTAGTCTCTTTGTTCAGAGACAAACGACTCACCGTCTGATCTAGATCAGCGACTTCCCATGATTCGGGGGCTCCGAGATCCTCCTCCACCGCCACAGAGCCCTCCATGACCACAGCAGATAGGCCCAAGCAGAGTGGGGACAAGAGAGGAGGGATAATTGTCAGGGTTTGTGCCTTTGGATTGTGATAATCATCAAATCAGAGTTCTTAAGGGGGATCGATTGATTTCATGTGGATGTAGGATAGGGTTTGTGATTTGGTGAGTTTGTTTTTCAGATAATTTTTGATCGGGAGAGAGGATAGGGTTTGACGATGGCGGGCGCTCGCCCGTGTTCTTTCAGTGTAAGCGATGTTATATTCTGTGTCACACGTGGCGCTTAAATATCCGCAGAGAGAGCGTTACGTTGCGTGCGCTTACATATATTCACTTGTTTATTTATATTTAATTATTTACTCAATTTTCTCATTAAATTTATAAGAAAATCCACCTTTTTATCGAATGATTTTAGCACAAATCTTTATTCAAGGATATAAAATAGTTCAAAGATAAGAAATGTATAGTTTTTTTTTAATAAAGAGAGCTGACATGGTATTAAAAAAAATATTTTTTATATCATCATATAAAAATATTTATAAAAAATAATTTAAAATAAATGAACAATTTGTTTTTGTTTTTGTCAAAAATATTTTTAAAACATAAAAAACAAACGCTTTCTAAAAAAATCTAGATTTCACAAAACAGAGGGATCAAAGCACACTTTCAAATTTCCAATTATGATCTCTCATCTCATGATCAACGGTCCAAAACCACCCAGCTGGTCTGTTGCCGGACTTCAATTTATCTGCCCTCATTTATCCTCCTAATTACAAAAACACCGCAACCATTAAAAAGCTAGAAGCTTCGCATCTCTCTGCAGCGATTTCCCATTCAAAACAGCACAACAAGAGAAAAGCAATGAAGGGATTTGGCAGGTTAATATCGCGAGCTTTGTTAAACCAAAAAACACTCGAACTTTGTAGAGAAATCAATACTACATGTCGATCAGCACCTTGCCGCTTTAAACATGTTTCATCATCAACGGCACCGTTTTTGCACAGCCGTGGCGGTGCTTTCTCTGATTTTAAAACGTTGAAGTCTTCTTTGCATCCAGAGAAATGGACCCTTTTGACAGGTTGGTATGTTTTATTGAAATTGCTGGCATCTTTTGTTATTTCTTCGTTGTGGTTTGATTTTTTATGCTTTATGTTAGTTGTTTTAAGATAAATAAAATGGGATAACAGAGATTGTGATGAGTTAAGGAAGGTATTGAACCTATGTTGATACTAATATCTGAATTAATATCGGTTAGTTAGCTTAGTTACCTTCAGTTATTGTAAAATACCAACACTTAAATCATTAATTTTATACGATGATCATGGGATATGCTGTAAAGTTAAGAGTTTTAAAGGTTAGAAGGCTTTTTTTAGTAATTAAAAATTCAGTGAAGTTAATTAAGCTGAGGTTTGATTTCTGTGCAGCGCAGAGGAGGACAATGTCTATACAAACACAATCCACTCCGAATCCATCATCCCTTATGTTTTATCCAGGGAAACCAGTTATGGATGTAGGGAGTGCAGATTTCCCAAATTCTCGTTCAGCGATCAATTCTCCTTTGGCGAAAGCTATTTATGAAATTGATGGTAAGGGTTGAAATGGTTTTGTTTTTAGTTAAACATTACGCTACAATTGTTTATAATTTCTTAATTTGTATCCTGCATTGTTTTTCCATAGGTATCAATCGAGTTTTCTTCGGATCTGATTTTTTTACGATAACAAAGTCAGATGATGCTTCTTGGGAGTTCCTAGAACCTGAGATATTTGCAGCAATCATGGACTTTTATTCTTCTGGAGAACCATTGTTTCTAGACTCAAAAACTGCTGCCGCAAAGGACACGGCTATTAGTGAGGTATATCTTTAGTGTACTGTTTTTCCAGCAGTCCACACAAATGAAGCTTGCTTGTTCAGAATATGGCTTTGCTTGTCTTTGTTATTTAAGCTTGCATTTCACATTGGGTGGTCCTCGGCATGTACTCGAGTGATAAAATCCAAGGTTAGGTTCTTACAGTAAAAGTTTCCCCTGGGCATGAACTTACAGAAAGGTGTAATTATGTTCTCTTTCTATTTACCCTTTATCCCAGTTTCCCTTTTTGGCGAGTCTAGCTCAGATGTAGTGCTGGTTCATAGCTGTGTTGAGAATCAGATGTTTGGAATAAGATATTTTATCAACAAGGATGTATTATGTTATAGAATTTCTCAGCACCCGTATACCAAATATGAGTGTCATGAGAAATTGAATAGTGCCTTCATCCATTTTCTATGTATCTGGTATGAAGTTCAATAGATGCCTGCTGTTGTGGATTACTGTAAAACTGTTGAATACAGTTTATCTTTTCACTTTGAAATAGTTGGGATTTTGGAGGATTTCATGGTTATTCTCTAATGATCTTAACTAATTTAAATTGAGCATTAACCACTCAATGCAAAAATATTAATGCTTGCCAATACAGGATGACTCAGATATTGTGGCAATGATTAAAGAATTGTTGGAGACTCGTATTCGACCAGCAGTGCAGGATGATGGTGGAGATATTGAGTATCGGGGTTTTGACGAGTAGGTTTTTCTTCTCATGGTTAAGCATGTTCATAGTGTATTGAATGGACAATCTATGTTGTTCCTCATCATTAATTGAAATTTGTATGTTTGCTCTCTTTAGAGAAACCGGGATAGTCAAATTGACAATGCAAGGAGCATGCAGTGGCTGTCCGAGCTCTTCTGTCACTTTGAAATCTGGAATAGAGAATATGCTAATGCATTATGTACCAGAGGTAACTAGTGAAAACCATGTCTGAGATTTCCAATTTATATAAAATCACAGTTTTTTTCTGAACTCTTATTGGTTCTGCAGTGAAGTTCAAAATTTCGTGTGTTGATTTCACATTTTAAGGGTGGACTTTGTGTGTGTAATTTGCGATTGTGAGTTTGCTATGTATTACCTCAAGCATGTATGTAATATATTCATAAGTTTGCTAAGAATGAAACCCGTTGAAAATCAGTTTCATGGCAAGGTGGATATAATATATTCATAAGTTATAGAACTTACCAGCAGGCAAATGCTCGACTGGTGAAAGCAATAAAACCTGATTACAAAGCTTTGGGATAATGGAAATAGTCTGGCATAGATTGATTTTTGGCTAGTTCTTGAAGATATTCAGGGGTGCAGATTCCTAAATATGTGCTGTGTGTTAAGTACATAAATTTAGTTTGTGCTGCTATTTCTCATGTGTTCTGAACATATTATTGCGTGCTGAAGCTCTTTTTGACTACTAATTAACATTTTTTAGAAAAAAAAAGAAAGATAATGTTTAGAAAGAAATCGTCTTGAAGGGATTAAATGGCCTTTAGAAATAATGAGAAAAATTAGACCATCTGCAAAGTGGTTTCTATTGTTTCAGTCCCTCTCTCTCTGTACGGGATCATGCGAGTACACATTTGTGCATCTCCTCTTTAATTGCGTGCTTCCAAATTTCTAGCTTCCTTGCTCAATAAGTTCTTGCATTACCATATATATCTCGCTATTGCTAGTGCCATTGATTTACATAGCCCGTGATTTTGCTTGGCATCATCTTTTGTTTCCCTGGCTATTAACAGCTGGTAAACTTGGAGTGGGATTCAACTCTTTTTCTTCCCTTTGCATCTGTCAATTATACAAATGAAAATCTTCTTCGTGCAGGTGAAAGGTGTGGAACAAGAATTGGATGGTGGGGATGAGGATGCAGCACTGGCAAGCCAGATGGAGTAGTCAAACTCCGTTTTCTTCCCTTCTCACATCACACATCATGATGTATAGTGGACCCCAGAAGAACTTCCAGTATACCTCTGTACAGGAGAGCAAATAAAGCTCAAATTAACTTGATATCTGTAGAGCATATGTTATGTTTTCATTTAAAAAAAAAAATGTGGTGCACGAGTAAGAATGTAGAGCTGTATGAACATTGTATTACTTGCGGCAAATCGTTTTTTCTGTCATTTAATTTTGTTCTTTTGGGACAGTGCAGAAATAGTTTCTGTATCTCTACTCTTATTCTTTCAATCTTCCACTCCCATTGACATTAATAAACTTTACTGCATGGATTGGGGGAAGCAGTTGATGGATGGTTGAATTGCCTTGCCGTGTATTTTTGAGCTGTGATCATGCTGGCAAGTTAACTATTTCTTGCTGCTTAGGGATGACTAATTGATATTCCTTGTAATATTGAACCCGAGTCTAAAATAACTACTATTCAAGCTTGCTCCGAATGTAATTGGATATGAATTTTTTAATTTTTAATATTTTTTAAAAAAACTTTAAAATTAATTATTATTGGTTAGGTTAAACGAATATTCATATTTTTGCTTACAAGTTTGACATTTGTATTTTTAAAAAAGATTTTTTATTTTAAATTAAATATTTTTTATGTTTTTAAATTATTTTTATGTATTAATATCCAAATTAATTTTTAAAAATAAAAAATATTATTTTAATATATTTTTAAATAAAAAATATTTTTGAAAACATCACCATACAACAACTATGGGATCTGGATGAAATTATCGTCAATGTCATCATCGGCAAAAAAGTAATTTTATTTTGATATTTTTTAAAGTTTTGACTTCCTGATTTTAAAAAATAAAAATCATATTATTTTAATATGATATATTTAAAAGCAATTATTATTATTATAATAACAAACACCTCTCGAGGCAACAAATGCTTGCATCATCATGGCAGGTGGAACCATAAAGATGAAAGTCTAAAAGACAAATCTTTTCTATTTTATTTTACTTGGTTTTAGTGGCGTGGTATCTCTGCGTCATTTCTTATAATTAAAAATAGAAGCGACGCCACGTAATTTTAAATATAAAATGATAACAAAAGAATATCTTTTTTTGGAAAAAAACTAAGTTTTGCTTTTATTTTTATATGTTTATTTTTAAATATTTTTTAGTTTGAAAAAACGAAATTAATTGCTCCTTATAAATTCTGACTATTCTAATACATTTTGATTAAATAAATAGACTGTGAGTAACTGTCAAATCGCGGTTGTCTTTTATTTCCTTCTCCCGCCTCCATTTCTGTTACAATGGATAAAAGAAAACAAACAAGTAGCTATAGGACAAAAGTTGAGATATTATCGAGAGTTTGGGAAGGTGGTTAAAATTGTTTTTTATTTAAATATATTAAATTAATATATTTTTTTATTTTAAAAAAAAGTTATTTTAAAATATCAATGTATAAAAATAATTTAAAAATATAAAAAAATAAAAATAAAATTTATATTTGTGTTGGGACATGAGAAACCGATAAAACATGTTAATTTGTATTTTAAAAATGTTTTTTTTTTAATTTTTATTTTTTTAAAAGAAATTCAGTATCAAGCAAGACAAAATCCTTCGGCTTATTAAATAAAAAATATAGGTTGATTAAAATAAAAGTTATTAACACTCAAGCCTCGACCGTCATCTTCATCAAAGTGCATAGCCCATCTCAATTTCAGTAAGAAATCAACTTTCTGGAAGGGACCAGGCAGGAGGAACCTGTCACGAATCATGGGTTCATTGATGTCCTTCTTGAGCATTGATAAAACAAAGACTCTTTCCGAGTTATCATGGCCGACTCCTCCTAAAACCTGAACGAAGACTCTCTCGAGTTCTAACCATCCAATGTTGTTCAAATTCGATAAGAGTTGACAAAACAAATTTTCTATAATTAAACAATTTACCACTTTTAAAATCCTAAGGCTAGGATCTCCATTTCGAAACATATGTAAGGACTCGATCTCTTGATCCCAAGGGCCCCTCCACTGCTGGCAATGATCATGTAGGGCAAGGTAGTTGGTAGTTGCTATCTGTTTTTTTTTTTTTTTTAATTTTTGAAAAGAGGTTTGAAATTGAGTTAAACTTGTTTTAAATTATTTTGATATAGTAATATTAAGAATATTTTTTTAAAAAAAAATATTGATTTGTTATATTTAGAAACAAAGAAATCATTTTTAAAAACAACACTTCACGTCCTGAACAACCTTCTTAATCACAATGACGCCTTCTAGGAGCCAGATGGGCTGATCCATGGCCATCTCATCACCAGTACTCTGTACTCCATCATCATCCACAGGAAAACTAGACCCTAACACACGACAACCTTAATCCAGCACGTGAATTCATGTTGCTTGCATGTGTGTCTGTTTTTAATTTTTATTTCTCTTTTTAGTTTTAGTTTTAGTTTTTAATTTTTGAGTGTTTTTAATCTTAGAAATTGTTATTTTTTACTGGTTTTTTTATTTATAATTTTATCATGTTGATGTCATTTTTTTAATATATTCTTATTGAGAAATATTATTTTCTTAAGAAAAAAACACTGATGATCTCAATCACAGACTTGAATGCGTTTTGTCACCCTTTAAATACTGAAAGGAAAACCCTTTTCATTCAAAACTATCATTTTAATCTTGTATCCCTTTTTGTCACCATCTTTTGTAGGGTTAATTTCTCTTGTTTTTTTTTTGCAAGAAAAAAAAGGCAGTGTTTTAGTTCTTGGAGATATTAGTAATGGTGTTAAAGGAATGTGTTCGAGGGTTGAAAGAGCTCAGGCCTTTAACACACCTGTTGTTGCCACTATGTTTTCATTGGATTGCTGAGGCAATGACTGTTTCTGTTCTTGTTGATGTTGTTACTTCTGCTTTGTGTCCTGGTCAGACTACATGCACGGAGGCTATTTACATCAGTGGTCTCCAACAAACGGTAAACAGAAAAATGCTTGCTATTCTTATGGTTTTTTACTTTTGTTTGTTTGGTTTGCGAGAAAATGAAAGAAAACGGAAATAGGGTTTTTTGAATTTGTGGTTCTTTTACGTGCTCTACGGCCTGGAGCTGATTAAGCATTAATTTTGATAGTTCAAGAAGTTTTGCTAAACTGGGTTTGTGGGAACTGCCAGTTTCTCAGTTTTCATTTTCTGGAAAAAAACAAAGGCTAAGGTAGTAGGCAGGTTCATACCAGGATTTTGGGATTTACCCTTTTGTTTTTTTGTCAACAATCGAGTCAGAAATTCATGGTTTTCTATTATTTGGTTTGCACTTCCCATGTGAATCTTTTGAGCCAATCAGGGCATGCCTGGGTTCACAGTTGACGGAGATCATGATTTTGTGTTTCAGTAATGCTAAATTGGGTAATTAGAACTCAGGTGAAGAAATTAGCAGTTTGTAGTTTTCATGTTTAACCTAGCACTCAAAACTGATTGATTACAAAACAGGATTAAAATTCTTCAAGCAAGAGATGATTCCTTTTGCTTGTAGGTGGTTGGAATTTTCAAGATGGTGGTGTTACCACTCCTAGGCCAGCTTGCAGATGAATATGGGCGTAAACCGCTTCTCCTCATTACTGTATCAACATCCATATTCCCTTTTGGTATGTTCCAGAGCGTTTCTGACCAGGATTTATGGAAGCCTTGTACATTCTAATTAGAATACTGATTCCATTGTTATGGATATGCAGCGAAGCAACACACAGTCTAACTTATTTGCCTTTTCTATTGTTTCAGCTGTTCTTGCCTGGAACCAATCGAGGGAATCTGTGTATGTGTACTATGTGCTTCGGACAATTTCATTTATTATAAGTCAAGGAAGTATTTTCTGCATTGCTGTTGCTTATGCGGTAAGAGTTTTCAACCCAAAAAAAAAACAAATCTCGTGTCATGGTTAAGAATAGTGGGGCATCACAGTTTCATCCCTTTGCCAGGCAGATATTATCGAAGAAGGAAACAGGGCTGCAGCATTTAGTTGGATCACTGGTTTCTTTTCTGCTTCTCATGTCTTAGGCAATCTTCTGGCACGTTTTCTTCCTGAGAAATACATTTTTGTGGTAAGTAGGTTCTGTGAGATTTTCAAGCTAGCTAGCAGCTTGGTTTTTTCTTATTCATTTGTTGATTTCTTTTAAATTTACTTTATTTTGTACTCTAGTAATTATCTACGATCATCATTTGATAAAACCAAGCCCTTTGTTTCAGGTTTCAATTGTTTTATTGATCTTTGGTCCAGTTTATATGCATTTTTTTCTAGCTGAGACGGTTGAATGGGTTCCGAAGATGGATCGAGATTCAACCTTCTTGACTAAGATAACAAATGTTGCCCACAAAAGATATGAATCAATGAGAGATGCTGCAGCTATAGTGTTTAAGAGGTACTTACTCCTCTTCAGATACGTTCATTTAGTTTGTCCTGCTGCATTATATTTGTTTTCTGAGCAAAGCAAAATTCTGTTGCCTTTCATTTTTTCCAGCCCTACACTAAGAGGCATTTCATTTGTTTTATTCTTCTATGAGCTGGGAATGTCTGGCATCAGCTCAGTTTTACTTGTAAGTTCCTTGCATGTCAATCCTAATTTCAATCTTGATCATCACAGAAATTAAACCCTTGGAAAACAAGGACTGGCCTTAATTGTACTGTTCTTTAGTGACGCATAACTACTTATTTAGATCCCCTGATTGCATGTAACCTACCATTGCAGTTCTATCTGAAGGCAGTGTTTGGTTTTAACAAGAATCAATATTCGGAAATCCTGTCGATGGTAGGAATTGGTGCAATCTTTTCTCAGGTATGACACGGAGATAATCTCTGTTGTTTCATTTACTAAAATAAAGGGATTACTGTGCTTAAATAAATAAAAATTGCTGGGCTCTTTCTTTGGAAACATGTGAATCAAACACTTTATGTCCGGTCCCTGTATTCATTGTTCTCAGCACATCATAGGATCTCTATTATGGAATTTCAATGAACTTGAGAGATTCTATTGCCTAACATATGTTTGTTTTGTGTCTAGATTTTGGTGCTTCCTCTTCTCAATCCATTGGTCGGAGAGGGATGGATACTATCTCTAGCCTTACTTGCATCAATAGCTTATGTAAGTTGCCACTCCCAACTCATCTCAGCACCCAAAGCACATGTTGAGAAATAAAAAGAAAATTCCAATGGGTGTTTTTTTTCTCTGAACAGGGTTTGCTCTATGGCCTGGCGTGGGCATCTTGGGTATGTACCTATTGCCTGATTCCTACGAGTTAGATTCCCATGACATTTTTGAAAAAATAAAACAAAAAATTTCTAAACACTTCGCCACTTTGGGGCAACTGTTTTATTTAAACCAGAATACAAAGTTCTTTATACATTTTTTATTGCCCAATGCAGGTGCCATACTTGAGTGCCTCATTTGGAGCCATTTATATCCTCGTGAAGCCTGCTGTAAGTAAAATGATCCTCACTCTCTTTTCTTCTAAACATCAGAGAAGAAGGGTCATCACTGACTGCTTTAATTTTGCCATTGTTCATGTTCTGAATTGCTTGACGTACAGACTTATGCTGTTATTTCTAAAGGATCAAGCTCAATGAATCAGGTATGCAAAACTAGCAGTCTGCCATGAACATTTAGTATTTTGTGCCTTTATTCCATTCCTACAGACAAATTTGCCAACTTCTGCTGCTGGTTTATTGCAGGGAAAAACACAGGGATTTGTTGCTGGTGTCAAGTCAATAGCAAGCTTGCTATCCCCTCTCGGAATGAGTCCATTGACTTGTGTGTTTCTGATATTAACATTCTTTCTCTGGTTATTACAACAAGCATTCCATCTTACTTGCTAATTTATGAATTTTGTTTCAGCGTGGTTCCTATCTAGCGCTGCCCCTTTCGACTGTAAAGGTTTCAGCATTATAGTTGCCTCAGTAAGCATGGTAAGTCATTGCACAACTTCACCCTCCGCCGCCCTTTCTCCTTTTTCTCCCAGCTAACCTCCAACTATCTTGTTTTTCTCAGATGATTGCTTTATGCTTTGCTTGCCTGCTGAAGCCGGACGAAAAGTTGAGCCATGACCCGGAAGACGAAATCGAAGCTCCACTCTTGCGTGAAAGTTAACCGAGTGCCAAACTAGATAGCTTATGATCCTTCACAGCCAGCTCCTGTACATGTCCAAGCATTTCTTGCATATACAATAAACTAATTCTCAACGAAATTATAAACATTCCTGGCAAAGATTTGTCGTAACATTTCAAAATCTGCGTACGGCATACCTCTGCTCCCCAGCAAATGAAAGCTGACCTAGAGGCCTTAACTGTCCATTGACATGACTAGGAACAAAAAGTTTTGGACACCCCTTTTTTCTTAGTTTCAATTGTCAGGACATGGTCAGGGTAGATTTCAAGCACTCATTTTTTTTCTTAACCTTTCTTTGGATTTAAACTTGAGGTGATAGCATTGGAATGAAACTAGAATGTTAGGATTAAAATTTGGGTGAAACTTATGATAAGATTTATTTGATTTTTTTTTTAATTTAAATAAGATGTACTGATATTTTAAATTGATAATAACCATGACTATAAGAAATGACACTTTCAAAGAGAAACCACCAGTCACCTTGCAAATCAACTTCTCTCAGGTCTCACCCATCAACGCAGAAAGGCTCGTTGTTTGACGTTGTCATTAAATCGAGGATAATTTGATTTGGTTTTATTTTTTATCAATTTCTTAGGATTCAAGAAGATATAGGATTCAAAGTTGATCTACAATCACTCCCTTAAACTCTTACGTACCATATGTGGATACCTGGAAACAATAAATGAGAGAAACTTCGAACAAATCGCAGTGTATCAGGCCTTCCGAATTGCTTTCGAAAATGGCGTTGTGGATGGAGATCATTACTGAACTGAATTTGATTATGACCTAATCCATGGGGACGACAGTTAAAAATTCAAGAAATTTATTCTTGTTCTCTATTGCATATTGTCACGACCCGATTCCCGGATCCGTGACCGGCACATAGGCATGGTCCCCCTCCAAGGTTCCACACCTATGCGAACCCAAACTTACACACACACTTATCATTCAAGAGTTGATTACATACAGTTATAATTGTGGAGCACTAACTAGACATATGAACAAAATATCAAATACAACCAAAATAGCAGGTTCCAAGAGTTGGACAAAAATTACCTGCTAGCAAGCTACGACCCTGAAAATGATAACTAATGAGGGAGTGAGTTCAACAACTCAGTGAGTAGATAATATCCAATATACACATACGAGACAATATAGCAAAGAGAAGTATAATATCAAATCGGCTCGAAATTCTTGCAAGGAGTTTCTCAAATAGGTCATAACAAACATGTGATAGGTAAAGCTCGTCAGAAAATCAGAATGCAATGAGCATGAGGCTCCGTACTGTGGGATGATCAGTCCACACAGGTTGGTGACTCCCCCGACCAACTAGGGTTTTCAGATACGATGTGCACAAAGGCTAACACTACCCTGTTACCATGGGTATTCTGACTGGCATACCATAGGTATATCTTATAATCAAACAGACATATTCATATCTCAAGGCTCAACTCATGATATCAATCAAATGAGGAGCTATCAATTCACAAACAGATATGGGCTCATATCAAGAACGGATATTCAACAAATGATTATGCTTTATCGTATCAAGAATATAATCAAGGTATATATTATCAAAAAGCATAATCCAATTCATACTAGCAAATTCAAATATTTATACTATTTCTCATGCATATTAAATATTATCCACTCACCTGACTTAAGAGCAAACAAGGTTCGAAGCAGGATGTTGACGGAATCTTACTGATGTCCCGTAGGTTAAATATCGGGATTATCTGAATATATAAAAGAAGATATACTCAAAAATGACTCAAAAGAAGTAAAAATACCTTTAATAACATATCTAAGAGTTCAAATCATAATCCTATGTGTTTTTGAATCAAACTATCCATCTCTTCGCAAAAACCTAAAACAAAGGTTTCTTCCGAAATCTAATTCCAAAATACACAATTCGTAAAATTGATATTAATCCATCAAATGAGCTTCAATTATCCATCAAACCAATCTGAAATACTAATATTTCTCTTAGGGACCATTCTGAAATTTTCTTATATTTTTAGGGTCAAATTGTAATTTTATCAAATTGAAGGACTAAATTGAACACTTCATAAATTCATAGCTATCCTAAAATCTTGTCCATAATTCATCCTCAATTCTGTCCAGAATCTCCAATTTCACTCCAGGGACCAAACTGTAATTTTTCCAAAGTTCAGGGACTAAACTGTAATTTTCACCAAAAAGGACCAAAATGAATTTTTGTCATCTTCAACCTCAACCCAGAATTTCCAGCAAGGGATTTCGAAATTTATCAACATTATTCACCATTTTTCTCAATATTTTCTTAAACCAAACATCTCAAAACTTCAAAATCATCTACAATCAAACTAATTAAACTATTACCCAACACATTCAACCCTTAACATCTCTCTTAATTCATCAATCAAACCCAAATAAAATTCTCAAACCCTAACAATCTATACAAGCAAAAATCATAGCTAATAATCACATTTATACATAATAAAGCATACACATTACCTTAACAACTTATTTCTCCTTCTTCCTTTCTCTTCCTCTTCTCTTTCCCTCTTTTCTCTTCTTTTTCTTCTTCTTTCTTCTCTTCCCGATTCTCTCTCAAATTTCAGATTACTTCTCTTTTTCTTTTTCTTTTTGTTTTTCTTTTCTCTTCTCTTCTATTTATATTTATAAACTTATGCAATTACTACAACACCCTTAACCTAATTCTAAGTCACTAAGGGCATACATGTATTTTCCTTTTTTTAAAAAAAAAAAATTCAGAATACTACAATTCTTTGTCACGACCCGATTCCCGGATCCGTGACCGGCACATAGGCATGGTCCCCCTCCAAGGTTCCACACCTATGCGAACCCAAACTCACACACAAACTTATCATTAAACTTCAGAGTTCAACGCAGCGGAAATAACAAAATAAATTTTATAACATAATTCGATTGTCTTTATACAAGAGTTGATTACATACAGTTATAATTGTGGAGCACTAACTAGACATATGAACAAAAAGTGTCAAGTACAACCAAAATAGCAGGTTCCAAGAGTAGGACAAAAATGACCTGCTAGCAAGCTACGACCCTGAAAATAATGAATAATGAGGGGGTGAGTTCAACAACTCAGTGAGTAGATAATATCCAATATACACATACGAGATAATATAGCAAAGAGAAGTATAATATCAAATCGGCTCGAAGTTCTTGCAAGGAGTTTCTCAAATAGGTCATAACAAACATGTGATAGGTAAAGCTCGTCAGAAAATCAGAATGCAATGAGCATGAGGCTCCGTACTGTGGGATGATCAGTCCACACAGGTTGGTGACTCCCCCGACCAACTAGGGTTTTCAGATACGATGTGCACAAAGGCTAACACTACCCTGTTAGCATGGGTATTCTGACTGGCATACCATAGGTATATCTGATATTCAAACAAACATATTCATATCTCAAGGCTCAACTCATGATATCAATCAAATGAGGAGCTATCAATTCACAAACAGATATGGGCTCATATCAAGAACGGATATTCAACAAATGATTATGCTTTATCGTATCAAGACTATAATCAAGGTATATATTATCCAAAAAGCATAATCCAATTCATACTAACAAATTCAAATATTTATACTATTTCTCATGCATATTAAATGTTATCCACTCACCGGACTCAAAAGCAGACAAGTTCCAAAAGCAGAATGTTGATGAAACTTTATTGATGTCCCGCGGGTAGAATATCGGGATTATCTGAATATATGAAAGAAGATATACTCAAAAATGACTCAAAAGAATTAAAATACCTTTAATAACATATCTAAGAGTTCAAATCATAATCCTATGTGTTTTTGAATCAAACTATCCATTTCTTCGCAAAAACCTAAAACAAAGGTTTCTTCCGAAATCTAATTCCAAAATACACAATTCGTAAAATTGATATTAATCCATCAAATGAGCTTCAATTATCCATCAAACCAATCTGAAATACTAATATTTCTCTTAGGGACCATTCTGAAATTTTCTTATATTTTTTAGGGTCAAATTGTAATTTTATCAAATTGAAGGACTAAATTGAACACTTCATAAATTCATAGCTATCCTAAAATCTTGTCCATAATTCATCCTCAATTCTGTCCAGAATCTCCAATTTCACTCCAGGGACCAAACTGAAATTTTCCAAAGTTCAGGGACTAAACTGTAATTTTCACCAAAAGGACCAAAATGAATTTTCATCATCTTCAACCTCAACCCAGAATTTCCAGCAAGGGATTTTCGAAATTTATCAACATTATTCACCATTTTTCTCAATATTTTCTTAAACCAAACATCTCAAAACTTCAAAATCATCTACAATAAAACTAATTAAACTATTACCCAACACATTCAACCCTTAACATCTCTCTTAATTCAACAATCAACCCAAATAAAATTCTCAAACCCTAACAATCAATACAAGCAAAAATCATAACTAATAACCATATTTATACATATTAAAACACACACATTACCTTAACAACTTATTTCTCCTTCTTCTTTTCTCCTCCTCTTCTCTTTCCCTCCTTTCTCTTCTTCTTCTTCTTCTTTCTCTCTTCCCGATTCTCTCTCTCAAATTTTCAGATTACTTCTCTTTTTCTTTTTCTTTTCTTTTCTTTTCTATTTATATTTACTAGCTTGTACAATTACTACAACACCCCTAACCTAATTCTAAGCCACTAAGGGCATACATGTATTTTCCTTTTTAAAAATTTCAGAATACTACAATCTCCCCACCTTATAAAAGTTTCGTCCTCGAAACTAAATAAATGTTTGAATACATACCGAGATTATCAAAACGATGAGGATATTCCTCACGCATCTTATCCTCAAGTTCCCATGTTGCTTCTTCAATTGAATGACCATACCGAGTTCTAAAGGCGGTTTTTGGAATGTCTTCCTTCCTTATCCTCAACTGATGATACCCAGATCGAAGATCGATCTTAGAAAAGAATTGAGCTCCCTGCAACTGATCAAACAAATCATCTATTCAAGGAAGTGGGTATCTATTTCGAATTGTCACTCGATTTAGTTGTCTATAATCTATACATAACCTCAATGACTCATCTTTCTTCTTCACAATCAACACTGGGGCTCCCCAAGGAGACACACTTGGCCGAATGAACTTCTTATCTAATAAATCTTGCAATTGTTCCTTTAGCTCTCTCAATTCTGTTGGTGCCATTGATATTGGTTCGGTACCCGGAACCAAATCAATAGAAAAAATCAATCTCCCTATACGGAGGCAATTCAGGTGACTCATTAGGAAATACATCAATGAACTCCTTAGCTATAGGAACTTGGTCCAACTGGGGAATTTCCTTATCTACATCCACTATGTGTGCTAGGTAACATTGTACCCCTTTTTCGTGTCAATCTCCTCGAGATAGTCAACAATATAATTAATGAACACACAATCTTATCTCCTTGAAAAACTAACCTCATTTCTCCATCTAAATCAAACACTACTTCTTACCCTGACAAATTTCTGAAGCCCTATGCTTTGACAGTCAATCCATTCTCAAAATCACATCAAAATCAATCATATCTAAAACATTCAAGTCTCCCATAAGGACTTTATCTCCAATTTCTATCTCACAATTTTGATACACATACTTCACTAATATTAATTCCCAAAATCACATCAAAATCAATCATATCTAAAACATTCAAGTCTCCCATAAGGATCTTATCTCCAATTTCTATCTCACAATTTTGATACACATACTTCACTAATATTAATTCCCAAAATTACATCAAAATCAATCATATCTAAAACATTCAAGTCTCCCATAAGGATTTTATCTCCAATTTCTATCTCACAATTTGGATACACATACTTCACTAATATTAATTCCCAAAATCACATCAAAATCAATCATATGTAAAACATTCAAGTCTCCCATAAGGATCTTATCTCCAATTTTTATCTCACAATTTTGATACACATACTTCACTAATATTAATTCTTTATCCACGGAGATATAAACAGAAATGAGAAATCCTAACAGAGTTAGTTGTCTATCTAACCTCATGGCAATATATAGGGATATAAACAAAAGGGTTGCACCCGTATCAAACAAAACTTTTGATTCAAAAGTGCAAACAAAAAGAATATATTCAGGTGTGAATACATCACCCCTCCTATAAGGAATATATCTTGCATTTCTTAACTACATAATACGGTCATCTTTCTGATCGTCAAGTACTCCAATAGTATTAGCTATATGTCTATTCCTCGACATATCATATAAGGACGAACATTTTTGTCATGTCAAAACAATAGCACAATAGTTATCGTATAATTATCGGAAAGCATATCTATAGAAGACATAAGGAATCAAGAAGATATGCTTGATGAGAATTCAGAATTTCAAGGATAACAGACAAGACAAAACGGATCCTAATGCTCCACAATACGAATCCTTACCTTACTATTATTTCATGAATTGAAAGCTATGTCACTATGTTTTGTCACACTCTTTTACTTTTATTCATTTTATAATTTCAGCTCTGATACCATCTTTGTCACGACCCGATTCCCGGATCCGTGACCGGCACATAGGCATGGTCCCCCTCCAAGGTTCCACACCTATGCGAACCCAAACTCACACACAAACTTATCATTAAACTTCAGAGTTCAACGCAGCGGAAATAACATAATTCGATTGTCTTTATACAAGAGTTGATTACATACAGTTATAATTGTGGAGCACTAACTAGACATATGAACAAAAAGTGTCAAGTACAACCAAAATAGCAGGTTCCAAGAGTAGGACAAAAATGACCTGCTAGCAAGCTACGACCCTGAAAATAATGAATAATGAGGGGGTGAGTTCAACAACTCAGTGAGTAGATAATATCCAATATACACATACGAGATAATATAGCAAAGAGAAGTATAATATCAAATCGGCTCGAAGTTCTTGCAAGGAGTTTCTCAAATAGGTCATAACAAACATGTGATAGGTAAAGCTCGTCAGAAAATCAGAATGCAATGAGCATGAGGCTCCGTACTGTGGGATGATCAGTCCACACAGGTTGGTGACTCCCCCGACCAACTAGGGTTTTCAGATACGATGTGCACAAAGGCTAACACTACCCTGTTAGCATGGGTATTCTGACTGGCATACCATAGGTATATCTGATATTCAAACAAACATATTCATATCTCAAGGCTCAACTCATGATATCAATCAAATGAGGAGCTATCAATTCACAAACAGATATGGGCTCATATCAAGAACGGATATTCAACAAATGATTATGCTTTATCGTATCAAGACTATAATCAAGGTATATATTATCCAAAAAGCATAATTCAATTCATACTAACAAATTCAAATATTTATACTATTTCTCATGCATATTAAATGTTATCCACTCACCGGACTCAAAAGCAGACAAGTTCCAAAAGCAGAATGTTGATGAAACTTTATTGATGTCCCGCGGGTAGAATATCGGGATTATCTGAATATATGAAAGAAGATATACTCAAAAATGACTCAAAAGAATTAAAATACCTTTAATAACATATCTAAGAGTTCAAATCATAATCCTATGTGTTTTTGAATCAAACTATCCATTTCTTCGCAAAAACCTAAAACAAAGGTTTCTTCCGAAATCTAATTCCAAAATACACAATTCGTAAAATTGATATTAATCCATCAAATGAGCTTCAATTATCCATCAAACCAATCTGAAATACTAATATTTCTCTTAGGGACCATTCTGAAATTTTCTTATATTTTTAGGGTCAAATTGTAATTTTATCAAATTGAAGGACTAAATTGAACACTTCATAAATTCATAGCTATCCTAAAATCTTGTCCATAATTCATCCTCAATTCTGTCCAGAATCTCCAATTTCACTCCAGGGACCAAACTGAAATTTTCCAAAGTTCAGGGACTAAACTGTAATTTTCACCAAAAGGACCAAAATGAATTTTCATCATCTTCAACCTCAACCCAGAATTTCCAGCAAGGGATTTTCGAAATTTATCAACATTATTCACCATTTTTCTCAATATTTTCTTAAACCAAACATCTCAAAACTTCAAAATCATCTACAATAAAACTAATTAAACTATTACCCAACACATTCAACCCTTAACATCTCTCTTAATTCAACAATCAACCCAAATAAAATTCTCAAACCCTAACAATCAATACAAGCAAAAATCATAACTAATAACCATATTTATACATATTAAAACACACAAATTACCTTAACAACTTATTTCTCCTTCTTCTTTTCTCCTCCTCTTCTCTTTCCCTCCTTTCTCTTCTTCTTCTTCTTCTTTCTCTCTTCCCGATTCTCTCTCTCAAATTTTCAGATTACTTCTCTTTTTCTTTTTCTTTTCTTTTCTTTTCTATTTATATTTACTAGCTTGTACAATTACTACAACACCCCTAACCTAATTCTAAGCCACTAAGGGCATACATGTATTTTCCTTTTTAAAAATTTCAGAATACTACACATATAGACAAGAAAAGGTTTTTTGGGCCATTTGATTCATTCTTTTATTATTGATGCAATATTTTTTCTAGACTGGGATGACAGTCTCATATGAGCAAAACAGGGTGTGGTTGATTAAGGGGTGTGAAGACGACCACTGACCAAAACTAGAATTGGGTAACCCACGAACGAATTTTTCTTGATTATTAATCTATACTTGACAAACAAAATGAATGAAACAGTTTGGGAAAGCAAATAACACATCGTTATGTTTGCACACTTGATCAGAGAGAAACTAGAAGCAAAAAAAGAAAAGAAAATCTAGTTGACAGCACTGCAAGTCCTCCTTATCTGCCCGGAAGATCCAGTGAGAAGACCAATATCTCCCATTTTGATCATGGCAGATCCAAAATCAGAACTGAATTTTGCGGGGTTCCCGCTGTATTCAGAGACAATGCTGTCCGTGGAGCCTCCATTGAAAAGCACCTGATCTGATTGAAGGAGATCAAATTCTTGAAGTAATTGTTGTCGAAAGAATTGGGAGTGACCAAATCGAGCGGGGCTAGGGTTGCATCGTTGCCAACACGCGAGCAACGTCTCCTGCGAGTGCTGGCGAACCCGGCATCGATATTGCTCTGATTGTATATCCTTTCGCGGAAAGTGAAGCATTGAGCCTGTCCTTGAGTGTGTGAACGTGACAAAGTAACCATGTCCCTTGCAGTAAGGCCTTTCTTCTGGAAGCAAGAAATAAGACTCTCCAAGCCTTCAGAGAAGGAAGGCAACTCTGCGTTGGCTAATGTTCGACTTGCTGTGGTCGAGTCTCTTCTTCCAAGCTTCACCGCATAAGACGGGCCATCCACCTGTGACATTTTTTCATGGTAATCATAAATTACAAGTCCTGATTTTACAGCTAGCAATAAAACAACAAGCAATTAAGAGATGGATTCAGTAAGATATACTCACATAAGCAGAAGCATCTCTCGCTGCAACAGCAATGATATCCGTATAGGATACTACTCCAGGACAGATCTTCTCAACCTCAGTTTTTGCCTTTTCTATTACATTATAACCTCTAGCAGAGTTCATATTGCCGAGGGCAGTCTTTTCACTCTGGATAGAGGAAGTCTCGTCGAGTAAGATTGAAGCATCACAGCCCTGCAAAACCAAGGAATGCTTGAAAGTTGTTGCTCCTGCTTTTGCTGCCATTTTATATGTTTTCAGTTGGAAAAACTAAATTTTTTAGCACACTAAGTTGTTGGATAATTGGGAGAATTAAGATAGAAGATGGAGAGGAATGCATGGGAGCTCATCTATTTATTTTATACAAGTTGATGAAGATCTGTCTAGGTGAAAACTTCAAAGCAATAACGCGTAGACACTTTTCAAATTCAATGCCTGCATGCCATTCATTAATCAATTTACACATTATACAATTGTGCTTCACCATTCTTATATAAACATTCATGATCGTAATGCGTTCGTTTTTATGATTGTTGCATGCCATCATTAGCTGCATAATAATTATCCAGCTGTAATATCAGGCCAATCACTCTATAATTCATCGATTTCAAGTGGCAATTAAGTTTTCCTTTTTTGGCTGCATGGTGGCCATGTAAAGATCATTCTCATGCATGACAAAAAGGGGTTATATGAAACGCGGTTATCTAGTTACTTTAATTTATTTATGACAAACCCTTTTTAAATTACTATTCGCGTTTTGCTCAGTGTTCATCTTGCCCCTTAATCAACCACACCCTGTGCTCCTTGTACTCGATCAACTCCTTTCCATGGACTCACTCAGTTGGACTAATGTTGCCTTTATGATAGAATTTACTCGAAAATAAATTAATGAAATATGATTTAAATTAAATAATGGAATGAATGTTTTAAAAAAAAACAGTTGTTCTAATCTGAGAAAATTCTTCTAGTAATTCACGTTCCGTCCTCCTCTTTTCTTTTAGCTATTTCCAAATCATTTACAGGGTTTAGCTAGATCAGGTGATCGTTGTTGTAATATAAGGTCCATATAGAAACAATGTTCATGATTTTTTTCCCATACAATATTATAGGAATCGGAGAAGGAATGGTAAGTGCTTAAACTTTAATTTCTAGATAAAAATAGGTTTAGCATAGCGATCATGCATTTTGAGTTGAAATTGTCGTCCCAATCTAGAAAAGATATTGCAATCAATAATAAAAGAAGAAAACAAATGGGCCAAAAAAACTCAGCTCTGAGGCCTTACCCTGATGATACTCGTAAATCAGTCAATGAAATATCATTAATTTTCCACAGTAATAGTATCCCTCTAAAGAATTTTTTCAGTCTTTAAACGTAAGAAGTAGTTTTCATGGAGTGGATGGATGATATTCGGTGAGGCATTTTTTTTTTTTATCTCATAACAGACTCTTTAATTGATTAAAAAAGTAGAGATTCAAATGTAAAGAGGGCAGTGCAGGAGACAGTTACCTTTACTCTGTATTTGTCCTTTCGTCTGTTTCCTGTATCTTTCTTTTTTATTATGCAACAAGATGATCTAAGGTAGAAGCTTAGCTTAAGGTAGGAAGCAAGGAATTTCTTTATGATCTAAGGTAGAAGCTTAAGGTAGGAAGCAAGGAATTTCTTTCTCTTTTCCAGAAATATTTTGTGTTTATGAAGAACACGGAAAGTATGGAATGTGTCATGCAGGGATGGAACCAGACTTTGATTCTTAACTTTGCCTACCATACTCGTACTTCTTCCAACAAAGTCCTTCCCACAAGCGTTGGCTCTATAAATCTTGGCATCACTTGTTTCTCGGATGCTTGCCTCGCATTGTACGCAGATTCTAACATGACAACAAACAATCTGCAACAACAGCAACGTTTTCCAAGCCACAAAGAGCAATTTGTTGAAGCAGAGTCATCACAAGGTTCAGGTATACAATGATCTCATTCTCTCCCTTTGTTAGATCTCCAATCACTTCACCTCACTGATGTTAACGCGGGAGAGACTAAAAACTTTGGCAGGATCTGTGAGCAATGAAAGGAATGGCCCCTTGCTAGCCCTGTACAGGTACGCCCATAAAGGAGATTGGGATGCCACAAAAGACTATCTTAAAAAATACCCAGATGCAATAAGGGCCAATATTGAACCATTTGGTGTAACTGCCCTTCATGTAGCAGCTTATGCTGGAAATCTGAAAGTCGTGGAGGAGTTGGTGAAGTTGATGTCAGAACAAGATTTGGAAATACAAGATAATGAAGGCAGCACAGCTCTTTCTATTGCTGCTATTGTTGGAATCACAGAGATGGCAGAATGTTTGGTGAGCACGAACAAAAACTTGGTTACCGTCGTAAATAAATATAAAAAGATCCCGCTTGTTGAGGCATGTATAACAAATCATAAGGATATGGCTCTTTATCTATACTCTGTTACTCCAGTTCAATTTCTTTGTGATCAAGACAATGGCCACTATGGATCTCTCTTCCTTCAATGTGCTATCTGTGCTCAAATGCTTGGTAAGAGACTTTACCCTTTAATTACATATTTTCCCTTCTTCTCCCTCTCTCTTTCACGCTTTGTTCATAAATCTTCCCTTTCTTGAATTCCTCCTTTTTTTTAATAGTAGATTTCTCATGCGAGGGACTTCGCTTCAGTTCTGGACGAACTGTCCACTTTTTGTAATGAAAATAGATATTCGTAAGCAAAAATGAGAGAGATTGGTTTCAGATTGTTTGATATGAAACAAAATGACTTGTTTCAAAATCACTAAAACCTCATCTTTCTCGTTGCTTCTTACGCCTGTTTCTTTCGGCTATTGCAAAACCAGATATTGCTTTTGATTTTCTGCATCGCTTCCCATATATGACAACTAGAAAGAATCATTTTTGGGGGTCGAACCCTTTGTCGACTTTGTCTTTGCTGCCTGGAATATTTCAGAGTGGAAATCGACTTGCATTATGGCAGCAATGGATCTATTCATGTTAGTATCTCCTCCTCGCATTTCTCTTCATTTCCACTGCCAGTCTATCTAACGTATAATGTTCTATATGTTTTCGGAGATTATCACACCGAAAAACACGAAAAAAGAAAGAAAACAAATTACTTTAAATTATTTTTATCAAAGTATTTGTAAGATAAAATTATTTGAACTTATTTTTTATATATAAATGATCTATAAAAAAAACAATTTTTAAATCAAGTTAAAAATCAATTTTTTCATAAGTTATGTTAGGTAAACTTCAACTAAGATCGACTTAATTCTAAAATCATGGCAGGTATTCCCACAGAACTGATTGCTACAACTGGTGATAATATTCGTATTTGTATGCCTGATCAAAGCCTAAGTGGGTCGAAGAACATTACCCTCCAAGGTATTTGCGCAAATATCTTTGTTTTTATTCCCTCTCCTTTAAAGGGGTAGTGCAAGACTTGGGCTACATGGCCCTTCAAGATTGCAACCGACAATTTCTTTCTCTCTTTCTTGATATATTTATTTTTATTTTTCAAAAATATAAAATCTTTTGAACCCTAATCCAAGTATCCAATCCCAAGTCTGATAAATCTCATATATTTATTATAAATCTAGTTGCTCCAAGCATCGTAAATCATTTGATCATAATCTAGCTGCTCCAAGCATCGTAAATCATTTTATCATACTAAGTTAATGTACAAAACTTTAAGTAATTGGAGCATTATCATTACATTAAAAACCCATTATATATTGCTTGTGATAATTTCTCTAATTTGTTTTTGTCCAACTTTTCAGTGATGAGTAAATTGCGTGGGTTTGCAATAAATCTCCTCACATTCTTAGGTAAGCAAGAACACACACACACATATATGACATCTATCATCATTAACATGATTTTAATTGATCACAATCTTTAATGGTTGATATAGGAATCAAGCAAATATATGATTTGAAGAAGCTCCACATTTATTCAGATAAAATTCTACGGTGTATGTGTGAGCATGTATCAAATCTGGACTGTAAGGAACTCTGGGAGGCAGATATATATAGAGCATTCCACGTTGCTGTGAAAAATGGCATGGTTGAGTTTGTTGTTGAGGTGATTAAAGCTTGTCCTCATGTGATGATAAGCTTTGATGACAGCTCAAGAAACCTATTTATGTCCTCAATTGCAAATCGGCAACAAAAAGTATTCAGCCTTCTCTATGGACTTGAAGCACAATTTGTTTCCAAAATAGATAGCTCAGGAAATACAATGTTGCATCTGGCAGCAAAGCTATCACCTCCTTCTCAACTAGCTCGGATCTCCGGTGCAGCCCTTCAGATGCAGAGAGAATTACAATGGTACAAGGTGAGCTTTCTACACTTAATATTTTTTTTTAAAAAAAAAGTGACTGAATCTTGATCAAGAATATTTTAGAGCTGATTAAGACCTAATTGATTTGGATTTAGGCTTTCCATTTACACATTTTCATTGTTATCCAAAAAGAATTAATTTCACTCAAATTCAAAAATCTTAACGCAGGAAGTGGAAAGCATTATGAATCCTACACTTAAGGATTATTTTAATGAAAACAATCAGACAACCAAGGAGTTATTTACACATGACCACAAGGACTTGCTAGTGAAAGGAGAGGAATGGATGAAAGGATCAGCAACTTCTTGTACAGTTGTGGGTGCTCTCATCATTACAATTATGTTTACTGCTGTGTTTACTGTTCCTGGTGGCAATGTTCAAGAGACCGGCTATCCGGTTTTTAAAAATAAGAAATCCTTTACAGTTTTTATAGTAGCGGATGCGATCTCTCTTTTTTCTTCATCAACATCAGTGTTGATGTTCTTAGGAATTCTTACGTCCCGATACGCAGAGGAAGATTTCCTCGAATCCTTGCCCAAGAAGTTAATCTTCGGCCTTTCCACGCTTTTCTTGTCCATTGCAGCCATGATGGTAACCTTTTGCGCTGCTCTCATAATTATGTTGAATGGGAGATTGGAAGTTGTAATTCCAGTTGTGCTGCTCGCTAGCATTCCTGTAACTTTTTTCATGTTGTTGCAATTTCCCCTTCTAGTGGAGATTTTTATGTCCACATATGGACCAGGAATCTTCAACAAGAAAATGAAACGTTGGTACTGATTGATGAAATGCATGTAATTCTTCGTTTAAGATATAGATTCGTCATCTTTTGTGTGTTTTAGCCTTAATTATTGTTTATTTTCTAGCATAATTGATTGATGGCCCTTAATAATTTGCTTAAGAACTATATAATTCAGACCAAATTTGGTTCATTTATCTTAAATAATAATAAAAAACAGGAACATTTTACCTTGATGTTATCACATCACAAGAGGATCTGAGAGTTATAATATGAATGTCATCAATTCATAGCTTTGCTTCACAAATTTATTCATAATTGATAGTTAAAGATGACTAAATCGAACCAAACTGATTTAAAGCAACTAAAAGAATATCCAGATATGCTTGCTTTTTTTTTTTTATAAGACCATGGTTGTCTTAATTATTGTAGTTGAATTGTTTCGTGATTATGAAAAGGTCAAACAGTGAAAAATATTATTTTTTATTTTCATTTTTTTTTGTATTTTTAAAAATATTTTAATGCGTTGATATCAAAAATATTTTTTTAAAATATTTTAATATATTTCTAAATAAAAGATATTTTAAAAACCAATTTTAACCACTCTAAAACCTAAAACCAATTTTTTTTTTATCATGTATGTTGTATTTATGATAATTTTGGGCATTTATCATAATTAAATATTTTCCGGCTTTCATCCAATGATGTCTCGGTTCTTAGCTTTCCAGTTTTTTCCCCCACTCCTTAATAATGCAGTGAGTTGCATGAAGTAAATTCAAGAAACAGGGCTAAAGCTTGCTTGTCATTATGTAATGATTCATGTTGATGGAAAGTCAAGAAACCTATTTGAGTCCTCAATAGCAAGTCGGCATGAAAAGGTGCTCAGCCTTTTCTATGGAGCTGGAGCAAGCAAAGCAGAATTTGTTACCTCTTAGGTTCCTAATTTTAAAAATTAAACCCTAATTTAAAGCAAGCATAAATTAAATATAAATTGACTATGAAATACATCACATTAATACATATATAGATTGTTTACTTGCTTTTTTAATTTGGAAATAGTTATAGTCTGAAAGTCGAGGACGATGGCGCCGACCTACAAATAGGTGTGTATGCTTGGAGATGGCGAGATATAGTTGTCAATTCCGTTCCGTTCCGTTGAAAAAACCAAGATGAAATGGCGTTGTTTTTGTCTCGGTTTTAATTCCAGCCTGTTCCGAAAATTCCGTCCAAATTCCGGTCGGAACGTCTCGGTACCGTTCCGACCTTAAAATCCTCTTTATTTTGATTAACTTGTGATTTTTTATCTAATTTTGAGATTATATTTGTTTGACTCTGTGTTTATATTATATAATTTAAAGTTAATTTATCTTGAATTTTAATTATGCTTGTTAAATTAATATTTTAATTTATATATATATATATATATATAATTAATTATATATGAACAGTACAACTCCGAAACGGCACGCCGAAACGCTCTGAAACCGGAACGTTCCATTCCACTATAAAAACCGGAACGGCGACCGGAACGGTATTGACAATTATGGATGGGTGAGAATGGTTTTGACTAGGGTCTTTTTTTCCAGAGAGATAGTATGAATAATGGATTTTTAAAAGAAAATAATTATAATTTTAGGTGAAAAGAAAAGGAATTTTAGTTTATTTTCTTAGATTTTTTTAAAGCTGTATATCTACTAATATTTTTAATTTAGTAATGCTAATATTTTTTTTGAAAAATAAAATAAATCTTGGGCATTTATAAGTTATAACAATTTAATATTTTATCAGATCGCATTTCCAGCTGTCGCCCATCCGTAGATGCTCCTCCTTTGACCTTAATGTTGAATTGTAGGGGCATTTATGGATGACGGCAAGGTAAAAAGGAAAGGCTGGGAGTGCTGGACACTTGGTGGTCATTATTTCATTTCAGACTATCATTGCAAGAACATTAACTTTACTCTAATTTCTGCCATCACCCAGACATTCTCAGCAGTCGGGTCAAGCTCGAGAGAAAGAAGTATAAGTGGCCCTGTGAGCTGCGACCACACCATGTAAGTATTTCATCGGGTCTTACTGCTGCTCTATTTTCAGGCTTTCATCCATTGATGTCCTGGTTCCTGGCTTTCCATTCTCTCCCCAGTACTCTTTAAGAATGCCAGTTAACTGTTGCATGAGGCAAATTCAATGTCCTCAAGATTGGCTGACCAGTAGATCTTGGCATCACTAGTTTCTCTGATTCTTACCCCCCCACAGTGTACACAGATTCTAACATGACAACAAACAATCGGCAACAACAGCAACGTTTTCCAGGCCACGAAGAGCGATTTGTTGAAGCAGAGTCATCACAAGGTTCAGGTATACCATGATCTCATTCTCTCCCTTTGCTAGATCTCCAATCACTTCACCTCACTGGTGTTAACGCGGGAGAGAATAAAAACTTTGGCAGGAGCGGTGAGCGATGAAATGAATGGTCCCTTGCTAACCCTGTACAAGTACGCCCATAACGGGGACTGGGATGCCATAAAAAACTATCTGAGCCGGTACCCAAATGCAAAAAAGGCCAGGATTAAACCCTATGGTGGAACTGTCCTTCATGTAGCAGCTTTTTCTGGAAATCTGAAAGTCGTGGAGGAGTTAGTGAAATTGATGTCGGTAGAAGAATTGGAAATGCAAGATAATCAAGGCAACACAGGTCTTTCTAGTGCTGCTTTTGTTGGAATAAGAAAGATGGCAGAATGCTTTGTGAGCAAGAACAGAAACTTGGTTACCTTTGTAAATGCACAAAAAAGGATCCCACTTGTTCAGGCATGTATAAGCAACTGCAAGGATATGGCTCTTTATCTATACTCTGTTACTCCATTTGAATTTCTCTGTCAAGATAATGGCCACCATGGATCTTATTTCCTTCAATGTGCTATCGGTGCTCAAATGCTTGGTAAGAGATCGACTTCACCCTTTAATTTCTTTCTCTTATCTTTTTTCCCTTTATTTAATTCCTCTAGTATTTATCCTGTAGTTTAATAGAACTAGCTAGTCAATCATTATGGTTTTAAAAATTATATGAATTTTAAAATTATCTCTCCATAAACAAAAAAGAGAGGAGGTTGGTTTCAGATAGCTTCATTCGAAACAAAATGACTTGTAAATTAATTTATTAACATTTCAAAAACACTAAAACCTCGTCTTTCTTGTTGCTTCCTGTGCTGTTTCTTTTGACTTTTGCAATGCCAGATATTGTGTTTGATTTTCTGCATCGCTTCCCATGTATGGCTACTAAAACGGATGATGTTCTGAAGTCGAACGCTTTGATTCGTTTGTCCACCTCGCCTCAAATATTCCCGAGTGCAAGTCGACTTGCATTTTGGGAGCAATTCTTCTGTACATGTTAGTGTCTTTTTCTTCAATTTTTCCTCCTATTTTATATGTTTTTTAGAAGTTATCTCACTGCAATTTATATACGTTGGGGGGGGATACATGGTTTAATTTGATAAAAAACTTGTAAATTGATACAAGTTTTTATATATATATATATAGGTATCCACAAATTAACAACCAATTTGAACATTTTTTTATATCTGTGTGTTTTTGAAACAATATGATTTAAAAAAACTCAATTATGATTTAAAACAATAAATCATTTTTTATAAGTCACATCAAATAAATTCAATTCATTATTGAAATTGACTTAATTCTAAAAACATGACAGGTATTTGCTCACAACCAATTGTTGCAAGTAATGATACTGTTCGTATTTATGTGCCTGCTCAAAGCCTAAGGGAGTCGAAGAACATTGTCCTTCAAGGTACGTATCTGTGTGTTTTTGTCCACTCTCCTTTATAATGTTGTAACAACGTATGCTGCCTGAAATATTATTTATTTATATATTTATTCAACTTTTCAGTGCTAAGTCAATTGCAAGCGTTTGCAAAAAATCTCTTCACATTCTTAGGTAAGCAATATATATATACACACATGTATGTATGTATATCCCACTACTCGTAATTTGTATCACCGTTATCATTGTTTTATTTGATCGCTATTTAATTATTGATATAGGAATCAAGCAAATTTATGATTTAAAGAAGATCCACATATATTCGGATAAAATTCTACGGTGTATGTGTGAGTATATATCAACTCTGGATTACGAGGAACAGCTCAAGGCATCTGTACCTGCAGCATTCCACAGTGCAGTAAAAAATGGCACGGTTGAGTTTATTATGGAGATGATCAAAGCTTGTCCTCATGTAATCATATGTACAGATGAAAACTCAAGAACCCTATTCATGTCCTCAATTGCAAATCGGCAAGAAAAAGTGGTCAGCCTTATCTATGGACTGGAAGCAAGCAGATCAGGATTTGTTTCCCTTATAGATAGCTCAGGAAATACAATGTTACATCTGGCAGCAAAACTGTCACCTCCTTCTCAGCTATCTCGGATCTCTGGTGCAGCGCTTCAGATGCAAAGAGAACTGCAATGGTACAAGGTGAACTTTCCAAACTTTGACATGTTTTTTAAAAAAAAAACAATTGATAGAACATTGAGAGAAATAAAAACCTTAATGCAGGAAGTGGAAAGCATTATAAATCCTACAGATAAGGATTTTCCTAATGTAAAGGGTCAGATAGCCAGAGAATTATTTACAAGTGACCATGAGGACTTGTTAGTGAAAGGAGAGGAATGGATGAAAGCAACGGCGACTTCGTGCACAGTTGTGGGTGCTCTCATCATTACAATTATGTTCACTGCTGCGTTTACTGTTCCCGGCGGACATGTCCAAGCGAACGGCTATCCGTTTTTGAAAGACAAGGAATCTTTTACAGTTTTTATTATATCGGATGCAATCTCTCTCTTTTCTTCATCAGCATCAGTGTTGATGTTCTTAGGAATTCTAACGTCGCGTTACGCAGAGGAAGATTTCCTCATATCCTTGCCCACCAAGTTAATTATCGGCCTTTCCACGCTTTTCTTCTCTATTGCAACCATGATGGTAACCTTCTGTGCTGCTCTTATGATTATTGTGGATGGCAAAATGCAAATCATAATTCCAATTGTATTGGTCGCATGTATTCCTGTAACGTTTTTCATGTTGTTGCAATTTCCTCTCCTCGTGGAGATTTTTGTGTCCACATATGGACCAGGAATCTTCAACAAGAGAATGAAACGGTGGTACTGATTAATGAAATGCATGTAATTCTTCGTTTAAGATATAGATCCTTTATCCTTTGTGTGTTTTAGCCTTAATATTATATATATTCTAGCAACCATGATCATTTTTTGCCGTTTAGATTTTAAGTTTATCATTTATACATTTATAGAAACAAAAATCATGTGCATTTAGCTTTTAAAATAAATCTTAAAAAAAAAATTACAACCTGGATAGTTCAACTATCTTCATATAATAATCAAAGGCACGGTTCTTCTAAATGATAAACAATGTACTTATGATTTATAGAATAACCACATAGATTTTTTTTGAGGATTGTAACTATCCTTACAACCAATCATATTTACTGTGTTATGTGTTTTTTTTGTCTTTCTTTCCCCCTAAATCAGCACTGAGTTACGGAGTCAACTCTACGATTGATTAATAAAGTAGTTGAAGATCCAACCGATTAAGCAATGTATTGTAGATGATGGAGAACACATCTTGTTCGTTTATATATTTATTTATTCTCTCCTTTTGTTTTGTCTGTGAAGGAAGTCGGGCTTCCTAGTTTCTCTCATAGCTGCCGATTCTCACCAAAGATTAAGGAGTGGATTGCAATTATGGGTTCCACTTCATGGGTTTTATGTGAAAAAATATAAAATTGAAAATGATTATATTTATTAATCAAATGTGGTCATTGAAGCATTTAAAAATAAAAAAGAACATTTTTCATTTTAAAATTACAATGAAGATTGAATTTTCAATTACTTATCGTTCAGTACAACTCAAAAAGGTCATTGAAGTTTTCAATTCCTTATATTTCAGTACAATTCAAAGAGGATAACACTGCTAAAGGGTTTCCTTCTCTAAAAAAGGAGAGAGAAAGCAAAAGAGAGGTTTAATCAACTTATAATTAATATTTTAAAATTTATTATTTCTTATCCATTTTGATGTTTATATTTTCATACGTGAAGACGTATCATTCCCCTTATTTGAGTCCACCAGACAGAAAAAGAAATCCTCACGACGCCACCATGAAACACCCTCAGAATTTCTTCCATTTTCCTAAATATAGCTAGACTAGATTTGGATATTTTAAAGTGCTATTGTCCTTCTATCATTCAAAGTGACCTCAAACAAGCCTTTTTCAAAACATGTCAGAATCACAATCCACGATAAATCAAACCAATCTTGAGCCAAGGAGCCCCTCATCTTGTTTAGTTCCATTTAGCTTGTTAAGGTTACCCGGTCCCTGCTACCGATGACAGCTTTCGTAACAGGAGTGGAGAGGACTGGACAGAGGCAAGGACAGTCAAGAGCTTGACTTTGTAAAGTCGATGGTCAGTAAAATACGGCGTCCTCTTCACTTCACTTGTCCTGCATGCAGTACAGAGAGAGAGAGAGAGAGAGAGACAGACAGACAGAGAGACAGGGGATGACTTGATGGAGCCCTTTGTTTTTCTGCTCCGTGCTGTGAAATCTACTGATGCCTGCTAGCCTGCAGCTACTCACATGAAAGCAAAAGCAGTACCTGGTTTGGTTTGTGTTTTATCAAAATATCATCACCGAGTAGTGATTCTTTGAGTGCAGGGACACGGTTAAATTTAAGTCATACATACTCCACGTACGCTACTGTTATTTTTAGAGGTGTTTGTGATTATATTTTAAAGATTTTTATTCGAAATTAGTTTTTTTAAATTGTTTTGATATTTCTAATGATTTTTTTATATAAAAATACGCTTAAATAAAGATGTCCTTTTTAGTCTTAAATACTCAACAATACTTTAAAACTATTTCTACATGCTTTGTTAAACATTGTTTAAGAGGGATCCCGTGAGTTTTTGTCTTGGTATTATAATCTTCTTCATTTCAAAATTGTTTTTAAATTACTTTCAGATTTTTTTTTAAAAATATTAAATTAATTCTTTTAATTCCTCTCCTTAGAAATCTTTCCAGAGAGAGAGAGAGAGAGAGCATGGATTCAGATAAATAATTTAGATGATCAATATGTGAAAAAAAATTAAAAACACATCAATGAATGAAATAAAAATAAAAATAGTTTACCTCTTAATGCTCAGATTAATAAATATTGGATAATTTTGAAACTGTTTTTTAGACAATAAATTATTATTATTATTATTATTATTATTATTTTAAGCTTTTATGAATTATTGCTTGATTTGTAACATAATGTATCTTATTTTATAAATTATTAAAAAATATATTAAATCTTGACAAGCCATCTAAGATAAATAAATAAAATGTCAAAGTATTAAAGATGCAGATGCTTCAATGAAAATTAACATAATTTTTTCATTAATCTTGACCGGAGCCTATCATTTTAGCTGTTCTAACAATAAATTTTAGTAAAAGCAACAGTAATCGCCACAGCAAAGCCACAATAATGGAGTAAACTTTACTCAGTAAAGAGTTTGGTTTTGGTGGTGGAAAGAAACGAAAAGATGAGATGGGGTAGGGTACCCCGTGACATGCGGGCTTGTAGGCCATGCATGCTCATAATTAGTGGTGTTTTTCAAACTCAAAAGACGAATGAAAGGCATTTTCAAGATGAAAATAGGTCATAATTAGTGGTGGACTTGGATAATACAAGGTAGCGCTGGCAAGATTGATCATTGTGAGGTTCTTATTAGACTGAAGACACAGCTAGCTGCCCATTTGAAGTCTATTATTATTATTATTATTATTATTATTATTAATTCTGTACATCCACATATTATTAACCGTTGTCTTGTTTAATTTTAATGATATTGATAATTGTTTTGGTCAGAGATATTGATAATTGTTTTGGTCAGAGATATTGATAATTCTCAGGCAGTGACATGGCTACGGCAAAGGAATTCATGGGGCATTTAAGACATGGTGGCCTAACCTATCAAACATCGCCAGCCAATGCCCTGTCCAAGCATTTTTAACTATTTTGGCCGTACGTTTTAAAAATATTTTATTTTTATGATACATGTTAATTTTCCACAGTAATAGTATCCCTCTGAAGTATTTTTTCAGTCGTTAAACGTAAGAAGTAGTTTTCATGGAGCGGATGGATGATATTCGGTTCGGTTCGGTTCGGTTGACAATGTGTTAGTAACTTAGTATAAATAGAAACTTACTATACTAAACAGTAAGCCCTAGGAATTTCTATCGTCTGCCTCTCGGGTCTCGGCTCTCGCCTCCTCTGCAAAAACACTCTCCTTCACTCTCGGCTCTCGCCTCCTCTGCAAAAACACTCTCCTTCACTCTCGGCTCTTGCCTCCTCTGCAAAATCTCCCTCTCGCCTCTCGGTTGCAGTTTACAAAAATCTTCCTCTCGCCTCTCGGTTGCAGACTTGCAGTTTACAAATGGTAATTAAAAATTAACCTTTGTTTTATTTTTTGTTATCTCTAATAGATAATCTATGCTTCCTTTTCTAATTAAATCATATATCAAACTGGACCTTGCATTTCTGTTTCCTTTAAAATTGTATGGAATGTGTCATCTCCCTTATCCTTTAAAATTGTATGGAATGTGTCATCTCCCTTATCCTTTATGATTTGGTGCAATAATTGTACGTGGGGTCATGCAGTGATGGAACCAGACTTTGATTTTTAACTTTGCATTTTTATTTTTAATCTCCTACCATACTCATACTTCTTCCAACAAAGTCCTTCCCACAAGCGTTGGCTCGATAAATCTTGGCATCACTTGTTTCTCGGATGCTTGCCTCCCGTTGCACGCAGATTCTAACATGACAACAAGCATTTCCCCCACTTCAATTGTTGTTGAAGTCCTAAGAGATGATAACTACGATGATTGGAGTGCCTGCATGAAAAGCTACATGTTAGCTCATGACCTTTGGGATCTTATTGACCCTGCTGATCATCAAGAAGGTGATCAAGAAGTTGACTCTCAGCCTATTGATCATCCAGAAGTTGACTCTAAGGCGTGGAGAAAAAAGAATGCTGCAGCTTTACATGCAATTCAAGTTTCTTGTTCACCACACATACTTTCCACGATTAGGAGCATCATTCCAGCCAAAGATGCCTGGGATACTCTAGCCAAATCGCAACAACAACAATCACAAGGTTCAGGTATACAATGATCTCATTCTCTCCCTTTGTTAGATCTCCAATCACTTCACCTCACTGATGTTAACGCGGGAGATAATAAAAACTTTGGCAGGAGCGGTGAGCAATGAAATGAATGGTCCCTTGCAAGCCCTGTACAGGTACGCCCATAAAGGAGACTGGGATGCCACAAAAGACTATCTTAAAAAATACCCAGATGCAATAAAGGCCAAGATTGAACCCTATGGTGAAACTGCCCTTCATGTAGCAGCTTGTGCTGGAAATCTGAAAGTCGTGGAGGAGTTGGTGAAGTTGATGTCAGAAGAAGATTTGGAAATAAAAGATGATGAAGGCAACACAGCTCTTTCTAGTGCTGCTACTGTTGGAATCACAAAGATGGCAGAATGTTTGGTGAGCAAGAACCAAAACTTTTTTTTTTTTTTTTGGTGAAGCAAGAACCAAAACTTGGTTACCTTCGTAAATGAAGATAAAAGGAGCCCGCTTGATGAGGCGTGTTTAAGCAACAACAAGGATATGGCTCTTTATCTATACTCTGTTACTCCAGTTGAATTTCTTCGTGATCAAGACAATGGCATCCATGGATCTCTCTTCCTTCAATGTGCTATCAGTGCTCAAATGCTTGGTAAGACTTTACCCTTTAATTACTTATTTTCCCTTCTTCTCCCTCTCTCTTTCACGCTCTGTTCATAAATCTTCCCTCTAATTCCTACTTGTTTTTAAATAGTAGATTTCTCATGCGAGGGACTTCGCTTCAGTTCTGGACGAACTGTCCACTTTTTGTAATAAAAAATGAGAGAGATTGGTTTCAGACTGTTTGATATGAAACAAAATGACTTGTTTCAAATTCACTAAAACCTCATCTTTCTTGCTGCTTCTTACGCCTGTTTCTTTCGGCTATTGCAAAACCAGATATTGCTTTTGATTTTCTGCATCGCTTCCCATATATGACAACTACAATGGATGATGTTGACAAGTGGAACGCTTTGATTGCTTTGTCTAAGATGCCTGAAATATTTCCGAGTGGAAATCGACTTGCATTATGGCAGCAATGGATCTATTCATGTTAGTATCTCCTCCTTGGATCTTTTTTCCTCCTCGCATTTCTCTTCATTTCCGCTGCCAATCTATCTAACGTATAATGTTCTATATGTTTTTGGAGATTATCACACCGAAGTACAGAAAAAAAAACTACTTTAAATTATTTTTATCAAAGTATTTCTAAGATAAAATTATTTGAACTTATCTATAAAAAAACAACTACTTTTAAATCAAGTTAAAAATCAAATTTTCCATAAGGTAAACTTCAACTAAAATTGATTTAATTCTAAAATCATGGCAGGTATTCCCATAGAACCGATTGCTACAGGTGGTGATAATTTTCGTATTTATATGCATGATCAAAACCTAAGTGGGTCGGAGAACATTACCCTCCAAGGTAATTGCGCAAATCTCTATTTTTGTTCCCTCTCCTTTAAAGGGGTAGTGCAAGACTTGGGCTACATGGTCCTCTAAGATCGCAATGGATAGTTTCTTTATCTCTTCTTTTTTATATATTTGTTTTTATTTTCAGTGTCGAGTAAATTGCATGGGTTTGCAATAAATCTCCTCACATTCTTAGGTGAGCAAGAACACACACACACACATATGATATCTCTTAATTTCTACCATCATTATCATGGTTTTAATTGATCACAATCTTTAATGGTTGATATAGGAATCAAGAAAATATATGATTTGAAGAAGATGCACATTTATTTAAATAAAATTATACGGTGCATGTGTGAGCATATATCAAAACTGGACTATGAGAAACTCCTCGAGGCAAATATACATGGAGCATTCCAACGTGCTATAAAAGAGGGCATAGTTGAGTTTATTATTGAGCTGATTAAAGTTTGTCCTCATCTGATGACTACTGGAGATGACAACATGAGAAACCTATTTATGTCCTCAATTGCATATCGTCATGAAAAAGTGTTCAGTCTTCTCTATGGACTTGACGCAAGTATAGCAACGATTGTTTCCCTCAAAGATAGCTCAGAAAATACATTGTTACATCTGGCAGCAAAGCTATCACCTCCTTCTCAACTAGCTCGGATCTCCGGTGCAGCCCTTCAGATGCAGAGAGAACTGCAATGGTACAAGGTGAGCTTTCTACACTCAATATTTTTTTTTAAAAAAAAAGTGACTCAACCTTGATCAAGAATATTTTAGAGCTGATTAAGACCTAATTGATTTGGATTTAGGCTTTCCATTTACACATTTTCATTGTTATCCAAAAAGAATTAATTTCACTCAAATTCAAAAATCTTAATGCAGGAAGTGGAAAGCATTATGAATCCTGCACTTAAGGATCATTTTAATAAAAACAAACAAACAACCACGGAGTTATTTACAAATGACCATAAGGACTTGCTAGTGAAAGGAGAGCAATGGATGAAAGGAGTAGCAACTTCTTGTACAGTTGTGGGTGCTCTCATCATTACAATTATGTTTACTTGTTGCGTTTCATCGTTCTCGGTGGCAACGTTCAAGAGACCCGGGCTATCCGGGTTTTTTAAAAATGAGAAATCTTTTACAGTTTTTATAGTAGCGGATGCGATCTCTCTCTTTTCTTCATCAACATCAGTATTGATGTTCTTAGGAATTCTTACGTCCCGATACGCAGAGAATGATTTCCTCAAATCCTTGCCCACTAAGTTAATCTTTGGCCTTTCCATGCTTTTCTTGTCCATTGCAACCATGATGGTGACCTTCTGCGCTTCTCTCATAATTATGCTGAATGGGAGAATGGAAATTGTAATTTCAATTGTGCTGTTGGCTAGCATTCCTATAACTTTTTTCATGTTGCTACAATTTCCCCTCCTAGTGGAGATTTTTATGTCCACATATGGACCAGGAATCTTCAACAAGAAAATGAAACGTTGGTACTGATAGATGAAATGCATGTAATTCTTCGTTTAAGATATAGATCCTTTATCTTTTGTGTATTTTAGCCTTAATTATTATTTATTTTCTAGCAAAATTGATTGATGACCCTTAATAATTTGCTTAAGAACTATATAATTCAGACTACATTCGGTACATTTAATTTAAATAATAATAAAAAAGCAGGAACATTTTAACTTGTTGTCATCACATTACAAGAGGATCAGAGGGTTAGAATATGATTGTCATCAGTTCATAGCTTTGCATCACATATTTCTTCATGCATACAGAGGATTTGTAAGGTGAGGAGACAGTATCAAGCGTTATAATAGTATATGCAAGGTTGTCGAAATCGTGATTTTGACACGATACATAATTGGTTTTTGAATTCGGATCGTAAAATCATACATAAAATATTTTCATATAAAAATTGTAAAATCACAACTAAAATCATGTAGGTAGAAAAATCATAAGTAAAATATTTCTTAATACAATATAACATAATTATGGTCATAAGACTTTATTAGTTAAAGTTTTTTTATGATTTAAAATAACTTAAAAATACATTACAAAACAATTATGATCATAGAATTTTATTAGGTAACAGCTAACAAATTTAAAATAAATATTTTGTTGGCGTATTATGTAAACTAAAATCGGTTTCATTATCGTAATTTTCCTCGCTATTTCTAATACATTCATCAAAAGTATTACTATTGAAAGGATTATTAGCACTACTACTAGTACCAACACCAATATTGGTAGTACTATCTCCAACTCTAATAAATTATTTCGATATCAGCACATGAAAATAATTTAAAAACACTAAAACAATTTAATTTAAAGTTAATATTTAAATAAATACATGACAATCAAGAAATTTTTATTATTAAAAAATGGTTTGTGCGTGCATTCAAAAAATTCTAATGTTCTCATTTACCTCCACGTACCCTTTACCTCCCATTTTCTCAGTAAACGTGACAACAGTTGATAAATAACACCTGGAAGTGGATAAAAAACGGAAAAAACCCAATGTGGACATTGCAATTACTATAGATATTTTATATATCTTCTTCTCTATAAGTGAAGCAACCAGTTATTGAACTCCACTGAAGGGTAACAAAGAGAAAAAGATAAGAGAGGCAAGATGGTTTTGCTAGACAAGATGTGGGATGATGTTGTTGCCGGACCTCAGCCGGAACGTGGCCTTGGCAAGCTTAGAAAGATCAGCACCAGACCTCTTAATATCAAAGGTATTGTTATTATTAATTCTGTACATCTGCATGTTATTAACCGTTGTCTTGTTTAATTTTAATGATATTGATAATTCTCAGGCAGTGACATGGCTACGGCAAAGGAATTCATGTGGCATTTAAGACATGGTGGCCCAACAGTCCTCTAAGGGGACATCCCTAACCTATCAAACATCGCCAGCCAATGCCCTGTCCAAGCATTTTTAACTATTTTGGCCGTACGTTTTAAAAATATTTTACTTTTATGATACATGTTAATTTTCCAGAGTAATAGTATCCCTCTGAAGTATTTTTTGTCTTTAAACGTAAGAAGTAGTTTTCATGGAGCGGATGGATGATATTCGGTGAGGCATTTGTTTTTTGTCTCATAGCAGACTCTTTATTTGATTAAAAAAGTAGAGATTCAAATGTAAAGAGGGCAGTGCAGGAGACAGTTACCTTTAAAATTGTATGGAATGTGTCATCTCCCTTATCCCTTTCTGATTTGGTGTAAGGGGGGTTATTTTGTTTGGGGGATCTTAGGGAGCTTTTGATGTAATTTGTTTAGCTGAGCCTGCATTTGTAGGGTAAAGCAAGCTGTTGAAGTTGTAAAATTTAATTTTGAGGGGAAAAGATTGCTGCTTTGTTGTTTAGGAAACTGAATATGTCTGGTTTTAGTTGGATGAAAATTGTATAATAAAAGGGTACAAAGGTTGGCCTCTTTCTTTTTTGTAGGGTTACATGTGTTGAAATCTGAGGTTGATTCCAGAACTGCCCAAGTAAACCGGTCGACCGACTGTGAGAAAAAGATTAACCGGTCGACCACTTGCAACCGGTCGACCGCTTGCAAAGGGAAGATTAACCGGTCGACCGCTTGGCCCTGTCTGCGACAAACTGACGCAGGATAAATGAAGGACTGAAGGTTGAAGGTTATTGTTTAAGTTTTAGTAATCCTTTTGTATTCAGGATGATTATAAATCCTTTAGAATTTAGGAATCAAAAGTCTGTCAAATCAGTTATAAGAAATCTTGTAAATAACTGATTTTAGAAAAATATTACCGTTGATAGTTGTTGGTTAGGTAATTTATAGCCGTTGTAAGTTCTTGTTGTTCTATAAATAAAATGAGTGGGATGGCAGTAACAATACACGAAATTCTGCCAATGTTGATGTTCTTTTAGCTTGAAATTATAAAGCTTATTGTTCTCTTATTGTTCTCTCTTTTCTGAAAAAATTCAGAAGTTTGTTCTTGATTTTGTTCTCAGGTTCTTTTTCAATCTGTCAATACAGATCAGTAGTTTGATATTTGTCTGAAATTCCTACATGGTATCAGAGCAGAATTAGGTCTTTGAAAAGGGATTTGAGTGAAACACGAGTGATCAAAGAAAAAGTGAGATTCTTTCCAAAAAAATTTCCGAGAAAAGTTGCAAGAAGTTTTTTCTGAAATTCTTTTCTGAAATCAAGGAATTTACCTTGGTTTGTTCATTAATCTTGCTCTCCGTATTGTGAAGTCTTGAAACAAATCACAAGAAAAAGAAAATCTCTCCAGCTGACAGTTCTTGACAGAGATGGAAGCATCATTCTCTTCGAAATCGCCAATCTTCACAGGTGTTAACTATGGAGTTTGGGCAGTGAAGATGAAGATATACTTGAAGGCATTTGACCTATGGGAAGATGTGGAAGATGACAGGGAACCAGCTCCCTTGAACAACAACCCATCAATGACCCAAATCAAGTATTTCCATGAACAAAGAGCAAAGAAATTCAAAGCTCTTACTTGCATTCACAATGCAGTAAGTGAGGAAATCTTCTCAAGGATCATGGCCTGTGAAACAGCAAAAGAGGCATGGGATAAGTTGAAATCCGAATTTCAAGGTGATGAGAAGTCAAGGAGGATGCAAATTCTGAACTTAAAGAGGCAATTTGAAGGGCTAAGGATGAAGGATTCGACACTTGTAAAAGAATTCTCATCAAGTGTGTCCAAGATAGTAAATGAAATGACACTACTTGGAGAAGAAATTCAAGAATCGAGAGTTGTGGAAAAAGTTCTAGTAAGCTTGCCAGAAAAATTTGAGAACAAAATATGTTCTTTAGAAGACTCAAAGGACTTCACTACAATGAGCCTTCAAGAGTTGATCAATGCCTTGCAAGCTGTGGAACAAAGGCAAGCATTTAGGCAAGAAAACACAAGTGAAGAAGCCTTTGCAGCAGGATTCAAAGGAAAAACTAGACAGCAGCAAGTGTTCTTCAGAAGTCCAGAAAACAGGTCCAGTTCTGGAAATTCATGGCAGAGGAGAAATTGGTCGAATAATCAACCACAAGGCAACAACTTCAATGCAAGGTGGAAGGAAAGAAGAGAGCCACTTCCCACCTGCAAGTACTGCTGTAAAAAACAATCATCTTGAGTCATCTTGTTGGCTCAAGAATGCACAATGCCGAAAATGTAAGAAGTTTGGGCACATTGAAAAATTTTGCAATGAAGACAATGCAAATCAAGCTCAAGTTGCTGAAGTGGAGGAGACCAAAGAGGAAATGCTATTCACAGCAACTGAAGCACACAACTGCAGCAACAAAAATGAGGTAAACATCCAAACTTGGTCTATTGATAGTGGTTGTTCAAACCACATGTCTGCCGCAGCAAGTGTGTTTGAAAACCTAGACTTAGGCTACAAATCTAGAGTTAAAGTTGCAAATGGGCAGTATGTAAGTGTTGAGGGTAAAGGGGAAGTTAAGATAGAAACTCTAGCTGGAATCCGAAAGTTTAAATGTGTGCTGTATGTACCAAACATTGACCAAAATTTGATAAGTGTAGGTCAATTACTTGAGGATAGACACTCCTTACTGTTTATAGATGACAAATGCATGATCAAAGATGATCAAGGTACTCTCTTATTCAGTACCAAAATGTCAAATAGATGTTTTAGTTTTGAGAAACAACTAGAACACCAAAGTAACTCAACTGGAAGAGTTTCTGTTGAAGAGAAAGGCTCTCTGAAAATGGCTGGTAGAGATGTTGGAAAATATCAGACCATGATGTCTAGGGGGAGTGTTAAACTTAGAGAAACACACCTTGTGGATTTAAGCTTACAAGATGTAGGCTCCTTTTATTGTGATGAGACTTGCAAGTCAAGTGAAAGGAAAAGGATCTCATCAGCTGCTCTAGTGCCTGATGAAAGCGTGGATTCTCTGTTTTATGATGCAAATGAAGAAATAGAAAGCTCATATAGAGAGGACCATGCTGTTGCTATAGACTCAACATATAAAGAAGGAAAATTGGAAATGATGTATGGATGTTTAAAGGAAAAGCTTACTGATTTGATTACCTTAGCAAAGGAAGGACTTGAAAAGCTAAGAAGAATGGTGGTAAGTGTGCAGCTCGAGAATCAAGGGGGGGAGTGTTGAAATCGAGGTTGATTCCGGAACCGCCCAAGTAAACCGGTCGACCGATCGTGAGAAAAAAGATTAACCGGTCGACCACTTGCAACCGGTCGACCGCTTGCAAAGGGAAGATTAACCGGTCGACCGCTTGGCCCTGTCTGCGACAAACTGACGCAGGATAAATGAAGGACTGAAGGTTGAAGGTTATTGTTTAAGTTTTAGTAATCCTTTTGTATTTAGGATGATTATAAATCCTTTAGAATTTAGGAATCAAAAGTCTGTCAAATCAGTTATAAGAAATCTTGTAAATAACTGATTTTAGAAAAATATTACCGTTGATAGTTGTTGGTTAGGTAATTTATAGCCGTTGTAAGTTCTTGTTGTTCTATAAATAAAATGAGTGGGATGGCAGTAACAATACACGAAATTCTGCCAATGTTGATGTTCTTTTAGCTTGAAATTATAAAGCTTATTGTTCTCTTATTGTTCTCTCTTTTCTGAAAAAATTCAGAAGTTTGTTCTTGATTTTGTTCTCAGGTTCTTTTTCAATCTGTCAATACAGATCAGTAGTTTGATATTTGTCTGAAATTCCTACAACATGTTAACCGATGTTTTAACCTGTTTTTGGAGATTTAATTTGCTTTACTGCCTGCCCTTTTTCTTATTTGATGACATTACATTATGGTTATTGCTGATTTTTGCATGTCTAATGGTTTTCAATTTTGTTAAATTGCAGAATGTTGTCCTCAAGGTTGGTATGTCATGTGGAGGTTGTGTTGGGGCTGTGAAAAGGGTTTTGGGCAAAATTGAAGGTTTGCTTCTATCCTTGCAATTGATCTTTTAGTCTCTGGAACTTTGCTGATATGCTGTCTTTCTCGCTCGACTCGCTTGCGCGCACAATTGAAATGGAAAAAACATTTTAGATCGGATTAAATGAGTTTTTCAATCTTAGCTCCTGGAAGCATGTTGCTAAGGTTCTATTTCAGGAATTTTGGGGCAGGGTGTAAATCCTTTTCGTTGTCTATCTGATAATGAACTGGGTTGATATTGATTATAGAATTTTGCATCTTTGCAAGTAGATTAGTTGGTATGGTGAGATTTTGAAGCATTTGCATTTTGTGAAGTGAAACTTACTTTCATTTTCTTACTGTGCGTTACAAAGCAATTTTCACATCGTTACTCTTCATCAATGAAAAAAGAGAAAACAATGAAATGGTTTGGATTGTAATTGAATCTGGCTGGAAATTCCACTGGCAAGTATTATTTTCAAATGTAGCTGAGACTCTCAGTTCATCATTGTTGTGGTAATAGATCATAATATCTTGTGCCTCTCCTGGAACGTCTTTCAGGTGTGGAAACATATGACATTGATTTGAAGGAGCAAAAAGAGTGAAAGGAGAAATGTGCAGCCAGATGCTGTTCTTCAGACTGTCTCTAAGACTGGGAAGAAGACTACCTTCTGGGAAGCAGAAACACCTGCTGAACCCGCTAAGCCTGCAGAAACTTTGGCGCTGCATAATGTTGCTGCAGAAACTTCCGGGAATGCTGACTTTTGAAAAGATGGTTGCTGAATCTCTGTTACATCATCCTACAAAGATCTCTTATAGAGAGGAGACAACCTGGAAGTTCAGAAGCAGATGGCTTGTGCAGATCATCACTGGGTGAGTGGTAAACAAATGTGAGGGCTTGCTCCCTTAGTTTCAGAGGGTAGTCTGCAACACACCCGATTCTCGGACCAGCTCCAGTTGACCATTTCAAAGACAGTTGGTTCCCTAATTGGTATGAGCTAGCTTCTTTCTTGGATTTGATCCTCTGCAATATCTCCTTCTTTGGTACATCTGTTCTTGTGTTCTGGATATTGGCAGACAACATCCTCTTGTAACTGCAGGTTCTTGTGGTTTGTGAAGACATGGATGGTTCAGAAGGTTGGTAGTTGTTAATTTTACTCGAAGCATGAAGTTTAGACTGCTTGGAATCCATTGACCAACCAAATTTACATCTGTCTTGAGACAATTCCCTTGATTCACAGCTTTCACTATCTTCTGGTGTAAGTACCTGCCTAGAGCAATACCAGATGGAACAATGACCAAGTAGAAGCACCATATCAAGTGATCGCTAAAGAATAAGAATATAAGTTGGCAAAGCCGGAAATGCCAGAGCTAGAAAGGCTCCATCATAACCAGATATTTTAATGCAAAATAGCACGTTGGGTGGCAGGTTTGTGAAATATCATGGCATTGAGTTGTGTAGCCCGGATTTCATTGAGGTTGATCCCATTTTCTTCGAGGAAGTCTAAGAAGCCGCCAAGGTTCTGGTCAGTTGGACGATAATGCCCACTATATGCTGATATAGACTGAAAGACAATGAAAATGTAAAACTCAGAAACAAGAGATGCATTTATAATCAAAGCAACCGACTATCCTTTCTCCAACTCTATTTAATACCAAATCAAGGTGCACATTTCTCTCGTACTCCAGTCATTTATTTGATCAGCATTCCAAGCTTAATTGCCTTTTATAAGCTACGCTACCTACCTTAACATGGATCATGGCATTCTTACCCTGAGCTTTCCATTTTCTGCTGTTAGTCTCCCAGCAGCCAGAGTAGTCCCTCCAGCAAGGAAGCTCGAGTGATGAAATGCTCCTTTCTTTTTCTGAATGTTTAAGAAAAGACATTATCAGTCTTAAAGATGGATGAAAATTTGCTAATTAAATGGTCTAATGTCCAGAATCATCCTTACCTCTCCACCATATAGTTTTCTGCAGGTGCTCATCACGAATATCCATTTTGAAGCTTCCAGTCCCTGATTTGTATCTAGGAGATTGCCATTTTGTTTGTGCACCACTGTTCCTTCAGCAATGATGTATTCATACTGTTCTCTCTCTTGCTTCAGGGAAAATCATGACAGGCGTGTGAGAGCAAGTCATGAAAGCTTTTTTTGCTATTATTTAAAGGTTCAATTCTAGTAGATATCAAAGCTTTTCTTTTTTCTTTCTTTTCTGTAATTTGAAGCGGTAACCTACTTTCTGAATACTAGGCTATGGAAAATGTCAACATTCATTCCATGTTGTCCTTAAATTGATCATGCAAATTTATCATGAGCTGATGTATGGAATGCAGTAGACAAAGCTGAATTGCTATGGAAACACAACATCATGATAATGAATTCCCCGAGTTTCTATGATCGGGAACATACCGGTCCTAGATACTGAATGCATTCTTGGCAAAGTCTTGTTCTTGGACAGACTTTGAGATCAATTTCTTTACCATCTCCAATATCCAGCCTGAAACCAAGCAGAGAGATGCAGCATTTTAGTATCAGCGAAGTGTAAGATTTCCCTAAACAATGCAGAATGCTCATAAAAGGAGTTGGGGATCCCATTGCGCTTCCGATCACAACCGAAATGGTGATTCAAAACCTTAGCAATATTTCATAAACACAGATGCAGTTTGTGGAGAAGGAAAGGAGCAGGATATGATTCTGACTCTCGAACTTATCAGTGGCACTTACACATGCTAGTCCATCTATCAATCACTGTAGCAAGAACTAGATTCGGAATTTAAAGTTTTTATTTTTATTTTTCCTTTATTTGTGATGCACATTGCATCTAAGTAAGCAAATGCACCTATGCAAAAAAATAAAATAAAATTATGAGCATGGATAGATGGAACAAATGTGATGCCCCATATTCCAATTTGTTAACTGAGAAAGATCAAAAGATGATCAAATTGGTTGAGACCTGTAGTCGTACCAGTAGAAAAATGGCTGCAATGCATCTGCTTTACACCACTCTTCGTAGTAAAAATTCAAATTATGGCCATACCGATGCCTCGGATCTATCTACATCACAACATGTATAAAAAAAATGAAGTAGCAAAACTAGCGCTCGAAGAAAAGGATCAAAACATAACCAAACAGCAGCAGCCCAATATAGGGTTACAGCTTCAATCCAATGCTGGAAAGCTAATTTTTGTGCCTTGGCATCTTTGCCTAAACCTTTTCCGACCTGTCAAAAAGTGGAAAGTTTCATGATATATCAGTCTTCATATTATATCAGAATTTTGTTCTTAACACTTTGTAATACTTTATTCATTGTTATAAAGAAGCACAGCACACCTTTGAAGCATTCAAGCTGATCCTGCTCCACCGCGATGCTGCTGTTTCAGGTTTATCAAAACTGAAGAAAGAAACTGTGCTGTGATTGAGCCTTGCATAATCTAAAGCTTGCCACCTTCACATTCACATCAGATTAGAAAAGAAAGAGTTCCATATGTTGTATTTATCTATACAAGAACACGAGGGGCACGTACCAGAGCTCTTCAGCAACCACAGCAGAATCTGCTAACCTGCGACGGGTACGATAACTCCTGTAAACTTTCTGCAACTTCACAGCTGCTGTTGATTCAAATCTCTTGCTTCTTTCAGAACGATCCATTTCAATCAATCCAGAACGATAGCGATCGACAGAGAGCGCCATTTCAATCTGTGTAGATCAAGAAACTAACATCAGAAAGTGAGATGCCGAGGGATCAAAGTCAATATTCTGCTTCTGCATGACCTCAACCAAAAAACTTCTACACCAGTCCTGCCTATATACTGTGTTTTCTTTGGAAAACTTATATTTTTTTTATTTTTTTTTTTGGGGGGGGGGGCTCATTTGTTTGGTTTTAAAATTGATCGAGCCATTAATGTGATGAAGAGGAACCACATGTTGGAAGAAACTTAAAAGAAAGTGGGTCTACGCTCTTTCCACCAGGAGTCATGTCAGCTGGCACTGCAAATTGCAACTTGTTCCCTCATTTCATTAAGTTTTTTTCCTCTCCACTTGAAGATGGGAGGGATGATCCTCGCTGCCACTATAAATATCTTTGTACGAAAAAAGGGATGGGAAATAAAATCATAAAAAGTCATCCTACAAACTTTTGAATAAAAGGAAAAACAGACTGGTAGGTACACAGCCAGTCTTCGTACATCATACATTTATGTTGTTTCCATACAAAAAAACTGTGAAGTATTTATGATTTGATTGATTGAAAAACATATAAACTTATAATTTATCATGTGCCAAATCTTACATCTAAATTGTTGGTCCATGTACATGGGTTTTTTTTAATAAAAAAATGGACTTTAGGCTACGTAATGAGATTAGTAGGATTTGAATCCAAGACCGTCGATCATTTGTGCTCTTAGGGTTCATGTTTATAGCTTTGCTCTTCACTTGACGGAGAAATCTGCAATGCAATTAAACCGATAGGTAAGTGTTGCATTATGTATTTCGTATCAATTTATTTGGATATAATTAAAAAAAAAAAAAAAAAAAGGAAAGCACAAATGTATAAGAAGTTTTAAGCGTAACCAAGATGATGGGAATTCATGATTTTTACGCATGGTTTTGGCCACCATAATAATCAATGGGATTGGGGTTGGCTTTGTTATGCTTTGCAGTGCCATGCTTCTCTTTCCCTTAACACCATAATAATAATAATAATAATAATAATAATAATAATAATAATAATAATAATAATAATAATAATAATATTAACAACCATCCTAAAATTTAATTTTTATTGAAAAGAGACGTAATTTCCGTGAAAAATATGAATATAAAGATACCTTAATTATTAAAAAATAAATCCATCTTTAATATACAGTAAGCAATATCCATTTATTTTCCTGGTAGGAATAGGGCTTTTAGTTTTTTCTTTATTCTTTCTAGACAGCTAGAAGCAGGAAAGGATTGGGATTTTTTATATGATTAAGATTAGGGCTTTCAAACCACTATATAAAAGTAAATAAACACTTAATTTCCTTTAATTTAAACAAACTGTAAATCTTCAACCAAGAAGAAAAACTCTGGCGATCATGGTCCTAAGAAAACACCGAGGTAGAGGTAGGCCACCAAAGAATCATCGCAGCAGCAGCCTCAAATCTCGAGTTAATTCTATGCTAACCAAGAAAAATTCGAGGAAGGAAACCACGGGTGTTTTTCGCATTGAAAAACATATTATTCCTCCAAATTTAAGTTGGGGTTGCAAGAAGAAGGGTTCTTCTGCTAACAGAAAAAGAAAAACTTCATCTTCAACTGGATTCAATATGTCACAAATTGTGATTCCAGGACCAATTCCAGACTTCGATGCTCTTAAGGATGAGAACATGTTAGAGAATTGCTTTTCAGATGTTCCTGAAACTTATGATTTTTTTAAAATTTTCTCTCACTAGGATTAGCTTTGGTTAGGTAGACTGTTTTTTCGTAATGTTATTTGACACTGGTTGGCTTGAAAAATCATCAATTCTAATAATAATTTTCTTTTTCCACAGCAACTTCAAATTTGTTTTGGTTTATGAAGAACAGTACCATGACTGAGATTTATGGTTTTTTAATTTTTATTTTTATTATTGCTTTTTAACTATATTGCGGAATGGGGTATGGACCTCTATTGGCATGGATGTAGATCTTCGATTCATTGGTTAAGGACCTTTCTGTATCAGTGGAAAGATCATTAACTGGATTAAGATCATTGTGACTCCTAGAAATGAATATGGATATTGGCCTCTGGTGGTATGAACATAGATTACGCCAAGTGATTTAACTCCTGGGATTGTTGTTCTAGATCATCCTGTAAGATTTTTGTCTAAAACAGCCTTTTTCTGGTGAATTTGTTGTGGTATTAGAATTTTCTGAACTTCGAGGGCAGAAATCAATCAGAAGACAATAAACAACAAAGTCAACCACGTAATAAAAATCCCAAGAGGAGAGAATAGATCCTACCATAACCGCAAGTCAAAGAGAAACAAAAAGTTTTTCTTCGAATCAATGGTGGCTCCAAGATTCAAGCTTAGGGTGGAGAAGGATTCCCACAATATTTCCAGGGAAAACATACATGACATAGAACAACAATTTGAAGTCCAGACAGGACAAGAACTGAAATCTGACGAGTTCTTTACAGACTGCAAAACTAAGTTGTAGACTGGATTGTGGAAAATTCAGAAAAACGATCCACAAAGCATAGCAGAACTGAATCCACCAGCATGTTTCTTTCAGCAACCCTGATAGTCATTGGTGGCAATCCTCCTCTCTAGCTTCATCACAAGAATCCCAGAGAACAACAGAGCATCACTAGAACAGACAGTCATTGATGATTTTCTACATGGAATACACACACACACACCATTTGATATCCACAAATCCAGACCACTATTATATTTGTTACCCCTTACAGTGTCTTGGAAAAAAAATCTTAAGCATGTTTCAAATAACTAATTAACAACCTATTCACATCAATTAATGCAACTCAAGCTACATCTTATCAATAAATGGATTGATAAGGAAACAATTATATTACCATGAAGTCCTTCCTTCAAGCTTGATGCATGGTTGTTCGAGCAGACTGTAATCCACGATAGGCTGATCCCTGCAAGCAGTTGAAGAATGAAAGGAACTATCAGCGATAAAACACAGAAGACCATAATCGGAGAATTAGAAGTTCTTAGATGAACTGAAAGAACAATCATTGCATGCACATAAGATTCAAACATACAATACGTCAGTCATCTCTCTTCCAAGGTGGTTACGGAATCAGATATGTAAGCTGGAAGAATCTCAGTGAGCAAAAATGGTCCATTGGCGTCCTTACTTTTTTGAAACGGTGGTCCGTTATTCCCTGCAAAGAAAGAAGATAGATAAACATGTTTGGGTGCAAATTCAAAAGGGAAAATCCATTAAAGAATATAAGATCATCATTGTCTGGCTTCGGAACAAATTCAGGTAAACATTAAGTCCTGAGTAAGAACTAGTAAAAGTCCAACCTTCGAAAAACAAATTAAAAACATATCAAGCAACTTTAATATACAAAATATATTAAAAAAACACAATCTTTGTCCTCTACATCGTCAATCATTCGAAATAACAAACTATTTTCCAATGATATAGGATCAAAACTAGTAACTTTGTCTTTTATTATGAATATACTCAATATTTCTCGATGCTAACAATTAACAAGATACAAGGTCATGTTTAAGAAGTGATCATTTGAAATAAATAAAAAATATTTAAGTGTTGATGATAAATTAAGTTGATGCTGAGAAACTACTCCATAAAAAATATACTCAAGTGTTTTTTTGTCTGATAAAACAGCTATATTATAGAGAGGTTTTAAAAATAAAGTTTCTTTAGAAAAATTTAAATTCTCTTTTCAGGATCTCTCTCTCTCTCTCTCTATAATAATCCAATCAAAGGGAGAAAAAAAAACATAAATGATCAAGTGGGACTGCTCTTGAATGTGGTATCCAAGGGCATGCTTTCTTCAAAAGTTTACAGACAAACAATCTGAAAAACAATTACATTTGCAGGAGACCTAAAAATTAGTTTCATTAAATTTGGTTTCTCACTTCACATCTTCTCTCCCAAAAAATTAAAAAAATAAATAAAGAATCTTTCTTCTTACTAATAATACTCTATAGAATGATCTCAGGGGTCTGCCACAACAAAATTCTTGCTAGTGACCGGTCGAGGAATATAAGGTGGCGATCTACACCTTAGTAGAGCCCAGTTTATCCCGTCAAAAAAATGGTGGTGTTTAATGGCTGTAGCTCCCATGGTAGAACCCAGTCGTCTCACTGGATCTTTGATGAGAAGCTGGGTGATCAAATCCTTTGCGAAGACTGGGATTGATGGTTCCTTGGGGAATTCAAGGGCTCGAGCCACAATGTTAGCTAGGGTTAGCTCATGGTCCATCCCTTTAAATGGCGTAACACCGTAGAACATTTCAAACATGAATATGCCCAAGGTCCACCAATCCACTGCGTTGCCATGACCCTCGCCGGACACAATCTCAGGTGCCAGGTACTCATGGGTCCCAACAAATGACATGGATCGGACATCTATCGGCTCTGCTACTATTTCGAGGGTCCCACGTTGATTGAGTTTCTTCTTGCGTTTTCTCCTGTGGTGGAAGCAGGAGACAGCTGGCACAATACAATTGGGTAGAATACACGATGATGTGGCAAACGGAGATGTATCGGAAGGGTAATCGCTTGTTGATGGTGATGTGGTCGGTTGGTTTTGATCGGAAACAATCTGAGCTATTGATGGTGAATTATCATCTTTTAAGGAGAGATCAAAATCTGTGAGCATTATGTGACCGTCTGATCTTACAAGAACATTTTCAGGCTTGAGGTCACGATAGACTATTCCCATCATGTGCAAGTATTCAAGAGCAGCCACAACTTCTGATGCGTAGATCCTTAAAGCAACCAAAATAAATTATGATATATACAAAGAATTATTCAACTAATTATAAATATTATTCCCATTGTATATCATGTTATGGTGGTCCAAAATTAAATATATAATTTTTTTTTTCTTTTCTTTTCTTTTCTTTTTTTTTTTAAAAAAAAGAAACAACTTTACAAGACATAAATTTCCTCAACCATTAATGGTGTTGAACGTAAAGCTTGGTGAAAAAATAAGAAATTTATCATCACAATGAAACCTAGATTGAGCTATTGATTGACTAAGTTAACTTGGATTAATGCTGTCAACGTCAAAAAAAACAATATTGTTTTATTTTTTAATGTTAAAATAATTTTATTTTTTTAAAAAAAAAATCAGCATATATTTTAACTAGTAGCTAAGTTGATTGGGTCTACTCTAATATAATTTTCTTAAAACTTTGATTCATATTAATTTCTTGTTTGTGAGTATAGTAGAAGTTGTTTTTGAAGTGATTTTCATTTAAAAATACATCAAAATAATATTTTTTTTATTTTTTAAAAATATTTTTAACATCAGTACATGAAAATGATTTAAAAATAAAAAAAAATCATTTTTTTTCAAAAATACTTTTAAAACACAATGTGAAATAGGGATTAAGTCATATTAACCCATAAAGTTAAATTTAATGATTGTGATATTCACTTCAAAACCAAGTAGATGGTCATTTGAAGTAATGATATAGGTGGGAAAGATTAAATTAAATAATAAAAAAGGAATTAGAAAGCATAAATTCTGAAGAATATACTAGACTAAAAAAGAAAAAGTGAAGAATTGACAACAAAAAAAAAGAAAGAAAAAAACCCAATGTGGACATTGCAATTACTATAGATATTTTATATATCTTCTTCTATATAAGTGAAGCAACCAGTTATTGAACTCCACTGAAGGGAAACAAAGAGAAAAGGATAAGATAGGCAAGATGGTTTTGCTAGACAAGATGTGGGATGATGTTGTTGCCGGACCTCAGCAGGTAAAAGAATTGAATGGCTTCTGGTATTAATTAACCAGAACTGAATGCAATACAAGCTTTATATAGTGAAGTCTGTTACAAGAGAATTACAAGTCTACGTAATTGTTTACAGTAGATAGAATTTACACAATCTTCAGGACTCTTCATCGTGATCCAGTTTATCATGTGCAGGACTCTTCATGGATGGGTCTCTGTTGCAATTGATGTAGGAGTGTGTTGTAGAAGCAACTTTATCCTTATCCTTATCATTCCCCCGCAAACTAGCAGGGAGATTCAACACTGATAGTTTGTCCCTTAGCATACAAAAACGGTCTGCAGTATGGCCCTTTGTAAAAATATATGCAGGTTGTAAAGAAGAAGGGACATGTTGGACGATTATGTCTCGGTTGGCCACTTTTTCTCTTATAAAGTCGTAGTCCACTTCAATGTGTTTGGATCGTGCATGAAAAATGGGATTGGAAGCAAGAGCAAGAGCACTAACATTATCACACCAGACAACAGGAGCAGATTCAAGTGATATTTTCAGTTCACACAAGAGCATACGTAACTAATAAACTTCAGCTGTCACCAAGGCCAAGCATCTGTATTCTGCCTCTGTGCTGGATTTGGATGCTATTGGCTGTTTCTTTGCTGACCAGGAGATTAGATTAGGACCCACAAACACACCATAACCACATGTTGATCGTCTGTCGTCAGGATCACCAGCCCAATCCGAATCACAGTAAGCATTGACATTGAAGGATCCCAGTTTGTAGAAGAGGCCGTGATCGAGTGTGTGCTTTAAATAGCGAAGCACTCGCTTTGTAGCTGTCCAATGAGTAGAGGTAGGAGCCTGCATGTGCTGGCATAGCTGGTTGACGGAGTATGCGATGTCGGGCCTAGTGAGAGTGACATACTGAAGGGCACCCACTGTTTGCCTATATTCAGATGGGTCTTAAAGAATTTCTCCATCAAATTTTGACAATTTGGAACCTGAAACACAAGGAGCTCTATATGGACGAATGCCCAAAAGTCTAACTCGATTCAATAAATCAATGATATATCTTGTTTGCCGAAGATGTAAACCAGAAGAATCACGTATGGCCTCAATTCCCAGAAAATATGATAACTGACCAAGATCCTTCATAGCAAATTCACATTGCAAGCTAGTAATAAGTGTTTGAATGAACCTTTGATCATTAGAGGTGACCAAAATATCATCCACATATACTAATAAAAATGCATGGACTGAATCTTGGTGATATGTGAAAAGAGAAGGATCAACTTGTGAGCTTAAAAAACCAAGAGATAAAAGTGCAGAAGATAACCGATTAAACCACGCCCGAGGGGCTTGCTTCAAGCCGTAGAGTGATTTGTGAAGTTTGCAGACAAATTGGGGATGCATGGGGTCTTCAAAGCCTTTCGGTTGTGCCATATAAACTTCTTCTTCTAAAATTCCATGAAGAAAGGCGTTGGACACATCCAATTGCCGAATATCCCAGTTGAACGACACTGCAGTTGCAAGAACCATACGCACAATGGATGGTTTAATCACTGGGCTAAATGTCTCATGAAAATCAATGCCACTTCGCTGAAAATAACCAGCTGCTACTAATCGTGCTTTGTGACGGTCAATGCTTCCATCAGGTCTTCTTTTTAGTTTAAATACCCACTTACACGGGACCACATTTTTACCAGTGGGACGAGGGCATAATGACCATGTCTCATTCTTCAACAGTGCCTGAAATTCACTTGCCATTGCTTCCTGCCACTCAGGTATAGCAGCTGCTTGTCCATAACTTCGAGGCTCCGAGATTACCACACCTGCGTGTAATGCTTGAAGAGGGTGACGGGTAACATAGTGTAGTTGGTAATCAGAGAAATTACGGGGTTTTAAGTGTCCCGTTTGTGATCTAGTAACGATGCCAGATGGTGGATTTGCAGGAGCATGGTCAATTTCAGCTGTCACGGGTAATGAATTTACCTGCGAATCATTTGAAGCAGTATGCAGAGAAGAGGGATCGGGAACAGGGGAGATGGGATTTTCATGACAGATGCGATTTGGGGAGTTGGGCACAGTGGTGATGGGAGGCACAGATAAGAAATTAAATGGAGGGGAAGAGAAGGGCAAAGTAAGAGTGTCAGTCGTACCTGAGGAGTTCAAGCAATTGACGGGGTTAGTGAAAATGGATTTATCATGTGCAGGGAAGATACCTTCATCAAAAAGCACATTCCTGGAGATGTATACCCTTGTGGACGATGGATCGAAGTAGCGAAACCCCTTGTGATTTGAACAATAACCAATGAAAATACAAGGCTTGCTGCGATATGATAATTTGTCTGGTGAGTAAGGGCGAAGGCAAGGAAAGCATTGGCAACCAAATGTGCGAAAATATGAGAAGTCAGGTGAACGGTCAAAGAGACGTTCATATGGTGAAGAAAAATCAAGCACTCTGGTAGGTAATCGATTAATTATAAAAATAGAGGTGAGAAAAGCATCAACCCAAAAAATTTTAGGTAAGCCAGATTGGGCAAGAAGAGTGAGTCCCATTTCCATAATATGGCGATGTTTTCTTTCCGCGAGGCCATTTTGTTGAGATGTGTGCGGACAAGAAAAACGATGAAAAATGCCATTTGTGGCTAAAAATTGCTTAAAAGTGGTAGAACAATATTCACCCCCATTATCACTTTGAAATTGTTTAATGGTGAAATTTAGTTGTTTTTCCACCAAAAGCTTAAAATTGACAAACGTAGAGTAAACATCAGATTTTTGTAAAATGGGAAAAAGCCAACAAAACCGAGTGTAGTCATCAATAAAGAGTACATAATACCGACAACCACTAGATGATGGAGTGAAAGTACTCCAAACATCGGAATGAATGAGTTCGAGTGGTTTTGTTGATTCTCTTGAAGAATCTGAAAATGGTAATTGTTTTGATTTGCCCAATTGGCAGGACACACAAATACCTTGATGTTTATTTTTGGAATGAATAATTGGAAGGGAAAATTTAGAAATCACACGATGTAAAATAGGTGCGGAAGGATGTCCCAAACAACAATGCCAAGTTGAAGTAGAAGCCTTGACGCCAACAGTCATCGTAAAAGCATGTAATTTGTATGAGGGAAGTTGACGAAGGTTGATTGGGTATAATCCATTTTCACTTGGCCCCGTCAGAAGCGTGTTCCCCGTCAGGATGTCCTTCACAGAAAAATGAGTGCCAGTTAGTTCAAAAAGAACATTATTATCTTTGCATAATTTATTTATTGAAACAAGTTGAGCCGAAGCTTGAGGGCAATATGCAACATCTGTTAAAGTGAGAGTAGAAGAGGGAGTTTGAATGGCAGCAGTGCCAATATGAGAGATATGCAAACCTGTCCCGTTACCAATACCCACAGAATCATCTCCATCATACGGTTCGGCTGTTGCAAGATTGGTAATATCAGAGGTGACATGAATGTTGGCACCACTATCTGCATACCATTGATTTTGATTGAGATAAGTAGTGTTAGCCTCAGCAACCATGGCAGCCAATTCTGTTGGAGGATGTCTTCCCTGAAAAGAGTAATTCATTCGATTAAAGCAGTCAAGTGCTTGATGACCATCTCTTTTGCATATCTGACAGGGAGAGCGAGAGCGAGTATTGGCTGGAGCAGTTGATGTAGAAGAGGAAGGCAGGTGAGGCAATGGTTGCCGAAATTGAGAGAAACTAGGACTGGATCCTTTTGATGGTGCTGAAAAATGCATCTTATTGTTGTTACGGAAACCTGTTTTAGAACCAGATTTATGAGAGTAAAAGGCAGCGTAAGAACCCGTCTCTTGGTGAATGGATTGACTGTGAAATTTCTGCATGAGATCAAAATTTAGTAGCTCTGCATGGAAGGCTGAGAATGACATTGATTTCTCCTTTGCAAGTAGCATATAGGTCGTGACAAACGAATGGAAGGAGGAGTTGAGACCATTCAAAACAGAAAGAATTAAGTCTGAGTCATCAATTGGTTTCCCAACAGCAGATAATTCATCAGCAAGAGATTTAACTGCATCAAGAAATTGTTGGCATTGCATGGATCCTTGCTGTAAAGATTGCAATTTCCTCTTGATAAGGGAAATACGGGAAGTAGAGGGTGCTGCAAAACGTGCACCAAGGGCTTGCCAAGCAAGCCGAGAAGTCTCAAGACCATAAATGGTGGAAACCACCGCAGGAGATAGTGAAGAAATAATCCAGCCAAGTATTGTTTGGTCTTTGTACTGCCAAACCACATAATCAGAATTAAGAACACCTTGAGTTTGATGTTCAGTACTGCAAAATTTTGAAGGTGATGGTTCTGAGCCATCAACTATGCCCATGAGGCCATAGCTGTGAAAAAGGGGGAGTAACTGAGCACTCCATGAAAGAAAGTTTGTGCCATCAAGTTTGATGGAAATCACTTGAGCTGGAAGATGAAAAGCAGCGGAAGAGGAAGTCTCTTTAGTGACAGACATTGGATCAATAGAAGCGTGAGCTAGAGATTGCTCTGATACCATAAAAGAATTGAATGGCTTCTGGTATTAATTAACCAGAACTGAATGCAATACAAGCTTTATATAGTGAAGTCTGTTACAAGAGAATTACAAGTCTACGTAATTGTTTACAGTAGATAGAATTTACACAATCTTCAGGACTCTTCATCGTGATCCAGTTTATCATGTGCAGGACTCTTCATGGATGGGTCTCTGTTGCAATTGATGTAGGAGTGTGTTGTAGAAGCAACTTTATCCTTATCCTTATCAGCCGGAACGTGGCCTTGGCAAGCTTAGAAAGATCAGCACCGGACCTCTTAATATCAAAGGTATTATTATTATTAATTCTGTACATCTGCATGTTATTAACCGTTGTCTTGTTTAATTTTAATGATATTGATAATTGTTTTGGTCAGATATTGATAATTCTCAGGCAGTGACATGGCCACGGCAAAGGAATTCATGTGGCATTTAAGACATGGTGGCCCAACAGTCCTCTCTAAGGGACATCCCTAACCTATCAAAAATCGCCAGCTAGTGCCCTGTCCAAGCATTTTTAACTATTTTGGCCGTAGTATCCCTTTAAAGTATTTTTTCAGTCTTTAAACGTAAGAAGTAGTTTTCATGGAGCGGATGGATGATATTCGGTGAGGCATTTTTTTTTTATCTCATAACAGACTCTTTATTTGATTAAAAAAGTAGAGATTCAAATGTAAAGAGGGCAGTGCAGGAGACAGTTGCCTTTAAAATTGTATGGAATGTGTCATCTGCCTTATCCCTTTCTGATTTGGTGTAAAGGGGGGTTATTTTGTTTGGGGGATCTTAGGGAGCTTTTGATGTAATTTGTTTAGCTGAGCCTGAATTTGTAGGGTAAAGCAAGCTGTTGAAGTTGTAAAATTTAATTTTGAGGGGAAAAGATTGCTGCTTTGTTGTTTAGGAAAATAGAATATGTCTGGTTTTAGTTGAATGAAAATTGTAGGATAAAAGGGTACAAAGGTTGGCCTCTTTCTTTTTTGTAGGGTTACATGTTAACCGATGTTTTAACCTGTTTTTGGAGATTTAATTTGCTTTACTGCCTGCCCTTTTTCTTATTTGATGACATTACATTATGGGTATTGCTGATTTTTGCATGCCTAATGGTTTTAATTTTGTTAAATTGCAGACTGCTGTCCTCAAGGTTGGTATGTCATGTGGAGGCTGTCTTGGATCGACTGTACATAGACTTGTTGCATAGCCCAACAAATGATAATTCCAATTGTATTGGTCGCATGTATTCCTGTAACTTTTTTTATATTGCTGCAATTTCCCAATTTCCACTCGAGGCGGAGATTTTTGTATCCATATACTGATTAATGATATGTATGTAATTCTTCATTTTAAGATACAGATACTTCATTTTTTGTGTATTTTAGCTTTAATTATTATTTATTTTCCAGCAGAGAAGCTAGTCAAGTTCAACCATGATCATTTTTTTTCTACAAGATTTTAAGTTGATCATTTATACATTTATACAAAAACCTCTGTTCCTAATTCCTTCTCTTGTCATTCAATGTAGTCATATTTATAGAATAATCACGCCAATTTCTTCACACATTTGTTTTGAGGGTTTTGATGATCCTGACAACCAATCATGTTTATTGTATTCTGTGTTTTTTTCTGTCTCTGTCTCTCTCTAGATCAATACTGAGTTACGCAGGGAGAATATTATAATTTTTAGGTTTCTTAAAAGAAATGTAATGTTGAGATTTATTGTTACCATCACTGGGAAGAAATTTACTCTTTTTTCTTCTTCTTCTGGAAAATGTAAGTTTGAAAGCTGTACATCATAGTTCTCACCAAAAAATAGCGAAAGATTAAGGAGTGGATTGCAATTATGGGTTCCACTTCATGGGTTTTATGTAAAAAAATATAAAATTGAAAAGTTAAATGTGGAGCAACCCTGACAAAATCAAAAGAGAAAAGTGGGTTTAAATCAAAAGAGAGCAACCCTACCACTTCATGGGTTTCCTTCTTTAAAAAAGAAGAGAGAAAGCAAAAGAGTGATTTAAATTACATCATCAGTGCAACAATCCTTGAAATTAATATTGATGGGATGGGATTGTCGTAATTAAAGTAAAGAAAAAGAAAGGCAACGAGGGGAGCGTAGGGTAAAGTAAAAGAAGAGGTCTTTCTCATACACAGATCCCTATGTGTGATTTTGAAATTGTTTTTTAGACAATAAATTATTATTATTTTCTTATTTTAAGCTGTTTATGATTTTATTGCTTGATTTGTAATATAATGTATCTTATTTTATGAATTATTAAAAAATATATTAAATCTTGACAAGCCATCTAAGATAAATAAATAAAATGTCAACGTATTAAAGATGCAGATGCTTGAATAAAAAAAAGAGCTAATTTTTGTGTCTTTTTTCATTAATCTTGGCTGAAGATTATCATTTTAGTTGTTCTAACAATAAATTTTAGTAAAAGCAACAGTAATCCCCACAGCAAAAGCCAGTGCTTTCGGTGGTTGAAAGAAATGAAAAGTTGAGATGGGGTAGGCCATGCATGCATATAATTAGTGGTGTTTTTCAAACTCAAAAGACGAATTAAAGGCATTTATCATATCATTACAAACACAATAAACGGCGTGGGGTTTTGCCCTGTAGCTCCCCTCACAATCCACTATTGCTTGCTACAGTGCACGCCCGGAAATGGCCCTCGGGCGCGCGGAGAGGAGGGGCTGGCAGGCGGGGACAAAATCGGTTTTTCCTTTTCAATTTTCTATTTTTTTTTTAAATATTCAGTTGTGAACAGTGTATTGACGATTTCGTCCCCGGTAATAGGACAAAATAAGGCATCCGGCTGAGGGGCACCGGCGTAATTGCGCGCGGTCGGACCGGTCCGGTCCGGTCCGGTCCGCCGCAACTTTAGAATTTTTAATTATTTTCTGAAATGGCTAAAGACGGTTTTAGCCCCTAATAAGACAAAAACACTTCATTCGGTCAAGGGACAGGACGGTAATTGTCCCTATTTTTACAATTAAATAATCGGGTCTGGAAGGGCGTCCGCCGCACGCGCCGGGCGGTTTTCCGCCTCACGCCCTCTTCATGCGGCGCGTGCGGCCTCCTCCGGTGGCCGGAAATTGTCTACCGGAGGCCAGAACGATGCGTCGCCATGTTGTCTTCCTCCCGCGGTGGCGCGTGTTACCTAAACAAGTCCGTGGACGCGTAGGAGGCCGGTTGAAGCCGCCGACCACGTTTCTCTCTCTCCGGAGTGTCAAAGTTGCACTTTGGTCCTTCTACTTTCAATTTCCGGATTGGCTGTATATAACTCAATCAATGCGGTACAAAAGTTCCGATTTTTGCAATTTTATCCTCTGATTTCAATTGACAATAAATGTAAGTTGCATTTCAGCCCTTTGACTTTTACTTTTTTAATTTAAGCCCTTTATATATCATTTTCAATTCAGCCCTTATACTTTGATTTTTTTTTAATCCCTACTTTTGCCCATGTATATATAAGTGTATTTAACACAATAAGAATAATAATAATAATTAATAATAATAATAATAATAATAATAATAATAATAATAATAATAATCATGATTTAATGATTTTTCATTCTTACTCTTTTATTATTTTTTTCCCCTCCCGATAATTTGATAAATTTTTTTTTCAAGTAATAGCCATGGTAAATTTTTTTTTTATCTTTTGTTAAAGTTTCTAGGATATTTTTAATCTTTCATTTACTTTTGTTTCTTTCATTATTAACATAATAATAATAATTATCATAAGAATAATAATAATAGTGATTATTATTATTATTATAAGAATAGTGCTTATGTATTCTATTATTATAATAATAGTGATTATCTATTCTTTCATAATAAAAATAATAATAATAATAATTTTTAATTGGTTTTTCTTGCTTGCTGTTTTGTTCATACTTTTTATTTTTTTCTCTCGGTATAATTTAATAATTTTTGTTGTTTTTATTCTAGCGGCAATAATAATTTCAGATATTAAGACTCCGATGTTGCTATTGTTATAATATTTTAAATGAATATTGCTTCGTTTTCCCTGTTGTTTTTTTATTTTTCCTTTCTATTAATTGATTTTAATAATTTTATTATCTGCACAATAATGATTTCAGTAAGTTTTTTTTTCTTATTCGAATATTTTGCTCTTTTTTCTAATGTTGGTGCACACTCTTTTGTGATCGTTTATAACGCAATTCCTATATTTTAGAAGATGTAATATATACTTACGTGACAAGCTCAACTCAAAATTTTAAACATTTTATCTTTTAATCTATAATTTTTATTTGCTTATATCATATAAATTGATCGTTGTAGATTTAATTGTATTAAATTATATACAAAAAAATACCCGCGGCAACACGCGGGCAATTATCTAGTACACTTATAGTATAGGAGCAGTAAATGCTGATGGGCTACAGAGCCACCCCAACAATAATATTCATGTGTCTGTTTATACATTAAAATAATATTTTTTATTTTTTAAAAATTATTTTTGACATTTATACATTAAAATAATCTAAAATTATTAAAAAAATAATTTAAATTAAAAAATAAAAATAAAAAAAAATTAAGTTTTTTTAAAAATACTTCTGAAACACAAAAATAAACAGGCCTGCATCTTCTTGTTTAGGTCAAAAGCTTCACCTCACCTTTCCACCTCGTCACTTATGCTCGGAATAAAGTTGATTTTAAAATTATTTTTTATTTACAAATTTATTAAATAATTTTTTTATTTTTTTAAAGTTATTTTTAACATCAACACATGAAAATAATCTAAAAATATCAAAAAAATTAATTTAATATAAAAAAACATAAATTATGGTCCTAATGTAGAAAAGAGACGAGCCATTGGACTGAGATCCGTCGCAGCGAGAATTTTTTTTATCTCATTTTAATATATGTAATTTTCTGTTTTATATTTTGATTCTTATTTTTTTATTTTTTGTATTAGTTTCAATCCTTTTATTTTTTCAGTCCTTTTGGGATAGTTTTTAATTTTTTTATTTGTATTTATGTATCTATACTCATAGTTTTGAGTTTTGAGTTTTGACTTTTTATTTTTAATGTAATTTATCTTTGTATTAAATACAGTTTGCATTAAAAAACAAAGTAAGTTTAGATTGGTGGTGTGAAATTATAGTAAAACTCTTTCTTTTGCATGTGTAGAAAATCTTCTGTTATTAATGATTTGTTATCTTTATGTTTTTTTGAATTTTTTTTTGTCTATGTGTGACTTAGTATATTTTTAGTTTAAAATGATTTTTCATAAGGAACATTTTAAAATTAAAAGGAACATTTTTCATTTTAAAATTACAATGAAGATTGAATTTTCAATTTCTTATCGTTCAGAACAAATCAAAGATGATAACACTGCAAAAGGGTCTCCTTCTCTAAAAAAGGAGAGGGAAAGCAAAAGAGAGATTTAATCAATTTATTATTTCTTATCCATTTTAATGTTTTATATTTTTCATAAGGGAAGACCGGTTATCAAAATCATGAATTAACTCGTAAAATTATATAATTTTAGGAGTTAATTCATCAAACTTTATTAACTCGAATTAGAAAACCCTTGCAAGAAACTCCATTGCTGAGGATGTCCAAGAAAGCACTGACTAGTGAAAAGTATTAGCATTATAATTTTCTTTCTTTCTTTCTTCCACGAAATTCATTTCTGATGGGATCAAGACTTGATGTGGATAACTAGGAATCTTGACCTCCCAAGTCTACGAATAAGAACAAGTGCAAGTAGGTGATGAAATCGACAGCTGTGTCGGAAAATCATTCACTCCATTGAAATCACTTGTTCATGACACATGACTTCCCAAGTCTATGAAGAAAAATAAAAGCAAAGCAGCTAAACGTACAACAAGATGGAGGAACACCACGTCGTTTCACAAGCTTGAAGAAAAACAATAACAATAAAGCAATGAAAATAATTGTGGAGCCTGAGATCAAATCATTTTCATGAAACATTTTCGAAAACTGGGTCCTGCTTGCATTTTCTAAAACTGACAAGTCGGTTTAATGGCAAGTATTCTCTAGGCTCATTAAAAGAACATTCTATACTATAATATCGAATACAAACTCCGCTCAACGAAACTCATGAAATTCTTTCGAACTATCTTACCAAGCAATGATCTAGATATTTTCAAAACAATTTATATTTTAATCAAAGTCAAACAATTGAAAAAACGGATCCCTCCCAGGAAGATAATGTATTCTGGAAAAATAGGGAGGCTTTCTGAAAATCAAGGTAACAATCCTTGAAATTAATATTGATGGGTATTGAACAGCAGTCGTCCGCATCCACGTGAGAAAATGAGGTTTCTTGACTCCTAAAAATATTTGTCTTAGGTGTAACTGTAGGTTTTTCGTCCAGTTTTTAATGGTATCTTGGGATGCTCGATGGGATGGGATTGTCGTAATTAAAGTAGAGAAAAAGAAAGGCAACGAGGGGAGCGTAGGGTAAAGTAAAAGAAGAGGTCTTTCTCATACACAGATCCCTATGTGTGATTTTGAAATTGTTTTTTAGACAATAAATTATTATTATTTTCTTATTTTAAGCTGTTTATGATTTTATTGCTTGATTTGTAAGTTGTAACCTAATGTATCTTATTTTATGAATTATTAAAAAATATTTTAAATCTTGACAAGCCATCTAAGATACATAAATAAAATGTCAAAATATTAAAATTGCAGAAGCATCAATGAAAATTAACATAATTTTTTCATTAATCTTGACTGGAGTCTATCATTTTAGTAGTTCTAGCAATAAATTTTAGTGAAAGCAACAGTAATCCCCACAGCAAAAGCCAGTGGTTTCGGTGGTTGAAAGAAATGAAAAGTTGAGATGGGGTAGGGTACTCCGTGACAAGCGGGCGTGTAGGCCAACGGTGAAAGCAATTCATTGCTCATAAATACATTGACGAATCAATGAGGCGGGTGTCGTTTGAATTCAGGATGGTGCGGTCTTTTCTCTGTCATCCTTCAAAAAATTCCAAGCAAAGGGGTCGAGTCTTAGCCATGTGCTCTCAAGCTGGCTGTTTCCTCTCCTGTCTTTAAGATGGTCCGATATTTAACTCAAAAAACTAAAATAAAAAATGGTCCGTTAATTAATTGCTCCATTGAGAAAACAGCTAAAGTGAGAGAGAAATTGGACATAAAACCGGGACCTTTTAGCTCAAAAAAATAAAATAAAATTACCACTACAGATTTGTTCAGCAGGAATTTTCTCCTGCCAAAGTGGCAAAAAAGAAAGAAAGAAAAAGATGGGTTCGTTAATATTCACGCCAAGCCCGCACTGCCATATTCAAATAGATTCCCTCAGAAATGGGGGCCATCACTAGCAGAATTATTTTTATCCATATAGAACCAAGACGAGGAGTTAATTTTTCTTCTTCTTGTGGTGAATTACGTGGTCAAAGGCTTCATGTGACTCCAGGTGCTCGATAGTTAGTTTTTGGTATTGTGATATAAACTGAGTTTGAAAAAAAAAAACTCTCAATTTTAATGTTTGGTTAAAGTTAAAACATAGAAATATTGTATAGTAAAATGAACAAAACGCCGATGAATAATAACTGCTTTTCGAATGGATATGCAATCACCTATGGGTTTTGTAGACTGCTTTTTCGTCATTTCTCATTCTCTTTCTTTTTCTTGCTTTAAGTTTTGAGCAATCCTACCTAAATTATGATAACGCTTAATTCGGAAATGTTAAGGTGTGGGAATCCGTTATTGCCTAAATCTTGCAATCTCGGTTTGCTCTCTAGTGGTTAGTTAGGGCTTTGGCAAGATACATTATGAGTTATTTTCGTAGTTTTATAAAATAAATTACATTTTTTTTTGTTTCAAAATTTATTTAATTAATTACTATTTTTATTATGTTTAATTTAATATTATTTTATTTTCTCATCGAACTTTTTATATTATCTATCTTTTCTATTTTTTCAAGGAAAAAAAATCCTAACTATTTTTTTAGTTTAGAGATTTTATTATTTTTATTTTTGATATTATATTTTTAATTTCTTATTTGAAGGGAATTTATTATTTTATTTTCTTATTTTATATTAAACTTCAAACTTAACCACAATATTAACTAAATACTTCAATTTTAATTGTAATTCGCAGCTAAAAGTATTTTTTATAAAATTATTTTTAAAAAAAATTTAACCACAACCTCAACACCAAACATATCCTTATTAGTATATTTCCTTTTTTTGTGCAAATTTATTACACCATATTATCATTTGGATTAGTTTAAAGTTCAAATCACTTCATCACTGCTTTACAACCCTTCTTCTGCTAATCAATCCCTTCTACACGCCCCCGCGCGCGCGTGAATACAAATGCACTGTTTTTTTAAATTATTTTAGAATGATTATTACTATCTGAATTAATTATTTTATTGATGAATATTCTTGTTAGTAATGTATTTTTCATCGGTAATGTTTTACAGAAATCTTTCATCAATAAAACTTTAGTTGACATTTTTTTTTGGTCCATGATTTCATAGGAATTGAATCTGTTGATGAGAATACCAACTTTAAATTTACTAACAAAAAGACCATCTGTAATTCCTCGGTGAGATTGTCAAAATATATCATCAACAATTCTATCATTAATATTTTATCAATATTTGTTATCAGTGATTCTATTGCTAATAGTTTGTCGATAGAATCATCGGTAATAATGATACTTTGAGTAATTACTGTTAAACTTTCTAAAATTACCAACAGAACGTTTTGTCGATATAATCATCAATAATAGTGAAATTTAAAGTAATTACTAATAAACTCTTTGAAAAATTCCTCAAGGATTTTATGGAAGTTGTTTCTCAGTTACCAACAAGAACAAAAACATGTATCGAAACTGGTTTTTAGAAGAATAAACATTTAAAAACCAATTTTTTATAAAAATCTAGATCATCTAAAATTTTAATTGTTTATATAAATTTACAGGGTAGAGTTTCTCGCATCCAAGAACAAAAAGGCGGATCAAAGCCTCTCGAACCAGACATGCTAAATTAAGAAAGTTCGGGAGCTTAAATCAATAAGATTGCCGTGTAGGGTCAGGAGGATTGATGTGAAGTAGAAGCGACGACGACAGCCAGCAAGGCCAGCGATCCTCAACTTGTCTTAAAATCACGCGCCTTGCATGAAAGGTAGAGATGATGCAGACAGCAAAAGCTCACAAATCAATCGGTGGTTAGATGCCTGGCTTTGGAGGCAAGACAGGCCAAAATTTATACCATACCCCATGTGATCGAAATGATAAAAAGTTACGTGGTCAGAAAAAAAGAAGAAGAAGTTTTCACAGTTCTTGATACTTTCCTTCTCAAATTCAATTTGGAATTAGTCATTACGAGTTGGGTAGCCCGCGCGTTGCGCCGGGCTTTTTATATGTAGCAAACTGATTATTTATGTGGTAAGCAGAGAATTTTTAGTTGATAGATAGAGAATTGTAAATTTTAAATAATGCTATAATATTTTTTTATGTATTGAATTAGTTGATTATTGTTATAAGCTTAAATACTCAGATAATAATTCAATTGCGAAATTTAAAAATTATTAGCAATAATTTTTTTGAAAAATCAACTAATTGTAATTTGAGTATTGCAAGACCATAATTGATTAATTATTTAGTATGTACTAATTGTTTTGATGGTTATTTAATTGGTTGATGTAAATCTGTAATCAATAAAATGAATGAAAGATGATTTTTTGTTGTCTTGAACTGAATGTGTTGATGGTTAAATATTTTTTAACAGTTACTAAGCACTTAACTGGTTGATAGCAATATTGCAATCGCTGAAATCTATTAAAGATAGATTATTTTTTGTTTGCATTGATCCGGTTGGTTGTTAACATTATTTTATTGGCTTGGAGAATAATTTAGTTACGGGTTTGGATCCGAATTGTGTGTTGATTTAATTAACTCATAGATTGCAAAATTGCAATGTTTTGATTATCTCGAACAAAATTGCGATGCGGCGGGTTTTTTTTTATTTATGTTAAAAAATTGATTGCTTTTATATGTATTGTATTTTTATTATTTTGATATTTAGTTAGTATAATTATATTTAAGAATGCTGATATTAATTTTTTTTCCTTCAAAAAATCCAAACTCATTTTTCCTCTCTCTCAATATATTTTTTAGGCGATAATATTCAATAAATATCGGACATATTAGAAATAAAAAATATTGTGATTTGTTTTTAAAACATAAACTTAATTTTTTTGTGTGCTATAATTATTTATTTGCCGTCTAAAAAGAACAGTCTAATGGAAACGGGAAGTGACTTGTATATTTTTTAATTTGACTTGTAGATATTGCGAGGTAAATTTGCGACAAAAAAATTTTTTAGATGTTTTGTTTTCCCAGGTATTATTAGATCTAAAATATTAAAAAATGAAAACATTGGAAATTCTTGTAAAGAAATCAACTTAAATAAAGAGCACAAAAAATAAATTTTGAAGTCAATATTTATTTTTTATATAAGATTTATTAATCATATTATTATATTAAATATATTTAAGAAAACATGATATGAATTTCTGTCCTTAAAAAAATCCTAAGTCATTTTTCCTCTCCCTCAATATATTTTTAGGCGATAATATTGAATAAATATTCAAACATATAATTAGTTTTACATATTTTCATTTGACATAAATACACAAATATATAATTAATTTGACATAATTTCCATAATATATTTTATTTAAAGGATAATTTAAGGCTATTTTGTTCTCTCTCTATATATTCTTAGGCGATAATATTCAATAAATATTAGAACATATAATTGGTTTAATATATTTTAATTTGATATAAATACACAAATATATAATTAAAAAGTCAAAATACTGTAAATTTATTTCAAGAAATAAACTTAAGTCATTTTTAAGAAAACATGATATGAATTTCTGTTCTTAAAAAAATCCTAAGTCATTTTTCCTCTCTCTCAATATATTTTTAGGCGATAATATTGAATAAATATTCAAATATATAATTAGTTTTACATATTTTCATTTGACATAAATATACAAATATATAATTAATTTGACATAATTTCCATAATATATTTAATTTGAAGGATAATCTTAGCCTATTTTGTTCTCTCTCTATATATTCTTAGGCGATAATATTCAATAAATATTAGAACATATAATTGGTTCAACATATATTAATTTGATATAAATACATACATATATAATAAAAAACTCAAAACACAGAAAATTTATTTCAAGAAATAAACTTAAACAAAAGAGCACAAAATTGAATTTTGAGGCCAATATTTTATTTTATTTTATAAGATTTATTCATCTTGTTATTATATTAAATGTATTTAAGAATACTGATATGTATTGTATTTTATTATTTTGATATCTAGTTAGTATAATTAAATTTAAGAATACTGATATGAAGAGCACAAAAAAATATTAACAAAAGAGTTACTAACAATAATAATAATAATAATAATAATAATAATTATTATTATTATTATTATTATTATTATTATTATTATTATTATTATTATTATTATTATTGGTGTTATTATTGTTAGTATTATTATTGTTATTATTATTATTATTGAAATAATTGTTATTGTTATTATTGTTATTATTATTGTTGTTATTGTTATTATTATTATTGTTATTATTATTATTATTGAAATAATTGTTATTCTTATTCTTATTATTATTATTGGTATTATTATTGTTATTATTATTATTGTTATTATTATTATTATTGTTGTTGTTGTTGTTGTTGTTGTTGTTGTTGTTGTTGTTATTATTATTATTGTGTTAAGTACACTTATATATACATGGACAAAAGTAGACATTATTCTAAAAAAAAAAATTAAATTAAATTTGTGAATGTGTTTTAATGGGTTATTTGTAATTGTGTGGCCGATAATCTACTATTATATAACTATATTAAATGTATCTCAGAATACTTATATTAAATTTTTATATTAAAAAAATCCGAGGTCATGTTTTCTTTTCTCTATATATATATTCTTAGGCGAAAGACTAAAAATATATATATAAAAAATTAACACCATTACTGTCAAAATAATAAAAATTATTAAATCATGAAGAGCAAAAAAAAAATATTACAAAAGAGTTACTAACAAAAATAATTGTCATTATTATTATTGTTGTTGTTGTTGTTGTTGTTGTTGTTGTTATTATTATTATTATTATTATTATTATTATTATTATTATTATTATTATTATTATTATTATTGTTGTTATTATTATTGGTATTATTATTGTTATTATTATTATTATTGTTATTATTATTGTTGTTGTTATTATTGAAATAATTGTTGTTATTATTATTATTATTATTATTATTATTATTATTATTATTATTATTATTGTTATTATTATTATTATTATTGTGTTAAGTACACTTATATATACATGGACAAAAGTAGACATTATTCTACAAATAAAAAAAATCAAATTTGTGAATGTGTTTTAATCGGTTATTTGTAATTGTGTGGCCGATCATCTACTATTATATAACTATATTAAATGTATCTTAGAATACTTATATTAATTTTTTATATTAAAAAAATCCTAGGTCATGTTTTTTTTTTTCCTATATATATTCTTAGGCGAAAGACTAAAAACATATATATAAAAATTAACACCATTACTGTCAAAACAATAGAAATTATTAAATTATGAAGAGCAAAAAAAAATATTAACAAAAGAGTTACTAACAAAAATAATTGTTATTATTGTTGTTGTTGTTATTATTATTATTATTATTATTATTATTATTATTGTTATTATTATTATTATTGGTATTATTATTGTTATTATTACTATTGTTATTATTGTTATTATTATCATTGTTGTTATTATTATTATTGAAATAATTGTTGTTATTATTATTATTATTATTATTCAAATTGAAGGATAAAATTAAAAAAATAAAATTTGGAGGACCACAAATAAATAATGGAAACTGCGGGAGGGACTAAAATAATAAAATCAGAAGAAGAGGGACTGAAATCAAACTTTGAATGTATAACCAATTTCTATTGGAGGACCAAATCAAAGAAATCAAAACTTCCGTACCGGAATAATTGCAGGCATAAAAAATAAATACAAAATCAAAAGTATAAGGACTGAAATAAAACTTTCTTATATAATCAGTTTTAATTGAAGGGCACAATTGAAAACAATAAAACTTTAATTTGAATAAATCAGTAATAACAACGAAATCAAAACCTCAGGGACTAAACTAAACTTTAAGCAAATATCAGGGACCGGAGCTGACTTTGGGGGCGGCAGGAGAGAGAAAAGCGACGCCCGTGAGAAAACCGTCCGGCGACGCTTAACCGGACATCTAAGACGGAAACGCGCCGCGTCGGAAGATAGATGACTCCTCGGCGCATCTTGTGGTGCGGCGGAAGTCAATTTTTGACGGCGTAACGACGCCGCACGCGCCTCCAACGTGGCGCGTAAGCGGTGAACCTCGCTGGCGCGGGACAGACACGCGCCAGCCTTCCGCGCGTATATATATTAAAATAATGGGTCAATTACCGATACGCCCCTGTCCCCACCCATAATTACGAAAATACCGGATGGGAAAGGACGGCCCTGCCCCCGTCTACTGTGAACAATTTTGTCGTTTTCCGTGCCCATTTTCGTCAGCGCACTGTGCCAAAAAAGAGGGAAAACCCGAGAGCGCCCCTGCAACTGTGCACTATTTTGTCTTTTTCGGGGGCTTTAATCGGTAATGAACTGTTCACAGGCGGAAAAAACAAAAAAAAAATAGGGTGGACGAACTCGCGCGACACACGGATGAAAAAGCTCGCGTCCACAGTGATTTTAGACACAGTGAACAGTAAATGAATAGTGTTTTCCCTAATCTTTTAGTTATATCTTAATGGCCAGCAAAAGCAAAGGGGTAGGTAGGGCCCTTTAGAAAACCTAAAAAGAATCGCTGACGAGAAGAGTATCAAATTCTGCCCCCCTTTGTGCCCTCTTCTATTCTTGTTTTTCTGTTTTTTTACCTCATCCCACTCATCCTACCCTATTAGATCGATTGTATATAGACTTGTTGCATAACCTAACAAATTAGAATTCCAATTGTATTGGTCGTATATGTTCCTGTAATTTTTTTCATGTTGTTGTATGTGTTCCTGTAACTTTTTTCATGTTATTGCATTTCCCCTCCTGGTTGAGATTTTTTGTATCCACATATGGACTTGAAATCTTCAGCAAGAAAATGAAACGCTGGTACTAATTAATGAAATGCATGTAATTCTTTGTTTATGATATAGATCCTTCATCTTTTGTGTGTTGTAGCCTTTATTATTGTTTGTTTTCCAGGAGAGAAGTTGGTCATGTATTTTTATATGAAAAATATTTAAAAAATTATTATTATTACAATATTAAACAGAATCGATATTATGATGTGAAAATATATTAAAATAATATTTGTTTTTATTTTTCAAAATTTGTTTTTAATATTCACAAAAAAATATTTATAACTCAGAGTGTTTATCAATGTTCTAATACCGTGCATGCTATAAATCGTCAAATATGAAACGAGGAAGTAGAGGATTTGTTGGGGATTTTTTTAATATGGAACTTGTTTCGAAAATTGGGGCAATATATAGACCAACTAATTTTATCAATGAAAAAAAAAATCTGTTGAGGAAATTAGAAGTGAACGAGTGATGAGCGAGGAGTTTTGCAAAGGCAAGGCGAGACGAAATGAAGACCCTACCATCACGGTGACCGACAACATGCTAATGGCCATCGGGCTCCACAAGATTGTTATATAAAAGTAAAAAGAAATCAGGATTCAAGTCAGTCCAGCCCTATTTCATATTTTGCCGAATAGAAAATTCCAGAAATCCCCATAACTTGGAAATGGAAGAAATAGAAGTCAAGAAAGAAGGAAGGTTTCAGGTGTGTTTGGTATTGTGGTTGTTGTTGGTGTGTTTGGTATTGTGATTGTTGTTGTTGTTGTTGTTGTTGTTAGAGTTTTAAAAAAACAGTTTCATAAAAAATATTTTTACTGCAGTTCATAACTGAAATTGAAGTGTTTGGTTAAAATTGTAGTTGAGTTTGAGATTTAATGAAAAACAGTTTCGAGTGTTTGGTTACCATGCTTTTCATATTGCTGTCAACTTGTGAAATTACTTTAAAGGACACACACACACATATATATTGATTTTTAAATATTATAGATCTAATAATCATAATAATAAAATATAATTAATAATTCAAGTAAATTTAATAGTTGTTTTTATTCTCCCATTAAACTATTTGCAATTCCATCACAAACTAAATCGATACGTGAAGGCCTCTGCGATCCCTTGCTATTTGATTGAAGAACAACATCTGGTAAAATATCATCAGGAACAACATCTGCGATCCATAATAAAGATTTTTTTTTTATTATTTAAGATTTATTCTTAATATTATTATATTAAAAATATTTCAAAACACTGATATTAAATTAATTTAAGATTTTAAAAAAAGGTAGCTCATTTTTTTTATATATATATTTTAAGCCGTTAATATTAAGCAAATATCAAAATACATAATTATTTTTAAGAAAAAAACCTTAAAAATAATTGTTATCGTTATTTTAAACGTCTTATCTATAATAACATGAATATATAAAAAACTAAATAATCAAAAGGGTTGTTGGTTGATTATTTCGCTCAGATATATAGCATCATAAAAAAAATCTAGAACCATTAATATTTTTTTACATGTTAAAAAAAATGATTCTGACTGCGGTCAAGCGTTGGGCAAATGACTCGTATATTTTTTCATTATAGATAATTTGACCCAATTTTTCCACCTGTTTTGTCTACGTGCGGCTTCGTATATTTTTTTATTTGCGTGATATTAGATCTAAAATATCATACATACAAAAACCGAAAAAGTCATTTGTTAACAAAAAAGGCATCGATTGATTAATTATTTTGATTATTATTCTCATTGTTATTCTTATAATTGTTAAATTGTCATAATTATTATAGTTATCATTATAATCATTATTAATTATTATTGACAATATTATCGTTGTCAGAATTATTATTGTTATAAAAAAAATTCAATTATTTTTTATATATTTTAAGATTTATTCTTCATATTATTATATTAAAAGTATTTCATAACACTAAGATTAAATTAATTTGAGATTTTTTCTTAAGAACTTGGTTCATTTATTTATATATATATATATATATATATATATATATTTTTTTTTAAGCATTAATATTAAATAAACATAAAAAAATAATTAGCCTTGCATATTTTTAAGAAAAAATACCTTTAAAATAATTATTATCATTATTTTAGACATCTTATCCATAATAAAATGAATATATAAAAAAACTAAATAATTGAAAGTCTCATATGTTGATTATTTCGCTTAGATGTATAGTATCATAAAAAAAAATTAGGTCCATTAATATTTTTTATACATGTTAAAAAATTTGGTTCTGGTTGTGACAAAGCATAAGGCAAGTCGCTCGTCTATTTATTTATTCTCTTCTTTTGTTTTGTCTGTGAAGGAAGTCAGGCTTCCTAGTTTCTCTCATAGCTGTCGATTCTCACCAAAGATTAAGGAGTGGATTGCAATTATGGGTTCCACTTCATGGCTTTTATGTAAAAAAATATAAAATTGAAAAGTTAAATGTGGAGCAACCCTGGCAAAATCAAAAGAGAAAAGTGGGTTTAAATCAAAAGAGAGCAACCCTGCCACTTCATGGGTTTCCTTCTCTAAAAAAGAAGAGAGAAAGCAAAAGTGGGTTTAATTGGATATTTTCATTCTATCATGCAAATTGACCTCAAACAAGCCTTTTTCAAAACATGTCAGAATAACAATCCACGATAAATCAAACCAATCTTGAGCCAAGGAGTCCCTCTTCTTGTTTGGTTCCATTTAGCTTGTTAAGGTTAGATACTTTATTTTTTGTGTATTTTAGCTTTAATTTATTATTTGTTTTCCAGCAGAGAAGCTAGTCAAGTTCAACCATGATCATTTTTTTTCTATAAGATTTTAAGTTGATCATTTATACATTTATAGAAACCTCTGTTATTAATTCCTTCTCTTGTCATTCAATGTAGTCATGATTTATAGAATAACCACGCCAATTTCTTCACACATTTGTTTTGAGGATTTTGACGATCCTGACAACCAATCATGTTTATTGTATTCTGTGTTTTTTTCTATCTTTGTCTCTCTCTAGATCAATACTGAGTTACGTAGGGAGAATATTATAATTTTTAGGTTTCTTAAAAGATATGTAATGTTGAGATTTATTGTGGAAGAAATTTACTCTCTTTTTTTCTTCTTCTTCTTCTGGAAAAAGTAAGTTTGAAAGTTGTAGATCATAGCTGTCGATTCTCACCAAAAAAAAAATAACGAAAGATTAAGGAGTGGATTGCAAGTATGGGTTCCACTTCATGGGTTTCATGTAAAAAAATATAAAATTGAAAAGTTCAAAGTGAAGAGCAACCCTAACAAAATCAAAAGAGAAAAGTGGGTTTAAATCAAAAGAGAGCAACCCTACCACTTCAAGGGTTTCCTTCTATAAAAAAGAAGGAAAAGAGAGATTTAAAGTGTGGCCAAAAGAATAAAAAATCACATCATGCTGCCCCTCCCTACTTATATCACACAACTTTAATAAACAATACAAAGCTAAAAAGACCCTAAGAGAAAATAAAAGACTTATAAAGAGTTGAATTCTTGATTCTTCATCATCATCATCAGTGTCATCAACGCTTAGAAACTTTTGCTCTGTGAGTCCCACACCAAAAAAAAATATTCACCTAAAAAAATCAATCCCCCATCGAACCAAAATTATAATTGAAGAGAGAAAGCAAAAGAGAGATTTAAATTACATCATCAGTGATCAATGGTCCTCCCACACCAAAAAAAAAATATAAATTGAAAAGTTAAATGTGGAGCAACCCTAACAAAATCAAAAGAGAAAAGTGGGTTTAAATCAAAAGAGAGCAACCCTACCACTTCATGGGTTTCCTTCTCTAAAAAAGAAGAGAAAAAGCAAAAGAGAGATTTAAATTACATCATCAGTGCATCAATGGTCCAGAAACTTTTGCTCTCTGAGTCCCACCCCCCCCAAAAAAAAAAAAGCAACTCAAAAAATCATTCCCCCATCGAACCAAAAATATAATTATAAGAAAAAAAAAAAAACACAGAAAATTTAAAGCAGAAGAAAACTGGTGATTAAACCTTCAATATTATCCTCCGTAAAACTCTAAACCAGCAATCCCATAAATTAATTTTCAAATCTCAATTCATATTAATTTATATATAAAAAAGAAAGATTCATATTGTTTGATCTGTAAATCAATAATTAAATACATTGAGAGTTTGGTTGCTGTTTGAATTCAGGAATAAAGTTGATTTTAAAATTATTTTTTATTTACAAATTTATTAAATGATTTTTTTTACTTTTTAAAAGTTATTTTTAACATCAACACATGAAAATAATCTAAAAATATCAAAAAAATTAATTTAATATAAAAAATAAAAATAAAAAATTATGGTCCCAATGTAGAAAAGAGACGAGCCATTGGGACTGAGATCCGTCACAGCTAGAAATTTTTTTTATCTCATTTTAATATATGTAATTTTCTGTTTTATATTTTGATTGTTATTTTTTTTATTTTTTGGTTTAGTTTCAATCCTTTTATTTTTTTCATTCCTTTTGCGATAGTTCTTAATTTTTTATTTGTATTTATATATCTATACTCATAGTTTTGAGTTTTGACTTTTCATTTTTATTGTAATTTATCTTTGTATTAAATACAGTTTGCATTAAAAAACAAAGTAAGTTTAGATTGGTGGTGTGAAATTATAGTAAAACTCTTTCTTTTGCATGTGTAGAAAATCTTCTATTATTAGTGATTTGTTATCTTTGTGTTTTTTTGAATTTGTTTTGTCTATGTGTGACTTGGTATATTTTTAGTTTAAACTGATTTTTCATAAGGAATATTTTAAAATTAAAAGGAACATTTTTCATTTTAAAATTACAATGAAGATTGAATTTTCAATTTCTTATCGTTCAGAACAAATCAAAGATGATAACACTGCAAAAGGGTCTCCTTCTCTTAAAAAGGAGAGGGAAAGCAAAAGAGAGATTTAATCAATTTATTATTTCTTATCCATTTTAATGTTTTATATTTTTCATAAGGGAAGATTGGTTATCAAAATCATGAGTTAACTCATAAAATTATTCGATTTTATAAGTTAATTCATCAAACCTTGTTAACTCGGGTCGGACAGAAAAACCTTTGCGAGAAACTCCATTGCTGAGGATGTCCAAGAAAGCACAGACAAGTGAAAAGTATTAGCATGATAATTTTCTTTCTTTCTTTCTTCCACGAAATTCATTTCTGATGGGATCAAGACTTGATGTGGATAACTAGGAATCTTGACCTCCCAAGTCTACGAATAAGAACAAGTGCAAGTAGGTGATGATCAAATCTACAGCTGTGTCGGAAAATCATTCACTCCATTGAAATCACTTGTTCATGACACATGACTTCCCAAGTCTATGAAGAAAAATAAAAGCAAAGCTGCTAAACAACAAGATGGAGGAACACCCCGTCGTTTCACGAGCGTGAAGAAAAACAATAACAATAAAGCAATGAAAATAATTGTGGAGCCTGAGATCAAATCATTTTCATGAAACATTTTCGAAACCTGGTCCTGCTTGCATTTTCTAAAACTGACAAGTCGTTTTAATGGCAAGTATTCTCTAGGCTCATTAAAAGAACATTTTTCATTTTAAAATTACAAAGAAGATTGAATTTTCAATTACTTATCGTTCAGAACAAATGAAAGAGGATAACACTGCGAAAGGGTTTCCTTCTCTAAAAAAGGAGAGGGAAAGCAAAAGAGATATTTAATATCTTAAAATTGATCATTTCTTATCCATTGTGATGCTCTATATTTTCATAAGTGAAGACGTATCATTCCCGGTATTTGAGTCCACCAGACACACAAGGAAATCCTCACAACGCCACCATGAAACACCCTCAGAATTTCTTCCATTTTCCTTATGAATAAATTATAGTAAAAGCAATAGTAATCCCCGTGAGTTTTTGTTTTGGTATTATAATCTTCTTCATTCAAAATTGTTTTTAACTTACTTTCAGATTTTTTTTTAAAATATTAAATTAATTCTTTTAATTCCTCTCCTTAGAAATCTTTCCAGAGAGAGAGAGAGAGCATGGATTCAGATAAATAACTTAGATGATCAATATGTGAAAATAATGGAGTAAAGTGGTTTTGGTGGTTGAAAGAAATGAAAAGATGAGACGGGGTAGGGTACCCCGTGACATGCGGGCGTGTAGGCCAATAAGTAGTGGTGTTTTTCAAACTGAAAAGACGAATTAAAGGCATTTATCATATCATACACTCTGTAGTATAGGACCGGTAGATGCTGATGGGCTGCAGAGCCACTCAACAATTATATTTATGCTGAAGGAGCAAAAAGTCACAGTAAAAGGAAATGTGCAGCCAGATGCTGTTCTTCGGACTGTCTCTAAGACCGGGAAGAAGACTACCTTCTGGGAAGCAGAAACACGTGCTGAACCCACCAAGCATGCAGAAACTTTGGGTGCTGCATAATGTCTGGTGTGCCAGCGTTTACTTTGTGAAAGTGTTTTTTAATATGATTATAATGCGGATTGTCGATAGGCATGCTTGTACTTGGATGTAAGCTATAATAATTTCTGGGGTACATTCATAATTAAGGTTATGATATAGAAAATCCCATCTTGTTGTTTTGCTCTATTGATCGCTTAATTCATAAGGTTATGACATGGATCATCAAGTTCTTGGCTCCTTATATAGATATGATTTCTCAGGCCTTAATTTGGAACACTTTCAGCGTCCTGGGATTTCAATTTCAGATTTATTGGAACTTGTTTTCTCCAACATTGTATCAAACCATAGGTTTATCTTAAAAGTTAATACAGTTTTATTGTATCGGATGCAATCTCTCTCTTTTCTTCATCAACATCAGTGTTGATGTTCTTAGGAATTCTTACGTCGCGTTACGCAGAGGAAGATTTCCTCAAATCCTTGCCCACTATGTTAATTATCGGCCTTTCCATGCTTTTCTTCTCTATTGTAACCATGATGGTAACCTTCTATGCTGCTCTTATGATTATTGTGGATGGGAAAATGCAAATGATAATTCCAATTGTACTGGTCGCATGTATTCTTGTAACGTTTTTCATGTTGTTGCAATTCCCCTCCTGGTGGAGATTTTTGTGTCCACATATGGACCAGGAATCTTCAACAAGAAAATGAAACGGTGGTACTGATTAATGAAATGCATGTAATTCTTTGTTTAAGATATATATCCTTTATCTTTGGTGTGTTTTAGCCTTAATTATTATATATATTCTAGCAACCATGATCATTTTTTTTCCTATTAGATTTGAAGTTTATCATTTATATATTTATGGAAACAAAAAGCATGTACATTTAGCTTTTAAAATAAATCTTAAAAAAAAATAAAAATTACAACCTGGATAGTTCACCTATATTCATATAATAATCAAAGGCATGGTTGATGTAAATGATTAACTAACACATGAGGCGATGAGGCCCATCTCAGTGCGTCTCGTTCACAGATGAAAGCATTCCCAACAGAAAAAAATACCGTTGGAAATTAATTCCAAACTAAACCCTCACCATCCTGTATTGAACCAGGGCACACACAACTCACAAACCTTGAGAGACCGATAACTAGGTCACCTCTCAATTATACATGACTCCCAAATCTCCGGTTTATTGAGAAACTCAGAAATACATGCTTCTTCATCTGAGAATGTTTTCACCTGCTACTCCAAGAAGAAGAAAAAAAAAAGAAAAATGTGTGATTAGAATTGTACTGGGACCAGATATCAATTGCGGTGGGGGATTCTCAGCTGTCATACGGCATCGTCTTCACTTCACTTGTCCTGCATAAAGTACAGAGAGAGAGAGAGAGAGAGAGAGAGAGAGAGAGGTGGTAGAGAAGATGACTTGATGGAGCCCCTTGTTTTTCTGCTCCGTGCTGTGAAATCTACTGATGCCTGCTAGCCTGCAGCTACTCACATGAAAGCAAAAGCAGTACCTGGTTTGGTTTGTGTTTTATCAAAATATCATCACTGAGTAGTGATTCTTTGAGTGCAGGGACACGGTGAAATTTAAGTCATACATACTCCACGTACGCTACTGTTATTTTTAGAGGTGTTTGTGATTATATTTTAAAGATTTTTATTCGAAATTAGTTTTTTTTAGTATTTTTAAATTGTTTTGATATTTTTAATGATTTTTTTATATAAAAATACGCTTAAATAAAGATGTCTTTTTTAGTCTTAAATACTCAACAATACTTTAAAACTATTTCTACATGCTTTGTTAAACATTGTTGAAGAGGGATCCCGTGAGTTTTTGTTTTGGTATTATAATCTTCTTAATTTCAAAATTGTTTTTAACTTACTTTCAGATGTTTTCTAAAAAATATTAAATCAATAAACTAGGAATCTTGACCTCCCAAGTCTACGAATAAGAACAAGTGCTAGTAGGTGATGAAATCTACAGCTGTGTCGGAAAATCATTCACTCCATTGAAATCACTTGTTCATGACACATGACTTCCCAAGTCTATGAAGAAAAATAAAAGCAAAGCAGCTAAACAACAAGATGGAGGAACACCCCTCGTTCCACGAGCTTGAAGAAAAACAATAACAATAAAGCGATGAAAATAACTGCGGAGCCTGAGATCAAATCATTTTCATGAAACATTTTCGAAAACTGGGTCCTGCTTGCATTTTCTAAAACTGACAAGTCGTTTTAATGGCAAGTATTCTCCAGGCTCATTAAAAGAACATTTTTCATTTTAAAATTACAAAGAAGATTGAATTTTCAATTACTTATCGTTCAGAACAAATGAAAGAGGATAACACTGCGAAAGGGTTTCCTTCTCTAAAAAAGGAGAGGGAAAGCAAAAGAGATATTTAATATCTTAAAATTTATCATTTCTTATCCATTGTGATGCTCTATATTTTCATAAGTGAAGACGTATCATTCCCGGTATTTGAGTCCAAAAGACACACAAGGAAATCCTCACGACGCCACCATGAAACGCCCTCAGAATTTCTTCCATTTTCCTTGTATAGCTAGACTAGATTTGCATATTTTACAGTGCTATTTTCCTTCTATCATGCAAAAAGTGACCTCAAACAAGCCTTTTTCAAAACATGTCAGAATCACAATCCACGATAAATCAAACCAATACTGAGCCAAGGAGTCCCTCTTCTTGTCTGGATCCATTTAGCTTATTAAGGTTACCCGGTCCCTGCTAGCTTTTGTAACAGGAGAGCACTGGACAGAGGCAAGGACAGTCATGAGCTTGACCTTGCAAATTAAGTCGATGGTCAGAAAAATACGGAGTCGTCGTCGCTTCACCTGTCCTGCATGCAGTACAGAGAGAGAGAGAGAGAGAGAGAGGATGACTTGATGGAGCCCTTTGTTTTTCTGCTCCGTGCTGTGAAACCTACTGATGCCTGCTAGCCTGCAGCTACTCACATGAAAGTAAAAGGAGTACCTGGTTTGGTTTGTGTTTTATCAAAATATTATCACCGAGTAGTGATTCTTTTAGTGCAGGGACACGGTTAAATTTAAGTCATACATCCTTCACGTACGCGACTATTATTTTTAGAGGTGTTTGTGATCATATTTTAAAGATTTTTATTCGAAATTAGTTTTTTTAGTATTTTTAAATTGTTATGATGTTTTTAATGATTTTTTTATATAAAAATACGCTTAAATAAAGATTTTTTTAATCTTAAATACTCTCAACAATACTTTAAAAGTATTTCTACATGCTTTATTAAACATTGTTCAAGAGGGATCCCGTGAGTTTTTTTTTGGTATTATAATCTTCTTCATTTCAAAATTGTTTTTAACTTACTTTCAGATTTTTAAAAAAAATATTAAATTAATTCTTTTAATTCCTCTCCTTAGAAATCTTTCCAGAGAGAGAGAGAGAGCATGGATTCAGATAAATAACTTAGATGATCAATATGTGATTTTTTTAAAAAAAACACATCAATGAACGGAATAAAAATAAAAATAGTTTACCTCTTAATGCTCAGATGAATAAATATTGGATAATTTTGAAACTGTTTTTTAGACAATAAATTATTCTTATTTTAAGCTATTTATGATTTTATTGCTTGATTTGTAACATAATGTATCTTATTTTATGAATTATTAAAAATATATTAAATCTTGACAAGCCATCTAAGATAAATAAATAAAATGTCAAAGTATTAAAGATGCAGATGCTTCAATGAAAATTAACATAATTTTTTCATTAATGACCGGAGCCTTTCATTTTAGCTGTTCTAAAAATAAATTTTAGTAAAAGCAACAGTAATCGCCACAGCAAAGCCACAATAAAGGAGTAAAGAGTTTGGTTTTGGTGGTTGAAAGAAACGAAAAGATGAGATGGGGTAGGGTACCCCGTGACAAGCGTTTACTTTGTGAAAGTGTTTTTTTATTAGGTAATAGTTTGCTGAACTTAATATGATTATACTGTGGATTGTCGATATGCATGCTTGTACTTGGATGTAAGAGCAACTGCAGCGGTAGAGGCATTTGGAGAGCTATAAATTAAAAATGAATTCTTTAGCTTGTTTTAGCAACTTTGAGCACTCCAGCGGAGAAGGCAAAAACGAAGGTAAAAATACCTTCCTCTCTCTTAGCTGCTATTTGTAGTATTTGGAGAGCATCTCCAACGGGGAGTGTCATTTTGGAGAGACAAATCTTCAAAATAGCACTTTGATTAGTGTAAAAATAATATTTTTGTTGATGTGTGTTCCAGTGGTAAAAGCCATTTTAAAGAGCCATTTATTTTTATATTATTTTAAATATAGTGTAATTATTTTATATGTAGTTTAATTATTCAATTAATTATACAATTAATAAGAGTAAGTTATATAATTAAATAATTGCTTTTAAAAAACCCTCCAACAATATAATTATTAATTTTATATATAATTTTTTACTCTCTTGTTAAGGTATTTTTAAATAAAAATAAATATTTTTGATATAATCACATTATTTTCTAATATATATATATATATATATATTACATTATTTATATATATACTAGTTATATTGCCCGCGCGTTGCCGCGGGTATTTTTGTGTATATAATTTAACAGAATTAAATCAAAAACAATAAATTTATATGATATAATTAAGAGAAATTATAGATTATGAGATAAAATGTATCAATTTTTAAGTAAAGTTTGTTGCGCAAGCATAAATAACTTTTTTTAGAATAAAGAAACTGCGTTATAAAAGATCACAAAAGAAAATGGGCTTGGTGATCAGGCGTGTTGTGTTTTTTTTCTGGGGGTGTTTTCGGTTTTTGGCTTTTTTTTTTAAATTAGCCGCAATGTGCACAGTGTAATCATGAATCAACCCCTCGAAAACGACAAAATAATTATTAAATTATCCTGGAAAAAAAAACTCAAAAACATTAACAAAAGAATAAGTAAGAGAAACAATTAAATTATTATTATTATTATTATTATTATTATTATTATTATTATTATTATTATTATGTTAATAATGAAAGAAACAAAAATAAATGAAAGACTAAAAATATCCTAGAAACTTTAACAAAAGATTAAAAAAAAAACTATTATTGCTATTACTGTCAAAACAAAAAAAATTATCAAATTATCCGGAGGGAAAAAAAACATTAAAGAAAGAGCAAGCACGAAAAATAATTTAATTATTATTATTATTATTATTATTATTATTATTATTATTATTATTATTATTATTATTATTATTATCATGTTAATAATGAAAGAAACAAAAAAAAATGAAAGACTAAAAATATGCAAGAAACTTTAACAAAAGATAAAAAAACAAAAACAATTATTATTGCTTATTTTGAACCACAGTTTTAACCAAACACTTCACTGCTTATTTTGAACCACAATAAAAGTGCTTTTTTTGAAACTGCTTTTTTTCAACCTCAATCGCAAAAGCAAAAGCAATGCCAAACACACCTTAGAGGTGTTTGTGATCATATTTTGAAGATTTTTATTCGAATTTAGTTTTGTTAGTATTTTTAAATTGTAATTGAAGCGGAAGAAACCTGGAGAAACTGGTGATTAAACCTTCAATATTCTCCTCCATAAAACTCAAAACCAGCAGTCTCATAAATATTAAGAAACCCCCTAAATGGCTGCAGGCACAAATTAATTTTCAAATCTCAACTCACATTAATTTATATAAAAAAGAAAGTATTCATATTGTTTGATCTGTAAATCAATAATTAAATACTTACGTCCAGACATTGAGAGTTTGGTTGTCGTTTGAATTCAGGATGGTGCGGTCTGTTAGAGTGTATATTCTGGAATACTAAAAATATATTCTAGAATGTAGTATAGGATACTTGACACACGTATATAAAGTTGTTACTAGCACACGGTGTATGTGCATAAACATTACAACAGATTATATTCAAAATTTCCTTCTCTCTCTGAACTCTCTATCTCTCTTCTTCTCTGCACAATATCTTCACTCTTTTACTAATCTCAGCACGGTCTTTTCTCTGTCATCCTTCAAAAAATTCCAAGCGAAGGGGTCGAGTCCTAGCCATGTGCTCTCAAGCTGGCTGTTTCCTCTCCTGTCTATAATGTGATATTGGTAGACAATTAAATCAATGATAAAGGTGATGCTCTTCCACTGCCGAGGCATCCAATCAGGAAAGAAACATGTCGTCGACATGATTTCCCCTCTCCAAACACTTGAAATTTTGGGAGAATGGAACTACAAATATTAAAACCGTGACTAAAAGTGATTGGTAGCTGTTTAATAAATGAATCTGAAAGAATTTATGATTAGAGAAAAAGAAATTAAAAAACTGATTTAAAATTTCTTCTGTTATCGTGTGAAAGCCAAACCCTACCCAAATAATTATTGAAAAAAAAAAACACGATGTGTTTTTTATTATTATTGTAAACATGGAAAATGTAAAGTACATGCTCACAGAATCAGTCAGCAGTATTTGGCAGACTCAAGTCATGGCACGATTCGTGACTGTTTGCCTGTTTGGGAGAGCTGTTGTGATAATTTTTTAAAATATTTTTTGTGTTGAAATATATCAAAATAATATTTTTTTATTTTTTTAAAATTATTTTTGATATCAACACATTAAAATAATTTAAAAATACCAAAATATATTCATTTAAAATAATTTTTTTTTTTTACCAAAAGCTGCACGGCGTTTCAACAGCTTCGACTTTTCAATGCATTTGCAGAGATTAAACGAGGATACGTGACGTGGACATCCATGGAGTGACGCAACTTCTTCTAATTTTCCTTGATCAAATCAAAGTTTCTCCATTATAATTATAGAGCATAGCACATTCTTAACTTATTTTTTTCACCACTTTCTTCCACGAAATATTGAAAATGCTATTTAAAGTTTTCTTCTTAAATAAAATAATAATAATAAAAAAACTTAGTATGCGTGATTCACGCCAGCTTTAGGCTTGGCAAAAACAACGTGAATTAATTTAGCAGCCAATATTAGGGGGTGTTTGTCATTGTATTTTAAATATATTTTAAAAAAAAATTAAAGAAATTTTATTTTACATTAATTATTATTACAATAATGTATCTTATTTTGGGAGAATGGAACTACAAATATTAGAATTATTAAAAATATATTAAAAAGCCAGTGGTTCTAGTGATGGAAAGAAAAGTTGAGATGGGTAGGGTACCCTGTGACAAGTGGGCGTGGAGGCCATTCATGCACATAATTAAAGGCATTTCTCAATCATACACTCTATAGTATAGGACCAGTCAATGCTGATGGGCTGCAGGAATAGTATCCCTCTAAAGTATTTTTTCAGTCTTCAAACGTAAGAAGTAGTTTTCATGGAGTGGATGGAAGATATTCGGTGAGGCATTTTTTTATGTCATAAGAGCAACTGCAGCGGGAGAAGCCATTTTAGAGAGCCAAATCTCTAAAAAGGCTTTTTAAATAGTGTATATATAGCTTTTTTGATGATGTGTACTTCAATGGTAAAAGCCATTTTGAAGAGTCATTTTTTTATATTATTTTAAATATAGTGCAATTATTTTGTATGTAATTTAATTATACAATTAATAGGAATAAATTATATAATTAAATAATTGCTTTTAAAAAAACCCTCGAACATTATAATTATTAAATTTTTAATTATATTTAAATTAAAAAAAAGATTTTAAAATTAAAAACCCCGCAACAATTTAAATTTGAAATTCTAAAATATTGAAAAATTCCTCCAAAATTTCATTTGCCACCAACTTATTGTCGTTGTGTGAAACCCGAGAATAAAGTATACATAGAGGTAGAAGATTTACAAAAAAAATAATTAAAATATTGTTATAATACAAAATTTATGAAAAGCAAAAAAAAAAAAAAAAACGGGGTCAAAATAGAATTAAGAAGAGATGGGACTATAAATACCCATCTCTTCTCAGCCATGTCCAGCTGAAATAAAAGAAAGAGGGGAGGGAGAATTTCGAAATTCATTTCATAAAAAGCAAACACCCAAAAAAATTGTAAACCCATACAAGCCTTAGATTTCTAAAGTGGAAGAGCACAATTGGGTGGAGAAGTAACAAGAAGAAAGTGAAGAAATTGGGGAAGAAAGGAGGAAGAGTGGCTGGGTATTTTCAAGGAGAAGAAGGCTAGGATTCTTCCAAAATTGTTAGATTCCATCCAAGTAAGGAGTTCTAATTCCAATTTCTATGAAATTAACTTCAATTTGATTAGAAGTTCATGATTGTTCTTGAATTGGGAATTAGGGTTTTTAACACAAAATGTTAGGAAAATGCATAAATGAGTAGGATTTCATTAATAAAGGGAAGACATGGCTGTTATTGATGAGAAATCAAGGATTGAAGATGAATTGGAGATACTTTCTCTTTTTTTTTCAAAACATGGCAGTTTCGTTGCCCTGTTTCTTAGGGACATTTGGACCTGCAAAATACATAATTCAGGGAGGGTCTCTTCATAGAAGTTGTAGCTGGGAGTGTTAGCTTTCCAACGAGTCCAACCCCGTCTAATTTGGAGTTCTGGAACTCCAGATATGGGTAAAACTTTGAGGAGAGGTCAAGCTGTCACATGTGTTGACAGTTTTGGCCAAGTTGAGAAAATAGCAAAACTTTAACCATGTTAAGGGTAGAAATTGTCCCTTTCCCTTCATAAAATGTGTCTTGATCTTCAGAAAATAAAAGAAGAGAATAAATGGTGATAAGAAATTGAATTCATGATGTCCATTTGGATTATAAATGAGCTGAAAAATTAAAGGATGATAATGACGAATATAAGTGAGAAAGAAAAGAATTGGTAAAGGGAAATGAATATTATTACCATTTTTATTGTTGTTGTGTGTGATATGTGGATTAATATAAAAAAAATGGTGGGTATTTTTGGTTTCAGGAAGAACCGCGTGTGAAGGGCAACAACAACAACAACAGGGTAACGCAAGTCGAACATTCACAGCAGGTAGGTACTTGGTACCTATATTTTCTTTATCTAATAATTATTTTCTTTACTAGTTATTGAACTATAAGTTATAATTTGGTGCTTATTGATGAGGAAAAGAAAACGGGTAAAGAAAAGGTTAGGGGATGGAAATATATATATATATATATATATATATATATATATATATGTGTGTGTGTGTGTGTGTGTGTGTGTGTGTGTGTGTAGAAAGAAACAAGTTGGTCGATATCGACGGGTGACGTCGATATCGGCATAATGTATAAACTTGATTAACTATTCGATTTCGGAATAGTTAATGATATCGGCAGGTGACGTCGATATCGACATGATTTATAAACTTGATTAACTATTCGGTTTCAGAATAGTTAATGATATCGGCGGGTGACGTCGATATCGGCATAATGTATAAACTTGATTAACTATTCGATTTCAGAATAGTTAATGATATCGGCAGGTGACGTCGATATCGGCATGATTTATAAACTTGATTAACTATTCGGTTTCAGAATAGTTAATGATATCGGCGCGTGACGTCGATATCGGCATCATGTATAAACTTGATTAACTATTCGCTTTTGGAATAGTTAATGATATCGGCAGGTGACGTCGATATCAGCAAAATTTATAGACTTGATTAGCTTTCTGAGTGAAAGCTAATGATGTCAAGAATCCTTGACATCGGCATACTCTAAAACCTCCTAAGGAAATAACAGAACAAAGATGAACTATTTTGGTTTTTTTTAAAATAAAAATACATATATATAGTTAATGACACCCACGGTTATGTTCGTGTCAACATTTTCATGAAACTGATTAGTTGATTTCAGGACGGGTAACTAGAGACACTATTGGAGGTCATTAGTGTCGACTATAGTCTCTTCGATGTGAAAAAGGGGAAAGAAGCAGTCAAAAGAAATAAATCTTCTTTTATATAACCTTAAAAGGGTGTATATGGTTGTGTTTAGAATCTCATATGATTTAAGTAGATTGATGGATATGTTGTTCAAATTCTTCTGTAAATTGCTAGTATTTACTTAATTGTTTTACTCATATAAAAAAATCTATATTTTGCAGGTTCTTCCCATTCTCGTCAGGAATAGATTTTAAGCCTTAATTCCTTTTTGTATAAGATAGGAACTTAGGGAGTTATGGTGAAATTTTGTTATGTAGAAGAACATGTAAATTGTATAGAATAGTATATTTGTAAATTTTGTTTCTGTAATATTAAATGTATCAACCTACGCTCAGGATATTAGAAAGTACTAAATTATCTTCGAATATTAAACTGTGTTATGTTCGATGTATATGTATATATGTATCTATATGTGAAATCTTCGAGTGCGAATTGGCTCTTTTAATTTTTATCTTATGTGTGTGATGTAAGATGGAGTTTGGGAATGAATATGGTCCTGAGCATATTCTGGAATGAATTATGCAGTTGATTGTATTAAAAATGGATGTGATTGTGGATGAGATGAGATTCAAATTGTGTGCAGGTTGTGTTATGGATAACTTGGGATCTCCCGATATAGGGGAGACTCTGCCGAAATTTCATTAGAAATTTCGGCGAGAGAAAAAAAAAATTTCATGCATCATCTACCCTTTTTAGAGGGGGAAAGATTAAAAAAATTAAACAAATAGGAGAAAAAAATTTAGGGTTGTTACACGTTGAGTGTTAGAAGAACTTTAAGAAACAAACTGAATTGATATCAATTTTATAACACGATACAATATCTTTTCTTAAGATAACCCAATAATATTCTAGTTGAAATTGTTTGCCAAGCAATGAAGCATACATTTGACGAACATCATTAATTTGATAAAAAAAATTCAATAAATTAAACTATGTTATAAAAATATATGAAACAAATACGCTGCTATGAAAATGATCAAATAAAAAAACTACCCTTGATTCTTCAGTCGTTCTACTTTATTGACAATTTTCAATTTGGGTAACAAAACGAATAAATTTTTCAACTTCTCTATTTATTTCTTGTCCTCTATTTGAGATATTTATTTGAGAACGATTATTTAACAAAACATATTTGAGTTCATCTAAAAAAAATTGTATTAATTAATATATATATATATATAAGGAAACAAATTCATAATAAAAACTCATGTGCCAAATTCCTAATTTATATTAGTCCTCTCGATTAATATATATATATATATATATATATATATTCTCTCTCGGGTCATCTCCTCTCCTCCCCTCTCATCTCCCTCTTATTCTCTCTCGGCTCCTCTCATCTCTGAAATCATCCTCTCCCTGTCGATTGTAAGCTCGTCGTCGATCTGTAAGCTCATCTCCTCTCCTCTCATCTCTCTCTCGGTTTGGATTTGGGGTATTGTTAAAGGAGAAGATTGTGAGGGCTGGCTTCGTGGTTGGTTTTATTTTTGGTTTTTGCAAGGTTTTTTGAGTGTTATATTGAATTTGACAGAATGAGATTGAGAAAATGTAACTATTGAATTTGACAGAATGAGATTGAGAAAATGTAATTTCTGTATATATTGTTTCTTCTTCTCTGCATTGTATCCTTATATATACATGAGGTGAGTCTGTTATTTGAACAGATTAATTACACGATTATATGCATGGATTGATTCTGTTATGTGCAGAATAACAATCCTTAACTGACTACAATAACAAACTATAAATACAAAAATACAGCTGCTTGCTGCAGAGGTGGAAAAGTCTGTTATACAGCTGCTTGCTGCAGACGTGGAAAGGTTTGTTGTAGACGTCTTGTTCTGGAATATTTGGGGTGATACATTTCAATACTCCCCCTCAAGATGAGGCGTAGGAGATGTAGGAGAATAGATGTTATGAAGACTCATCTTGGACACCAAAGGGAAGAAAAGAGAGAATCCAAGTGCCTTAGTAAAGATATCTGCAAGCTGATTTCTGGATGAAACATGAAAAGTGCGTAAAATACCCTCTTGAATCTTCTCGCGAACCACATGACAATCAATGTCAATGTGCTTGGTACGCTCATGATACACGGGATTTGCAGCAATATGAAGAGCAGCTTTACTGTCACAGTAAAGAAGAGCAACCTGAGGTGGAATTTGCAGATCATGTAGAAGATTTCGAAGCCATACAATTTCACAAGAAGTAGATGCCATGGCCCTGTACTCAGCCTCTGCAGAGGACCTTGAGACCGTGCTTTGTTTCTTTGATTTCCACGAAATTAAAGAATTATCAAGGAATATGCAATAACCTGTTACTAACCTTCTAGTGTCCACACAACTTGCCCAGTCAGAGTCACAAAATGCCTTCATTTGAAAGGTGGAGGTGACTGGGAAGAACAGTCCCTGTGCAGGAGAAGATTTAATGTATCATAAGACCCTTGTGGCTGCAAGTAAATGAGGAGCTCGAGGTGTGTCCATAAATTGACTTAAAACTTGTGTAGCAAAAGAAATATCAGGCCTTGTGATTGTGAGATACAGTAGGCGTCCAACAAGTCTCCTGTATTCTGTGGGATTTGCCAATAGTTGTCCAGAATCTTTGGATAGTTTTACATTGGACTCCATGGGAAAATTGACTGGCTTAGAAGCCAACATACCTGAATCTTCAAGGACTTCGAGAGCATATTTTCTTTGACAGACAGAAATCCCTTGCTCACTACGAGCAATCTCTAAGCCAAGAAAATATTTCATCTGACCAAGATCCTTGAGTTGAAATCTGTCATTAAGCATTTGAATAAAATGTGTAACCGCAGCTGAATTATCACTTGCAACCACGATATCATCAACATATACAAGCAATGCAATGAATGAACCCTTCTGATTTCGTGTAAAAGGAGTATAGTCAGCCTTGGATTGTGTGAATCCAAAATCAAGCAAAGCAGTAGAAAACTTAGCAAACCATTGCCTTGAAGCTTGCTTGAGGCCATAAAGGGATTTGTTTAACTTGCAAACTTTGGACTCCCCCTGCGTAGTGAATCCAGGAGGTAAAGACATATACACCTCTTCATCCAATTGGCCATGAAGAAATGCATTGTTGACATCCAATTGATGGAGATGCCATTGTTTGGCAGCTGCCACTGCTAAGAAAGTACGCACTGTGGTGAGTTTAGCAACAGGAGAGAAAGTTTCATAGTAATCCAAGCCCTCACATTGGTTATATCCCTTGGCAACCAACCTAGCTTTATACCTCTCCAAAGTCCCATCAGATTTTAATTTTACTTTGTAGATCCATTTGCAACCAATTACATGTTTTGAAGGAGGAAGGTCAACAATGGTCCATGTATCATTGAGTTCAAGGGCCTGGATTTCAGTAGCCATGGCTGCACGCCACTCTTCATGTTCAATAGCTTTAGCATAGGATGTTGGTTCAACAAGTGCAGATATTGAAAAAGACTAAAAAATTTCTGGGAAGAAGACAATTTATCATAAGAAATGACTGAAGAGAGTGAGTAGGGAATACCTGAAGCTGAAGACGAGGGTGTGGGGTCTGAAGTGGAAGTGGCAATATGACAATGATAAGCATGCAAGTATCCAGGTGGATGTTTAATTCTAGAAGACTTTCGAGTAGGTAGTGAATTTACTGAAACAGAATCAGTACAGGGTACTGGAGTTGAATTCTGAGAATATGAATTTGGATTAGAAGACAAGTTATCATGAGAATGCTGAGGGGTTGAAATGGGGGGTGGAAGTAAGGGATTAAAAGGTATTGATTCATTCTCATTTATTGGAACAGGTAATGGTAATGTAGAATCTGGTGCAGTGTTTGTGTGTTTGACAGCAAATGGAAATGTGTACTCATAAAACACTACATCTCTTGATATAAAAACAGTATGAAGATCTAAGTCATAGAGTTTGTACCCTTTCATTCCATATGGATACCCGAGAAATATGCAAGGCTTAGCTCTAGGGTCGAATTTGTGTCTATTGCGAAGAAGAGTGTTTGCATAGCAAAGGCAGCCAAATACTCTTAAGTGAGAGTATGATGGGCAAGTTTTGAACAGAATTTCATAAGGGGTTTTGTTTTGTAGTATAGGGGTGGGAATTCGGTTTATTAAGTGGACTGCAGTAAGGATGCAATCCCCCCAAAACCGTAGAGGCAAATGTGATTGAAAAAGGAGAGACCTAGCCACATTGAGGATATGCTGATGTTTGCGTTCGACAGTTGAGTTTTGTTGGGGTGTTCAACACAACTAAGTTGATGAATGGTACCTTTTGATGCATAGAAGGAATCCATGTTGAATTCAGCACCATTATCAGACCTTAAGATTTTGATTTTAGCATTGAATTGTGTTTCAACCAAATTGAAGAATGTTTGAATATGAGTTCTGGTTTGGGATTTATTCTCTAATAAGTGAACCCACGTAAATCTTGTATGGTCATCAACAATGGTGAGGAAATAAGATGAACCAGTTATAGATTTTATAGATAAGGGACCCCATATATCACAATGAACTAGATCAAATGGATGTGTGGAAATAGATATACTATAAGGAAAAGATAATTTATGTTGCTTAGCCAAAGGACAGATGCTGTAATGTTTATTTGATTCATGTAATACTTGTGGAATTACATGGGAAAGTGACTTTAAGGGAAGGTCTGCAGGGTGGCCTAATCTGTTATGCCACAAACCATTTTTGACTGGATTTGCACAGAAATTAGCAGACACTATATCAGGAGTTTTAGGTACGAAATCTGCAGGGCCATTTGAAACAAAATGCTTAGGTAAAACAGAAATTGGATGTTGCAGCAAATGATAAAGACCTCCATCTTCTTCACCCACACCAATCATTGTCCAGCTTGAGAGATACTGAATAAAACAAAACTTTGGTAAGAAGATGACACAACATTGTAAAGTATTTATCAATTTACTGACTGATATGAGATTAAATGAAAAAGAAGGAATACAAAGCACATCTGTTAGAACAAAGGAGTTTGAAATTCTGACTGTCCCAATGTGTGTGACTGAAGCAAACTGTCCATTTGGCAATTTGACAAATTTTGAAACAATAGAAGTGATACTCGTGAAGGAAGATGTGCAACAGATCATGTGATCTGTTGCACCAGTATCAATGACCCAATGAGTTTTCTTATGATTTGAGAATTGAATCTGTCGAGGTAAGGATAAAGAGGCAAAGACAGAGTGTTTTGAGTGAAAATTAGAAAACTGACCTGCACTTGTGAAACCATCACCTTGCATGGGAATTTCTTACTCTTTACTTATAAATGAAGATACCTGGTTGATGGATGCATCATGTTCTGGGATTTCTGGTTTCAACATGCTGAGAAGTTGCTGACATTGTTCATAAGTGATAGGCAGTTGAGGTCCATGAGGTCCAGAAACTTGATGCACACTAGGAAATGCATTCTTTCCTTTGGTAAATTTATATCCAGGTGGGAATCCATGAACTCGGTAACATTTCTCCATAGTGTGGCCAGAAATACCACAATGAGCACAGACAGGTTTATCTTTTCGAATGAAAGCAGATTTGTTACCTGTAAACCTAGCTGGAGACATGTTCTTTGTAAACAAAGCAGTAGTGTTCTGATTGAAGGAAGAACTTGATGTCGAGATCATGCGTTGCCTTTCTTCTTGGATGATAAGTGAGAAAACCTTATTGATTGTTGGTAGGGGATCAATCAGTAAAATCTGTCCTCTGACATGAGAATAACTTTCATTCAATCCCATCAGTAATTGATATACATGTTGTTGGTGATGATAGGACATAATGGTTTTCAAAGCTCCACACGTGCAAGTAGGGATGGGTTGGTGATTTGCAAGTTCATCCCACAATCCTTTCATGGCAGTGAAGTATGTGCTTACAGACTGATTTTCTTGGGACAGGGAAGCTATGGATTTCTGGAGTTGAAAAATGCGTGGTCCATTATGTTGAGAGAAGCGATCTTGGAGATCATTCCATATTTCTGAAGCATCATCAATGTAGATTATGCTATTTGCAATTTCTGTTGAAACATAATTAAGCAGCCAAGAGAGGACCATATTATTGCACCGAGTCCATGCTAATCCTTGGGAATCATATAGATTGGGTGGCTTAGGCAAAGTGCCATTAACAAAGCTGAGTTTGTTTTTAGCTGATAAAGCCATCAACATTGCTCTCTTCCATGTATTATAATTTTCACCGTTGAGTTGTTTTGAAACAATCATGGCTCCAGGACTGTCACCATGATGCAAGAAGAAAGGATTAGAAGAATCCATTTCTGTTGCAGGACTGATAGCTGCTGTCATTGTTTGAAAAGAAAATAATAGGCTGATGAAGAGAGACGGGTAAAGACTGGAAAAGAGATGATGAAGATTAAGATAATCTTTTATAAAGAATGCTCTGATACCATATTGAATTTGACAGAATGAGATTGAGAAGATGTAACTATTGAATTTGACAGAATGAGATTGAGAAAATGTAATTTCTGTATATATTGTTTCTTCTTCTCTGCATTGTATCCTTATATATACATGAGGTGAGTCTGTTATTTGAACAAATTAATTACACGATTATATGCATGGATTGATTCTGTTATGTGCAGAATAACAATCCTTAACTGACTACAATAACAAACTATAAATACAAAAATACAGCTGCTTGCTGCAGAGGTGGAAAAGTCTGTTATACAGCTGCTTGCTGCAGAGGTGGAAAGGTTTGTTGTGGACCTCTTGTTCTGGAATATTTGGGGTGATACATTTCAAAATGTTATTCTGCTGAATTCTAACATCTCAGAGTATCGATTGGGCTTTTATTTTTGGGTTTTGCAAGGGTTTTTTAGTGTTATTTTTGGGTTCTACGTTGAAAAATTGTAAAGATAAATTGACAGAAATTATATTTGGGCTCTTCAATTGTGAATGAAGATGTATGCTTTGCGTGTTTTGGGTGTTTTAATGGCTGAACAGTGATTCCAACGAGAAAAAAATGTATTATGCCTTCTCTTTCGTCTCTGCCATATATAGCAGCTCAATCAACCAAAGCTAATTTTAGCTGCGTGTATAGCTCTCTCGCTGGAGCGTATACAGTAGTAAAAAAGAGCTAAAAATATATTATTTTATTTATACCTCCCCATATAGCTCCTCCCGCTGCAGTTGCTCTAACACTCTTTATTTGATTAAAAAAGCAGAGATTCAAATGTAAAGAGGGCAGTGCAGGACATAGTTACCTTTACTCTGTATTTGCCCTTTCGTCTGTTTCCTGTATCTTTCTTTTTTATTCTATGCAACAAGATCATCTAAGGTAGAAGCTTAAGGTAGGAAGTATTAGAGAATAATATAAATTATATTATGGGGCCTCACTTACAAGCTTATGCTTTTAGGTGAGAAGGTTTTTTAACAGGAAGCAAGGATTTTCTTTATGATCTAAGGTAGGAAGCAAGGAATTTCTTTATGATCTAAGGTAGAAGCTTAAGGTAGGAAGCAAAGAATTTCTTTCTCTTTTCCAGAAATATTTTGTGTTTATGAAGAACACGGAAAGTATGGAATGTGTCATCTCCCTTAACCCTTTCTGCTTTGGTGGAACAATTGTACTGGTATGTGGGGTCATGCAGGAATGGAACCTGACTTTGATTTTTCACTTTGCATTTCTATTTTTAATCTCCTACCATACTCATACTTCTTCCAACAAAGTCCTTCCCACAAGCGTTGGCTCTATAAATCTTGGCATCACTTGTTTCTCGGATGCTTGCCTCGCATTGCACGCAGATTCTAACATGACAACAAACATTTCCCCCACTTCAATTGTTGTTGAAGTCTTAAGAGATGATAACTATGATGATTGGAGTGCCTGCATGAAAAGCTACATGTTAGCTCAAGACCTTTGGGATTTTATTGAGCCTGCTGATCATCAAGAAGGTGATCAAGAAGTTGACTCTGAGCCTATTGATCATCGAGAAGGTGACTCTAAGGCGTGGAGAAAAAAGAATGCTGCAGCTTTACATGCAATTCAAATTTCTTGTTCACCACACATACTTTCCACGATTAGGAGCATCATTTCAGCCAAAGATGCCTGGGATACTCTCGCCAATTCGCAACAACAACATTCACCAAGCAACGAAGTGCAATCACAAGGTTCAGGTATACAAAGATCTCATTCTCTCCCTTTGTTAGATCTCCAATCACTTCACCTCACTGATGTTAACGCGGGACCGGGGAGCAATGAAATGAATGGTCCCTTGCAAGACCTGTACAGGTACGCCCATAAAGGAGATTGGGATGCCACAAAAAAATATCTTAGCAGATACCCAGATGCAATAAAGGCCAAGATTGAACCCTTTGGTGAAACTGCCCTTCATGTAGCAGCTTCTGCTGGAAATCTGGAAGTCGTGGAGGAGTTGGTGAAGTTGATGTCAGTAGAAGAATTGGAAATACAAGATGGTGAAGGCAACACAGCTCTTTCTTGTGCTGCTATTGTTGGAATCACAAAGATGGCAGAATGTTTGGTGAGCAAGAACCAAAACTTGGTTACCTTCGTAAATGAAGATAAACGGAGCCCGCTTGTTCTGGCTTGTAGATGCAACAAGAAGGATATGGCTCTTTATCTATACTCTGTTACTCCAGTTGAATTTCTTTGTGATCAAGATAATGGCCACCATGGATCTCTCTTCCTTCAATCTGCTATCGGTGTTCAAATGCTTGGTAAGACTTTACCCTTAAATTACTTATTCGAGGGACTTCGCTTTTTAATAGAAGATTTCTCATGCGAGGGACTTCGCTTCAGTTCTGGACGAACTATCCACTGTTTGTAATGGAAATAGATATTCGTAAACAAAAATGAGAGAGATTGCTTTCAGATTGTTTGATATGAAACAAAATGACTTGTTTCAAAATCACTAAAACCTTATCTTTCTTGCTGCTTCTTACGCCTGTTTCTTTCGGCTGTTGCAATACCAGATATTGCTTTTGATTTTCTGTATCGCTATCCAAATATGACAACTGCAAAGGATGATGTTACGGAGCTGAACGCTCTGATGACTTTGTCTGCGATGCCTGAAATATTTCCGGGTGGAAATCGACTTGCATTATGGCAGCAATGGATCTATTCATGTTAGTATCTCCTCCTTGGATCTTTTTTCCTCCTCGCATTTCTCTTCATTTCCAATGCCAATCTAACTAACGTATAATGTTCTATATGATTTTGGAGATTATCACACCGCAAAACAGGGAATTTTTTTTTTATCAAAGTATTTCTAAGATAAAATTATCTGAACTTATTTTTTATATATAAATGATCTATAAAAAAAAAACAACTTTTAAATCAAGTTAAAAATCAATTTTTTCATAAGTTATGCTAGATAAACTTCAACTAAGATTGACTTAATTCTACAATCATGGCAGGTTTTCCCATAGAACAGATTGCTACAGGTGGTGATGCTTTTCGTATTTCTATGCATGATCAAAGCCTAAGTGGGTCGAAGAGCATTACCCTCCAAGGTATTTGCGCAAATCTCTCTGTTTTTGTCCCCTCTCCTTTAAAAAGGTAGTGCAATGGACAGTTTCTTTATCTCTTTCTTGATATATTTATTTCTATTTTCCAAAAATATAAATCTTTTGAACCTAATCCAAGTATCCATTGAAAACACATTATATGTTGCTTGTGATAATTTCACTAATTTGTTTTTGTCCAACTTTTCAGTGTTAAGTAAATTGCGTGGGTTTGCAATAAATCTCCTCACATTCTTAGGTGAGCAAGAACTCACACACACACATATGACATCTCTTAATTTATATCATCATTATCATGGTTTTAATTGATCACAATCTTTAATGGTTGATATAGGAATCAAGCAAATATATGATTTGAAGAAGCTCCACATTTATTCAGATAAAATTCTACAGTGCATGTGTGAGCATATATCAAAACTGGACTACAAGGGATCCCACGAGGCAGGTATACATGGAGCATTCCAATGTGCTGTAAAAGAGGGCACGGTTGAGTTAATTATTGAGCTGATTAAAGTTTGTCCTCCTCTGATGTTTGTTGGAGATGGCAACTTAAGAAACCTATTTATGTCCTCAATTGAATATCGTCATGAAAAAGTGTTCAGCCTTCTCTATGGACTTAAAGCAAGCAGAGCAACATTTGGTTCCCTCGTAGATGAATCAGAAAATTCAATGTTACATCTGGCAGCAAAGCTATCACCTCCTTCTCAACTAGCTCGGATCTCCGGTGCAGCCCTTCAGATGCAGAGAGAATTACAATGGTACAAGGTGAGCTTTCTACACTCCACATTTTTTTTTTAAAAAAAAATGACTAAACCTTGATCAAGAATATTTTAGAGCTGATTAAGACCTAATTGATTTGGATTTAGGCTTTCCATTTACACATTTTCATTGTTATCCAAAAAGAATTAATTTCACTCAAATTCAAAAATCTTAACGCAGGAAGTGGAAAGCATTATGAATCCTGCACTTGATCATTTTAGTAAAAAGAAACAAACAACCAGGGAGTTATTTACAGATGAGCACAAGGACTTGCTGGTGAAAGGAGAGGAATGGATGAAAGGATCAGCAACTTCTAGTACAGTTGTGGGTGCTCTCATCATTACAATTATGTTTACTGTTGTCTTTACTGTTCCCGGCGGCAACGTTCAAGAGACCGGCTATCCGGTTTTTAAAAATGAGAAATCTTTTATAGTTTTTATAGTAGCGGATGCGATCTCTCTCTTTTCTTCATCAACATCAGTGTTGATGTTCTTAGGGATTCTTACGTCCCGATACGCGGAGGGAGATTTCCTCAAATCCTTGCCCACCAAGTTAATCTTCGGCCTTTCCACGCTTTTCTTGTCCATTGCAGCCATGATGGTCACCTTCTGCACTGCTCTAATAATTATGCTGAATGGGAGATTGGAAATTATAATTCCAGTTGTGCTGCTGGCTAGCATTCCTGTAACTTTTTTCATATTCTTGCAATTTCCCCTCCTAGTGGAGATTTATAGGTCCACATATGGACCAAAAATCTTCAACAAGAAAATGAAATGTTGGTACTGATTAATGAAATGCATGTAATTCTTCATTTAAGATATAGATCCTCTATCTTTTGTGTATTTTAGCCTTAATTATTATTTATTTTCTAGCAAAATTGATTGATGGCCCTTAATAATTTGCTTAAGAACTATATAATTCAGACTACATTCGGTACATTTAATTTAAATAATATAAAAAGCAGGAACATTTTAACTTGATGCCATCACATTACAAGAGGATCGGAGGGTTAGAATATGATTGCCATCAGTTCATAGCTTTGCATCACAGATTTCTTCATGCATACAGAGGATTTGTAAGGTGAGGAGTCAGTATCATGCGTTATAAATAATCTTGAATATTTTAGTATAAAGTTTTTTGATTTCATGGATTGACAAAACAAGAATAAATTCATAAAATGAGGCATACAGATTGGACCCAAATGTCGTGCACTTTCGTCCAGGAATGTTAAACAAATAATTCAGCGAGGAGAATGATGTAAATGGTCATTAAATTATCACTAATGTTTGAATAATTTCAGTTTGTTTTTTCTGCATGGCTTGAAGTAAAATATACTCCAGAATAAAAAAAAAAATATGCTGTCCAAGTCTCTATTAAAATAAGAAGATGATTGGCAATTTATTTTATATGTATAATAAAAAAAATGTTAAAATTAATAGTATATGCAAGGTTGTTAAAATCACGATTTTGACACGATACATAATTGGTTTTTGAACTTGGATCGTAAAATCGTGCATAAAATATTTTCGTATAAAAATTGTAAAATCACAACTAAAATCATGTAGGTAGAAAAATCGTAAAATCATAAGTAAAATTTTTTCAAATACAATATAACATAATTATGGTCATAAAACTTTATTATTTAAGGTTCATATATGATTTAAAATAACTTAAAAATACATTATAAAATAATTATGTCCATAGAATGTCATTAGGTAAAAACTAATAAATTTAAAATAAATATTCTACTGACGTGCTATGTTTACTAAAATCAGTTTCATTACCGTTATTTTCCTCGTTGTTTCTAATACATTCATCAAAAGTATTATTATTGAAAGTGTTATTAAGACTACTACTGGTACCAACACCGATATTGTTAGTACTGGCTCCAACAAATTATTTCGACATCACCACATAAAATGATTTAAAAATATCAAAAAACATTAATTTAAAATTAATATTTAAATAAATACATGAGAATCAAGAAATTTTTATTGTCTAAAAACTGGTTTGTGCGTGCATTTAAAAAATTCTAATTTTCTTAATTTGATTTTCAAACCATAACAATAAATTATAAACGATTCCAAGAGAGCGACAGAGATAAGGGTTTCCACACTGTTGATTTTCACACTGTCGATCTCTTGGCTAGTTTAAAAAGACGTTGAGAGCATGGTTGTCAAAATCACGATTTTGACACGACACGGAAAAGGGTTCAGAAACTCGAATCGTAAAATCGTAAAATCGTACCTGAATTTTTCCGTACAAAAATCGTAAAATCACAGCTAAAATCATGTAGGTAGAAAAATCATAAAATCGTAAGTAAAATATTTCTGAATACAATACAACATAATTATGGCTATAAAACTTCATTAGTTAAGGTTCATATATAATTCAAAATAATTTAAAAATACATTACAAAATAATTATGTCCATAGAATTTCATTAGGTAAAAACTAACAAATTTAAAATAAATATTTTGATGATATGCTATATAAATTAAAATCAGTCTCATGTCCGTCATTTTCCTCGTTATTTTTAATACATTTATCAAAAGTATTACTATTGAAAGGATTATCAGTACTAATACTGGTATCAACAGTCAACATCGATATTACTAGTACTAGCTCCAATTCCAACAAATTATTTCGACATCAGGATATGAAAATGATTTAAAAACATCAATTTTTTTTTAATTTAAAGTAAAAAATAAAAAAAATTAAGTATAAATTTTAAAGTTAATATTACTGATTTTCAAGAGTGATTCCATGATATATATAATTTTTATTTTTTATAAAATCAACACAACAATTTTATTTTTTTATAATATATATTTTTATAATTTTATTTATTTTTTTATAATATATATTTTTTATAATTTTTTTAAAATATATATTAAAAAAATTATATATATATATATATATATATATATATATATAATAAATAATTTGTCCAGCAGAATGCTGGACAAATTCAATTTGTCCGATGTGGGACAATGCAATTCATTGTCCCACATCAGACAAATACAATTGCTTCTCAATTCTTCTCCACTTAAATACACTCCAGTCTCCAGTCTCTCCTCTTCAGCTGAGACAGCAAGGTGCAAATTTTTCCTTCTTCAATTATCCCACATCGGATAAGTATTGAGAAGGTAAAGTTTTTTTTGTGTATAAATATAAGAGATGAATCAGTGAATGATTTGGCTTTATAATAATGAATTAGCCGGATCGTAAAATCGGACCGATCCGGTTCGATTTTACGATTTTGACCGATTTTGATCGAGTTTGACCGAAATCGATTTTTCTACCCGAGTTGACAAGGTTTGATGAGTTGGCTCGTAAAATCGGACGATTTTACGAGTCAACTCGCGATTTTGACAACCTTGGTTGAGAGGTAAGGGTTAGGTCCATTTGAAATTGTGATGGTTTGATGTTTTTAGATATACCGTAACTTTAAAGAATATTTTATTATTATTGTTTAAACCTGTATTTTATTTTAAATTGTGGTGAAAAAATTGTGTAAGCCCCGGGAAATAAATGTAAGTGTTAAATTAAAGAAATAAAGTAAGTTGAGGGGAGGGGGAAATTGAAATAAATGTAAAGATTATGATTTAAATTATAAGAAGAGAACATGTGGGGTAAAAAGAAACATTTAAAGGAATGGGGGGGGTGCTAAGTGCAATAAGAAAAATTGAGGAGTATATATACCCCTCTTGTCTCTCATTTCCAGGAAAAAGAAGGGGAAGAAAGGAAGAGAGATTTTGATATTGTCTTACCCAAATTAGAGAAGAATTTTGAAGTGAAAGTGAGATTAAGGATTTCCAAAACATTCAGACATCAAAAAACCCAAAGATTTGGAGTACTATTGGAAGGAGAAAGTGGAGGAAAAGGAGTGGTTGGGCTGTAGCAGTAGGAAGAGAAAGAGGAGAGGAGGATATTGTGATTTCACAAAGTATTAGGATCTTGAATCCTTCTTGGTAAAGTGTTTCTATATGCATCTAAAAGATTCGTGACTTTATGGTTAAAATTGCATTATTTTTTCTTTATGAATTTTGAATTAGGGTTCTTGAAACATTTTGGGGAAAATGTTAAATTGTGTGAAATTGATGAATGTAGCATGAAAAGAATGAGGGAAGTCTTGCTTTCCAAGGCCAATTTTCGGCCAAATGCATGTGTTGCAGAAGTGAATAACTTGACAGATTCATCTCTTGATTTCCGGAGAGAATTTGAGTGGGAAAACAAGGGAATTAGGATTGGGTTCCTTTATAGGAGTTGTAGTTATGGATGTCTACTATCCAAGGAAACTTGTTTCATTTAATTTGGAATTTTATAACTCTAGTTAAGGGTCACCGAACGTGACTGTGCAGGGCAGTCTCTGCAGAAACAGCAGGTCTGTCACATTCGTGATGCATTTCGTGAATTTTGGGGACAGAACTGGGTTTTCTCCCCTTCATAAGAGTTGTAGACCTATATGTTAGCTTTCTAACAAGATAAAGTTTGTTAAAAACAGAGCTCTAAAACTCCTGTTATAGTGAAAACTCTGGGCAGAGGTCAAAATCCGACCTCTGTTGAAAGTTTTGAGAAAAAAGGGGGAAAAGAGGGGGAGGTCGTGAAACGATGAAGTGAGATGCATTAAAGGAAAAGAAACAAGTTATATTTGAAAATGGGTTATTATAATGATATTTTTTATTGACAAAAGTTATAAGAGAATAACAAATGAAAAGGCATATTGAATTGTTTCGATGTGGTTGTTACGAAGAGTATTGGTGGTTGGAAATGATTTATGAGAATTTCCTGAAATTGCAGGAGGGAACAAAAGTGTGGTGCAGCAGCAACAACAAGGGACTACGAGCAGAACATCCACAGCAGGTAGGTGATTCATGCCTATGTTTCTAATTTAGTTTTCATAGTAGAAATGTGTGATTTATGTTTAAATTCTGGGTGGAAGTTTGAGAAGATATAACGTATCAATAAGAATATTTAAGGCTGGTGTATCATGAAAGTTTGGAAATGTCATGAACAAAACATGGCGGTGGCTAACATACATTTAGTGTATGTTAGGATCCCGGATAAGGGGATCACCATGAATAACTGTCATACATTCAGTGTATGCCAGGATCCTGGGTAAACGGATCGGTATAAAATGGCTAACATACATTTAGTGTATGTTAGGATCCCGGATAAGGGGATCACCATGAATAACTGCCATACATTCAGTGTATGCCAGGATCCCGGGTAAACGGATCGGTATAAAATGGCTAGCATACATTTAGTGTATGTTAGGATCCCGGATAAGGGGATCACCATGAATAACTGTCATACATTCAGTGTATGCCAGGATCCCGGGTAAAGGGATTGGTATAAATGGCTAACATACATTTAGTGTATGTTAGGATCCCAGATAAAGGGAAAATAGTTTGACTTTCGAATAGTTATGTTGATTATTTAAATTATATATGATGGCATATCGTGGGTTTAAAATCTTTAATATGATTCCTTCGAAAATTTCTTTATGAGATTATCTTGTATTTCTATTTCAGGTCCATCATCTTCACGTCAGGAGTAAAGCTATCGTTTCTTAGTTTTTTTTATATCCAATAGTAATTTGTATAAAGTAAATATGGCAAACTGATATGTATGTTCACCCTTTTGAAGAAAAATATTGGAATGTAAGAACATCAACTTGCTTGTCATATTTTATTAAACAATAACTGGATTTATATCAACTCTAGTGTAAATGGTTGAATGATATTAAATGTATGGTTTACTAAATAATGGTTGCGATGAGGATGATGTTTAAGGTTTTGTAGACCCAGGATGAATGGGTCAAGATTGAATTAAGGGTTATGTTATTACCCATATGTTACTGTTTTGAGACATGTTATTGTCTCGGGATCTGTTACTGTTTTGGTATCCGTTACTGTTTTGGGATCCGTTACTGTTTTGGGATCCGTTACTGTTTTGGGATCCGTTACTGTTTTGAATCTGTTATTGTTTTGAGACCTGTTACTGTTTAGGGTCATGTTACTGTTTGCTTGTGATTGAGAAAAAAAAATTTACTTAGTCATCCCCAAGAGTAGGGGGTGTTACAAATTGGCTTTAATTTTTTTATTTTTTTTTTCAAACTACAATCACAGAAGCTGCTTCAATATCAAATACACTAAATCTTCATTCAATGATGTATTATTTTTAAATTGAGAATTTATCATTTAATTTGTGCATTTCTTTCTAAAATTAAATTCTATTTTATTTATGATTTCCTTACTTGTCGCAATAATTTTCTAATCATTTAGATCTGTTAAGGAACCATCTCACCTAAAAGCTTAAGCTTGTAAGTGAGGCCCCATAATATGATTTATATTATTCTCTAACACACCCCCTCAAGTGAAAGCTCTTTGGGCTTGAAACTTGCACAGGCCCACATCACCTTGTGCTTGATTTTTATCAAATAGAATGGGGGTGGTGAGATTCGAACTCGTGACCGCTGGGTCAACAAGGCTCTGATACCATGTTAAGGAACCATCTCACCTAAAAGCTTAAGCTTGTAAGTGAGGCCCCATAATATGATTTATATTATTCTCTAACAAGATCTATATCATAAAATTGATATTCTAAAAACAAAATTAAATTTATATTGCCGAGAGAGGGGGGGGGGGAATTAAATTTATATTGTCGGGGGGAAGATTTGCAAGAGTACGATTTTACGATTCCATTGATTTTAAGGACTTTATTTCAATTTTAACAGGGTCTGATTTTTCTACCTAATTTTACTAGATTTATTCTTTTAACTCGTAAAATCATTGACTCGCGATTTTGACAACAATACATAAATGTGTCTCGAGGAGTTCCTCAAAGTCCATGTGTAGTTTCAAATGTTTTAAAGTTGATTTATATTTAATCAACTAATTGAAGATAAAATTTTAAAAAATCTTGCATAATTTATCTATATGAGGGACAAATATTGTGTGATATCTATTTAAGAAAAATGCACAAAAACAAATTCTACCAAAAAATACATATCTCAATTCAAGTTCATACCAATCATTTTTCACGATTAGATTATAGGAATCTAGATAGTAATATATTTTTAAAATTTTGATACAAACAATAATCAAATAGAAAAATAAAAGGTTGAATTTCTATATCCTAAATTCACTCAAGAAACCATGTAATGGCTATACCAAAAATAATAGGTACAGCCGAACGCGTATCTTTTTGTTACTATATATGGCTCGGATCAGCCTTTATTACATCATATGACTTTAGCCGAGCTAATTATGACCCGCTTAAATAATTATAGATATGGTTTTAAGAGAATAACAAGCGTGTAATTAACCAATTTATACTATTAATTTCAGATAAAAATAAAATTTTCAAGACGAAATTACGTTTTTTATTTCTTTGGTGCGTGAAATAATGCCTGCTTGCATTGACTGGAAAGCTTACAATTTTGCAAGTTAAGACCTAAAAAAGTACTACGAACTATACTATCAACTTCAATATCATAAAACAGAATCTCATGCTAAGAAATAATAGAAACTATAAGCATTAGACGTAAGCAAAATCAAGTGGTGAAGCAGCGGAAACTAAGACGGTGGTGGTGGTGGTGGTGGTGGAGGCATCAGGCCACCATGGTTGTGTGCTTAAGGAAATGCATGCAAAATGGAAGATGTGTTGCTCATATTCATTGCAAAATCCACATGTTGCCCCGTTCAAACCGGGATTTAGAAAAAAAATTCCTTTCTTTTGGTACCGAGAACTAAATTACACCAACGCTGTCTTGTGCCTCATGAATAGCTACATAATGCTATAATATCTATTTTTTGGGTTTTTATTATGGTGGTATGATAGGAAATGTTTTTAGGTTAATTTTAATTTTAAAAATATTTTGACATGTTTTTTTCTTAATTGTAATTAGGATCTGTGCCTGAAAAAAAGTTACAATCTCTTGCTTGATTCTACTTTTTAGGCTTTTATTTCCAAATATGAAAACAAATCATTTTTTCTAGTCAAACCCTATCAGCCCAGCATTCCAATATCGGCATTAATATATTGTCTATTGATCAAGTACCTTATTTTATTTTTTATTTAATTATCAATTATTCCCTATATAACCCCCAACCCCAAGCTTACTGAAAATTGAGACAAACTTTTATATTTTCTTTTATTAGTAAAATATTTTATTTTCATGTGTATGAATATCTATTTTTTAGATTAGCGTGGGTGTCCGTACTAGTTTGCGCGCATCTCAACTAATTGCTTAGACACTGAAATTAATGACCATGTAAACTTTTAGTGATTATTATATTAGCAATCACATTGTTCAAACTTGAGATCACAAGACGAGCAAACCTTTTGGTATAATGTTCTTACCAATGAGCCATAATGGTTGTATATGAACATCTTTGTATGGGCAATATATAGCATCAAACTGTTCAGAGATGGGCTAGACTTTTTGTAAAGGCAAGGAATCAAGAGTCAAAGGCCCACTCCGGTCCATGTTGTAAGAGTTCGAGCCCGGGTTAAAGATATTGGGAACTCTCTCTCTCTCTCTTTTATCTCTCTCATTGTTTAATTAGGTAGTCCGGCCCATATTAAGAGCCCAAATATCCTGCCCACCTTACATGCTTGGATAAGGCTTTTTATTCTCTTAACATAAACTCTAAGCTTTACCAACTATTAGATTAGTTTTTTGTTATTATTATTAAAATGGTGTCTAATATTTTTTATTATTGAAGTTAAGTCAATCAGATTTAGTGTGATTTTACTAAAATTTATTGTTAGAACAACTCAAAATTCAGTCAAGATTAATGAAAAAAGACACAAAAATTTGCTCTTATTATTTTATTTTTATTCAAGCATCCACATCTTTAATATTTTGACGTTTTATTTATTTATCTTAGATGGCTTGTCAAGATTTATTATATTTTTAATAATTCATAAAAAAAAAATATTTGTAGTTCCATTCTCCCATAATAAATACATTATCTTACAAATCAAGCAATAAAATCATAAACAACTTAAACTAAGAAAATAATAATAATTTATTGTCTAAAAAACAATTTCAAAATTATCCCATATTTATTTTTATTCAAGCATCTGCATCTTTAATATTTTGACATTTTATTTATTTATCTTAGATGGCTCGTCAGGATTTAATATATTTTTAATGACACATAAAATAAGATACATTATGTCACAAATCAAGCATTAAAATCATAAACAACTTAAAATAAGAAAATAATAATAATTTATTGTCTAAAAAACAATTTCAAAATTATCCAATATTTATTCATTTGAGCATTAAGAGGTAAACTATTTTTATTTTTATTTTATTCATTGAAGTGTTTTTAAAACAATTTTCACCTATTGATCATCTAAATCATTTATTTTTGAATGCATGCATTAATATAAGAAATTGCATTTCCGTAGTGCCCTTCAACATTGATTTTGTTTTTTAAAACTATTTAAAAATTAACTTGAAACACTATGTGCTCATTTCGTATTGTCTCCTGTGATAGAAAAATCCAGTGCTAATGTTGACAAGGTGAGGCTCATTGTAATCCTTGAAGTTTATTATTGTTCAATTGACTCCCACAAAGCCTTGGCCATTTACACCTCGCCCCTTTTATACTAGTTCAATTTAGTATACCAACTAATGGAAACTCTAATCTAACTGTTTCTAACTAATTACAGCAGAATGTAACAAACTTTATTTGCAACTAACTAACTAATTTTTATTGTTTGTTAATAATATGTTCTTGTTGTTTTGACTTGTATTGGGATGTGTATGATTTTTGGCTGAATTTGGGTGGATATGTCGGATTTTGTTACGCGCCTGATTGGCGACACGTGGCCAGCCGATGGGTGACGCGTGGCAAGCGGTACAAACAGGCGGGATGATTGACATTTGGCAAACCAGGGTTATTCTTGACTGTGGTTATACAAACCATGGTTAGGCTAATTAAATCAGTGTTCAGTTTTATGTATTTCAGTTATGTATTTCGGGTTAATTAATACATTAAATAAAGCTTGTAATGGGTAATTAAAAGGGGGGTTTATTAGTGAGATCAGTTATGCTTATGTTATGTATTTAATTACTGTTTGTTTTATGAGAAAGACATCTTGGAAAATCATCTCAAAATTGCCGTGAGCATTAGTAGGTCTCTGGAACCTTTGAATCCCAGAATTTGTTATCCTTTTCGTATTATCATTCCACAGTTTTATAATCCTTCTTTCACAAAAATACACCCAAAAATCCAAAAACAATTAAAAACATAACAGATTTCAAGTTCAAATCTTTTCTGGGATTTCTGTTTTTTTGTTAATTTGTATAAAAGCCACAGCTGACAAAGTTTGTATTTTTATTGTTTGTTAATAATATGTTCCTGTTGTTTTGACTTGTATTGGGATGTCTATGATTTTTGGCTGAATTTGGGTGGATATGTCGGATTTCAAGCTCAAATCTTTTTTGGGATTTTTGATTTTTGTCGACAGTTCAAATTTTTAATTTGTTTGGAGATCTTAGGGAGCTTTTGATGTAATTTGTTTAGCTAAGCCTGAATTTGTAGGATAAAGCAAGCTGTGAAGTTGTAAATTTTAATGTTGAGGGGAAAAGATTGCTGCTTTGTTGTTTAGGAAACTAGAATATGTCTGGTTTTAGTTGAATGAAAATTGTAGGATAAAAGGGATACGAAGGTTGGCCTCTTTCTTTTTGCGTAACTGTTGTGAGTTAGAAATTTTTGTAGGGTTACATGGTAACCGTTGTTTTCACCTGTTTTTGGAGATTTTATTTGCTTTACTGCCTGCCCTTTTTTTATTTGATGACATTACATTATGGTTATTGCTGATTTTTGCATGTCTAATGGTTTTCAATTTTGTTAAATTGCAGACTGTTGCCCTCAAGGTTGGTATGTCATGTGGAGTTTGTGTTGGGACTGTGCGAAGGGTTTTGGGCAAAATTGAAGGTTTGTTTCTGTCCTTGCAATTGATCTTTTAGTCTCTGGAACTTTGCTGATTGTGCTGTCTTTCTCGCTCGACTCGCTCGCGCGCACATTTGAAGTGGACAGAGCATTTTAGATCGGATTAAATGAAATTTCAATCTTAGCTCCTGGAAGCATGTTGCTAAGGTTCTATTTCAGGAATTTTGGGGCAGGGTGTAAATCCTTTTCGTGGTCTATTTGATAATGAACTGGGGCGATATTGATTATAGAATTTTGCATCTTTGCAAGTAGATTAGTTGGTATGGTAAGATTTTGAGGCATTTGCATTTTGTGAAGAAGTGAAACTTACTTTCATTTTCTTGCTGTGCGTTACAAAGCAATTATCACATCGTTACTCTTCATCTATGAAAAAAGAGAAAACAATGAAAAGGTTTGGATTGTTATCGAATCTGGCTGGAAATTCCACTGGCAAGTATTATTTTCAAATGTAGCTGAGGCCCTCAGTTCATCATTGTTGTGGTAATAGATAATAATATCTTGTGTCTCTCCTGGAACATCTTTCAGGTGTGGAATCATATGACATTGATTTGAAGGAGCAAAAGTCACAGTAAAAGGAAATGTGCAGCCAGATGCTGTTCTTCGGACTGTCTCTAAGACCGGGAAGAAGACTACCTTCTGGGAAGCAGAAACACGTGCTGAACCCACCAAGCCTGCAGAAACTTTGGCTGCTGCAAAATGTCTGGTATGCCAGCGTTTACTTTGTGAAAGTGTGTTTTATTAGGTAATAGTTTGCTGAACTTAATATGATTATAATGCGGATTGTCGATATGCATGCTTGTACTTGGATGTAAGCTATAATAATTTCTGGCGTACATTCATAATTAAGGTTATGATGATATAGAAAACCCCATCTTGTTGTTTTGCTCTATTGATCGCTTAATTCATAAGGTTATGACATGGATCATCAAGTTCTTGGCTCGTTATATAGATATGATTTCTCAGGCCTTAATTTGGAACACTTTCAGCGTCCTGGGATTTCAATTTCAGATTTATTGGAACTTGTGTTCTCCAACATTGTATCAAACCATAGGTTTATCTTAAACGATAATACAAAAGCTTGACATAAACTGATCAAGCATGAGGGTAGGGCTGTTTATGCCAAAATAATTAACGTGTCTCACTCAGATGCGGACACAAACACACACCCCACGGGATAGCTTGGAGATGTCTATTAGGCTGCAACTGTGAAAAAGAAGATAGGACTGGTGTCTATTCCCATTTACTTTTTCAGCCCTGCCATCAATCAAAATTTGGAGCCGTAGAAAATGCCCAATTGCCCCATCTTGTCATATGCAATGTAAAATTCCTAACTTTGTCTCCTTTTTATGTTTTCTTGCATTTTCTACCACAACTTTTTTTTCTTAGGATATGGTTTCTTAACGAGGATACGTGATTGAATTATATTACATATACGTACATGGAGTGACGCAACTTCTTCTCATCTTCCTTGATCAAATCAAAGTTTCTCCATTATAATTATAGAGCATAACTTATTTTTTTCACCACTTTCTTCCACGAAATATTGAAAATGGTATTTAAAGTTTTCTTCTTATTATTATTATTTTAAAGATGCAGATGCTTGAATAAAAATTAAAAAAAAAACGAGCTAATTTTTGTGTCTTTTTTCAGTAATCTTGACTGAAGCCTATCATTAATCTTTTTTCATATATATATATATAAAATGAATTTTAATCTCAAATTAATTTAATCTTAGTGTACTGCAATACTTTAAATATAATAATATGAAGAATAGATCTTAAGAAATAAAAATATAATTTAATTTTTTTTAAAATAAAAATCACTTCAAACTAAAAATATATCAAGCCACACATAGATAGAACAAATGCAAAAAACATATATAGATAACAAATCACTAATAACAAAAGATTAACTATACATGCATAAGAGAGAGTTTCACTCTCATTTTACACCATTAAATCTAAACTTATTATGTTTTTTAACGTAACTTGCATTTAATACAAATAAAAATAATAATAATAATTAAAATTCTAAACTAAAAGTATAGATACATAAATACAAACAAAAAAATTAAAAATTATCCCAAAAGAATCGAAAAAATCAAGAGATAAAAACTTAATTAAAAAATAAAATCCAAAACACAAAACCAAAAAATTACATAGGTGAAATGAGAAGGAAAAAAAATTATCGGTCGTACACTATAGTAGAGGAACCAGTAAATGCTCTGATGGGCTGCAGACCAGCCCCATAGTATGATCAAAGATAGGATTGAAGGGCAGCAGGGTCTTGGCCTGGTGGTTAAGAAGGGCTTCTCCCTTCCTCTCATCCCAGGTTCAAGCCTTGGCAGGCACGCCTGTCACCCATGTAGTGTCTTATATGCTCATTGGGCTTGCAAGATGTTCAGTGAGCCCGGGAATTAGTTGTGGTGCGCGCAAGCTGGCCCGGACACCCTAATTATAAAAAAAAAAGATACAATAATATGTTGTAGCAGTAAAATCTTAGTTATGAGAAATCATTCCCAACTTTTACCTGCAAAAGATAACGATGAAAAGGTTTTGAAGGGGCGAATGAAAGAAAAACAATGAATGAACACATGGAATCCAAGATGAAAATAAAAATCCATTCATTATATAACACCATAACAAGCATTAAAGGTACCAAACATGGTTGTAGAATATCACAGAGAGTTCAAAATATGTGGTCTTAAGAGGAGCATCCTCCTCAATTCTGGTAATTTAATCAATTTCAACTTTTTCAACTTTGGAAGTTCGATGTTGGTATTTCTGCTGCTGCGGCTGCTTTCTTCATCGATAAGCCCTTCATCATCTGATTTTGTTTCTATTATCTCCACCATTTTCTAGGTTTTTCGGGAAGAGGACTGGTGTCTATTCCCATTTACTTTTTCAGCCCTGCCATCAATCAAAATTTGGAGCCGTAGAAAATGCCCAATTACCCCATCTTGTCATATGCAATGTAAGATTCCTAACTTTGTCTCCTTGTTTATGTTTTCTTGCATTTTCTACCACAACTTTTTTTTCTTAAGAAAAAAGGGTTTGTTTTACTGGGTTTACTTAAATTGCATCCTAATCTATGAATTCTGAGATTAACCTATCAACACAAGATTTATAACATCACGGAAAATTAATAAAAAAAGGGGGGGATAGCATTTCTTATAGTTTGGAGTACTTTATCTCCCTTGAGAACTATTAGGAAATTTAAATGTAGAAATTTGACCATCACAGGATATTTAAATGAAGAAAATTGGCTATCGCGGTGGTGGACTTGGATAATACAAGCTATCGCTGGCAAGATTGATCATTGTGAGGTTCTTAGACACAGCTAACTGCCCATTTGAAGTCTATAATCTAGACTACTTTTTCAGCCCTGCCATCAATCAAAATTTGGAGCCGTAGAAAAATGCCCAATTGCCCCATCTTGTCATATTCAATGTAAGATTCCTAACTTTGTCTCCTTGTTTATGTTTTCTGCATTTCCTACCTCAACTTTTTTTTCTTAGGATATGGTTTCTTAACGAGGATACGTGATTGAATTATATTACGTGTACGTACATGGAGTGACGCAACTTCTTCTCATCTTCCTTGATCAAATCAAAGTTTCTCCATTATAATTATAGAGCATAACACATTTTTCTTAGGATATGGTTTTGGTGGTTGAAAGAAAAGTTGAGGTGGGGTCGGGTACCCCAGTGTTCTTGGGTAAATTTAGGATATGGAAATTGACCTTTTTATTTTTCTATTTGATTAATTGTTTGTATCAAAATTTTAAAAATATATTACTATCTAGAGTCTTATAATCTAATCGCGAAAAATAATTGTTATGAACTTGAATTGATATATGTATTTTTTTGGTAGAATTTGTTTTTGTGCATTTTTCTTAAAATAGATATCACGCAATATTTGTTCCTCGTATAAATAAATTATGCAAGATTTTTTTTTTAAATTTAATCTTCGATTACTTGATTAAATATAAATCAAATTCAAAATATTTGGAACCACATCTCCCTTATCCCTTTCTGCTTTGGTGGAACAATTGTATTGGTATGTGGGGTCAAGCAGGGATGGAACCGGACTCTGATTTTTAACTATTATCTATTATAGAAACAGCTAAACCAAAACGCGAAAATACTGTTCGGATTGCTACTGTTCATACAGACTCATCGGCACTATTCATGTGCACTTTGACCCGGTGCTTCGCGGGTGTATGTCCTTTTTTTTTCGTTTTGGAACAGTGTATGCACGAAAATAGCCCCCGAAAAAGACAAAAAAACGCCGCAATTTTCGGGGGCTGGAAGGTAATTGACCGGTCCGGTCCGGTCCGGCCCGGCCCGGCCGGCCGGTTTTTTATTTTTTTTAATATTACAATGAACAGTGCATCGACGGTTTCACCCCCCGAAAACGACAAAACCAAGGTCTGGGTGTGAGGGGCGTTCCGGTAATTAGCCATTTTTTTGTTTTTTTTGTTCGCTGACAGCTGTGTGGCGCGTCGCCGGACGCGCCGTCCGTTCCAACGCTCACGCGTTTTTCGGACGGCGCGTGCGGCTTCATAAAGCGTCGGAAAATGCCCAACCAGCGTCTAGAATGATTTTCAGGCATGTTCTCTTCCACATGGGGCGGCGCGTGTGGCAAGATGGTGTCCGGATACGTGTCAATGGCCGTTTTAATTTTCACACCCACTTTCTCTCTCCTGCCTGCGCCAGATGACGTCAGCTAAGCTGTTTTTTGTCAAAGTTCATTTCAGTCCCTGAACGTTTTAATTTGTTTTTCTGGCCCTTATTTCGATTAAATAGGTTTTGATTTGTTGCAATTTCGTCCTTCAATTGAAATTGATTACGTTTTCAAGTTACAGTTCGGTCCTCATGCTTTTAATTTTACGGGATGGGCTGAAATTCAAAATATTTTTGGTATCAAAGTTTTGATTGATTTCAATTTCATCCTTCCATGCAAATTGATTATAATTCCTTAATATTTTAGGTACCAAAAGTTTGATTTCTTTCAATTCTATCCTTCTATGCAAGTTAATTATGAATTTCAGTTTCATTTCAGTCCCAGTTCTTTTAATTTCCGGTTTTGTTTTCAATTATTTGATTTCAATGTTTGGGTTTACTTCAATTCTGTCTTTTAAATTAAAGATATAATTGCAAGTATATCAAATTAATTATATATTTGTATATTTATGTCAAATTAAAGTATGTAAAACTTATATTATGTTCAAATATTTATTGAATATTATCGCCTAAAAATATATAGAGGGAGAGGAAAAATGACCTAGAATTTTTTTAATGACATAAATTCATATCAGTATTCTTAAATACATTTAATATAATAATACGATGAATAAATCTTATAAAAAAAATATTAGCTTCAAGATTAAATTTTGTGTTCTTTTGTTTAAGTTTATTTCTTGAAATAAATTTGCAGTGTTTTGACTTTTTAATTATATATTTGTGTATTGATATCAAATTAAAATATGTGAAACCAATTATATGTTCTAATATTTATTGAATATCATCACCTAAGAATATATATATATAGAGAGAGAGAGAGAACAAAATAGCCTAAGATTATCCTTTAAATTAAATATATTATTGAAATTATGTCAAATTAATTATATTTTGTATATTTATGTCAAATTAAAATATGTAAAACTAATTATATGTTTGAATATTATCGCCTAAAAATATATTGACAGAGAGGAAAAATGACCTAGGATTTTTTAAAGGGCAGAAATTCATATCATGTTTTCTTAAATATATTTAATATAATAGTATGATTAATAAATCTTATATAAAAAAAAAATTTGGCTTCAAAATTTAATTTTGTGCTCTGTTATTTAAGTTTATTTCTTTACAAGGATTTCCAATGTTTTCATTTTTAATATTTTAGATATAATATTACTGCAAAAAAAAAAATATCTCAAAAAAAAAATGTTGACAAATTTACCTGCATTATCTACAAGTCAAATTAAAAAATATACAAGTCACTTCCCGTTTCCATTAGACTGTTCTTTTGAGACGGCAAATAAATAATTATAGCACACAAAAAAATTAAGTTTATGTTTGAAAAACAAATTATAATATTTTTATTTCTAATATGTCTGATATTTATTGAATATGATCGCCTAAAAATATATTAAGAGAGAGGGAAAATGACTTTGGATTTTTCGAAGGACAAAAATTCATATCAATATTCTTAAATATAATTATACTAACTAAATATTAAATTAATAAAATACAATACATATACAAGCAATTAATTTTCTACATAGAGAAAAAAAACCCGCCGCATCGCCAATTATTTAGTTAATTATAGATAATAGGAGTAAATATTTTTTCTCAGGTTGCTAGAGTTCGAGTCCCCCTGCCACTGAAAATGATTTTTGAGTAAAGAACAGTGTTTTCTATTGTTCATAAGTGTTTCACATGTTTTTTTTCCAATCATTTTTTCGATAACTGGGGTGTCCGGGTCAGCTTATGCGCATCACAATAAATCTCTGAACTTAATTTTTTTTTTACAATTTTCACTGTTTATTAATATTTGAAAATGTTTTTTCCTCTTCTTTTTTTCAGGCTTTTTTTTTTTATACTCGCGGTGTCCGGGCCAGTTTACACGCACCACAATTTTTTCCTCACATATATATTTTTTTTATAACCGGGGTAGGTTACACGTGTCACGAATAATCCTTTGACATTGTTTTTTTTATTTTTTTTCAACTTATAAAATTTTTTTATCACTACAATGTCCAAGCTAGTTTACGTGCACCATGACTATTATTTTGTACATAGCCAAAGGAGATGGCAATTTCAAACAGTGATAAACAGTGATTTGAAATGTGATTTTTGTTTTTCATTACTATTTAAAAAAATTGATTGAACTATGATTCTGGTGAGATATGACAAGAGTGTTTGGTAATGCGTTTGAAAATCGCTTTTGAACAAATTTTAAATTTTTTCAATGTTAAATTAAAAAAGTGTTTCTACATGATTTTGATGTGCTAATGTCAAAAATAATTTTCTAAAAATTAAAAAAAAATACAACACGTTAAAAATCAATTATTTTTCCACATATAAAAAAGCTCAGCGCAACGCGCGGGCAAATAAGCTCGTACAGCTAAACCAAAACATGGTTTCACTGTGCAAGCTAGCACTGTGCACGCAGACTCATCGGCACTATTCATGTGCAGTTTGTCCCGGTGCTTCGCGGGTGTATGTCCTCCTTTTTCTTTTCTTTTTTTCATTTAGGAACAGTGGAATCACAAAATTAGCCCCCGAAAAGGACAAAAATCGCCGTCTACTTTTCTTCTCGACAAAAACTTATTTGAACATTATAACATTAACTATAGCTCTTCAGCATTCAGCAATGACTTGAGCACAGATGATCAAAGATAGGACTGGTGTCTATTCCCATTTACTTTTTCAGCCCTGCCATCAATCAAAATTTGGAGCCGTAGAAAATGCCCAATTGCCCCATCTTGTCATATGCAATGTAAGATTCCTAACTTTGTCTCCTTGTTTATGTTTTCTGCATTTCCTACCTCAACTTTTTTTTCTTAGGATATGGTTTTTTAACGAGGATACGTGATTGAATTATATTACGTGTACGTACATGGAGTGACGCAACTTCTTCTCATCTTCCTTGATCAAATCAGAGTTTCTCCATTATAATTACAGAGCATAACTTATTTTTTTCACCACTTTCTTCCACGAAATATTGAAAATGATATTTAAAGTTTTCTTCTTCTTATTATTATTTTAAAGATGCAGATGCTTGAATAAAAATTAAAAAAAAAAGAGCTAATTTTTGTGTCTTTTTTCATTAATCTTGACTGAAGCCTATCATTAATCTTTTTTCATATATATATAAAATGAATTAAGTTTTTTTTTAATCTCAAATTAATTTAATCTTAGTATACTGCAATACTTTAAATATAATAATATGAAGAATAGATACCTTTTTTATATAAAAATAAGATTAAACGAGGATACGTTATTTTTTTATATAAAAATACGCTCAAATAAAGATGTTTTTTTTATATAAAAATAAGCTAAATTAAAGATGTCTTTTTTAGTCTTAAATACTCAACAATACTTTAAAACTATTTCTACATGCTTTATTAAACATTGTTTAAGAGGGATCCCGTGAGTTTTTGTTTTGTATTATAATCTTCTTCATTTCAAAATTGTTTTCAACTTACTTTCAGATTTTTTTTTTAAAATATTAAATCAATAAACTAGGAATCTTAACCTCCCAAGTCTACGAATAAGAACAAGTGCAATTAGGTGATGAAATCTACAGCTGTGTCGGAAAATCATTCACTCCATTGAAATCACTTGTTCATGACACATGACTTCCCAAGTCTATGAAGAAAAATAAAAGTAAAGCTGCTAAACAACAAGATGAAAGTGAACACCCCGTCGTTTCCCGAGCTTGAAGAAAAACAATAACAATAAAGCAATGAAAATAATTGTGGAGCCTGAGATCAAATTATTTTCATGAAACATTTTCGAAAACTGGGTCCTGCTTGCATTTTGTAAAACTGACAAGTCGGTTTAATGGCAAGTATTCTCTAGGCTCATCAAAAGAACATTCTATATTATAATATCGAATACAAACTCCGCTCAACGAAACTCATGAAATTCTTTCGAACTATCTTACCAAGCAATGATCTAGATATTTTCAAAACAATTTATATTTTAATCAAAGTCAAACAATTGAAAAAACGGATCCCTCCCAGGAAGATAATGTATTCTGGAAAAATAGGCAGGCTTTCTGAAAATCAAGGCAACAATCCTTGAAATTAATATTGATGGGATGGGATTGTCGTAATTAAAGTAAAGAAAAAGTAAGGCAACGAGGGGAGCGTTGGGTAAACTAAAAGAAGAGGTCTTTCTCATACACAGACCCCACGAGATAGCTTGGAGATGTCTATTATGAGGCTGCAACTGTGAAAAAGAAGATAGGACTGGTGTCTATTCCCATTTACTTTTTCAGCCCTGCCATCAATCAAAATTTGGAGCCGTAGAAAATGCCCAATTGCCCCATCTTGTCATATGCAATGTAAGATTCCTAACTTTGTCTCCTTGTTTATGTTTTCTGCATTTCCAACCTCAACTTTTTTTTATTTCTTATAGTTTGGAGTACTTTATCTCCCTTGAGAACTATTAGGAAATTTAAATGTAGAAATTTGAACATCACGGGATATTTAAATGAAGAAAATTGGCTATCGCGGTGGTGGACTTGGATAACACAAGCTAGCGCTGGCAAGATTGATCATTGTGACTTGTGAGATTATTAGACTGAGGACATTTGAAGTCTATAATCTAGACTACTTTACAGGATTTGACCACTGAGCCGCTTGATAGCTGGGATAAATACTCAAATCATAATAAATGCTGTACTGTATAATAGGTATTGAAGAATCACGAGTTCCAAAACAAAAATATTACTAATCGGGTCCCAATTAGCTTAGATATTTTTCAATTGAATCCTTTTTTTCTTACTGTGCTTATTGGAAGAGACTACTGCAAGAATTTTTTATCGATTGTACATAGAATTGTTGCATAGCCTAACAAATTATAATTCCAATTGTATCGGTCGCATGTATTCCTATAACTTTATTTATTTATTTATTTAACAATCCTGGATGAAAGTGCACGGCATTTGGATCCAATCTGGATGCCTCGTTTTATGAATTTGTTTTTGTTTTGTCAATCCTGATAAAATTGTTTTAAAAACACATCAATGAATAAAATAAAAATAAAAATAGTTTACCTCTTAATGCTCACATGAATAAATATTTGTAATCTCCTACCATACTCGTACTTCTTCCAACAAAGTCCTTCCCACAAGCGTTGGCTCTATAAATCTTGGCATCCCTTGTTTCTCGGATGCTTGCCTCGCATTGTACGCTGATTCTAACATGACAACAAACAATCTGCAGCAGCAGCATCAACAACGTTTTCCAGGCCACGAAGAGCAATTTGGTGAAGCAGAGTCATCACAAGGTTCAGGTATACAATGATCTCATTCTCTCCCTTTGTTAGATCTCCAATCACTTCACCTCACTGATGTTAACGCGGGAGAGAATAAACACTTTGGCAGGACCTTGGAGCAATGAAACGAATGGTCCCTTGAGAGCCCTGTACAGGCACGTCCATAGAGGAAATTGGGATGAAACAGAAAATTATCTTAGGCAATACCCAAATGCAATAAGGGTCGAGATTGAACCCTATGGTGGAACTGCCCTTCATATAGCAGCTTATACTGGAAATCTGAAAGTCGTTGAGGAGTTGGTGAAGTTGATGTCAGAAAAAGAACTGGAAAAGGAAGATAGTGTAGGCAACACAGCTCTTTCTAGTGCTGCTACTGCTGGAATCACAAAGATGGCAGAATGTTTGGTGAACAAGAACAGAAACTTGGTTACCTTCGCAAATAAAGATAAAAAGATCCCGCTTACTGTGGCATGTTTAAGAAATCATAAGGATATGGCTCTTTATCTATACTCTGTTACTCCAGTTGAATTTCTTTGCCATGACAATGGCATCCATGGATCTTTGTTCCTTCAATGTGCTATCCGTGCTCAAATGCTTGGTAAGAGACTTTACCCTTCAAGTACTTATTTTCCCTTCTTCTCCCTCTCTCTTTCACGCTTTGTTCATAAATCTTCCCTTTCTTTTATTCCTCCTTGTTTTTTAATAGAAGATTTCTCATGCGAGGGACTTCGCTTCAGTTCTGGACGAACTGTCCACTTTTCGCAATGAAAGTAGATATTCGTAAACAAAAATGAGAGAGATTGGTTTCAGATTGTTTGATATGAAACAAAATGACTTGTTTCAAAATCACTAAAACCTCATCTGTCTTGTTGCTTCTTACGCCTGTTTCTTTCGGCTGTTGCAATACCAGATATTGCTCTTGATTTTCTGTCTCGCCACAAAAATATGACAACTGCAAAGGATGATAGTATTGCGAACTCGAACGCTTTGATGATTTTGTCTGCGATGCCTGAAATATTTCCGAGTGGAAATCGACCTGGATTATGGCAGAAATGGATCTATTCATGTTAGTATCTCCTCCTTGGATCTTTTTTCCTCCTCGCATTTCTCTTCATTTCCACTGCCAATCTATCTAACGTATAATTTTCTATATGTTTTTCGAGATTATCACACCGAAAAACAGGAAAAAAATTACGTTCAATTATTTTTATCAAAGTATTTCTAAGATACAATTATTTGAACTTATTTTTATATATAGATGATCTATAAAAAAAAACAACTTTTAAATCAAGTTAAAAATCAAATTTTTCACAAGGTAAACTTCAACTAAGATTGATTTAATTCTAAAATCATGACAGGTATTCGCCTACCACCGATTGCTACACCTAATGATAATTTTCGTATTTATATTCCTGATCAAAGCCTAAGTGGGTCGAGGAACATTACCCTCCAAGGTATTTGCGCAAATCTCTGTGTTTTCGTCCCCTCTCCTTTAAAAAGGTAGTGCAATGGACAATTTCTTTATCTCTGTCTTGATATATTTATTTCTATTTTCCAAAAATATAAAATCTTTTGAACCTAATCCAAGTATCCATTGAAAACACATTATATGTTGCTTGTGATAATTTCACTAATTTGTTTTTGTCCAACTTTTCAGTGTCGAGTAAATTGCGTGGGTTTGCAATAAATCTCCTCACATTCTTAGGTGAGCAAGAACACACACACACACATGACATCTCTTAATTCCTATCATGGTTTCAATTGATCACAATCTTTAATTTCTATCACCATTATCATGGTTTCAATTGATCATAATCTTTAATGGTTGATATAGGAATCAAGAAAATATATGATTTGAAGAAGATCCACATGTATTCAGATAAAATTCTACGGTGTATGTGTGAGCATGTATCAGAATTGGACTTTGATAAAGTCTTCCTGCAGGCAGATATACATAAAGCATTCGACTGTGCTGTAAGAAATGGCATTGTTGAGTTTATTATTGAGGTGATTAAATCTTGTCCTATTATGATGATGAGAAAAGATGACAATTCAAGAAACCTATTTATGTCCTCAATTGCAAACCGACATGAAAATGTGTTCAGCCTTCTCTATGGACTTGAAACAAGCAGATCATTTTTTGTTTACCTCAAAGATGACTCAAGAAATACATTGCTACATCTGGCAGCAAAGATATCACCTCTTTCTCAACTAGCTCGGATCTCCGGTGCGGCCCTTCAGATGCAAAGAGAACTACAATGGTACAAGGTGAGCTTTCTACACTCAACATCTTTAAAAAGAAAAAAGTGACTGGACCTTGATCAAGACTATTTTAGAGCCGATGAAGACCTATTTGATTTGGATCTAGGCTATCCATTTACACATTTTCATTGTTATCCAAAAGAATTAATTTCACTCAAAATCAAAAATCTTAACGCAGGAAGTGGAAAGTATTATGAATCCTACACTTGATGTTCCTAATATACACAATAATAAAGCCAGGGAGTTATTTACAAATGAACACGAGAACTTGCTGGTGAAAGGAGAGAAATGGATGAAAGAATCAGCAACTTCCTGTACAGTTGTGGGTGCTCTCATCATGACAATTATGTTTACTGTTGCGTTTACTGTTCCCGGTGGCAACGTTCAGGAGACCGGCTATCCAATTTTTAAAGATGAGAAATCTTTTACAGTTTTTATAGTAGCGGATGCGATCTCTCTCTTTTCTTCTTCAACATCAGTGTTGATGTTCTTAGGGATTCTTACGTCCCGATACACAGAGGAAGATTTCCTCAAATCCTTGCCCACTAAGTTAATCTTCGGCCTTTCCACGCTTTTCTTGTCCATTGCAGCCATGATGGTAACCTTCTGCGCTGCTCTCATAATTATGCTGAATCAGAGATTGGAAATTGTAATTCTAGTTGTGCTATTGGCTAGCATTCCTGTAACTTTTTTCATGTTGCTGCAATTTCCCCTCCTAGAGGAGATTTTTGTGTCCACATATAGACCACTGCTCAACAAGAAAATGAAACGTTGGTATTGATTCATGAAATACTTGTAATTCTTCGTTTAAGATATAGATTCGTCATCTTTTGTGTGTTTTAGCCTTAATTATCGTTTATTTTCTAGCGGAATTGATTGATGTCCATTAATAATTTGCTTAGGAACCAATTTGGTGCATTTATTTATTTAAAAAAAAAAACAGGAACATTTTACCTTGATGTCATCACATCACAAGAGAATCGGAGGGTTAGAATATGAATGCCGTCAATTCATAGCTTTGCATCCCAATTTTCTTCATAATTGATAGCTGAAGATGATTAAATCGAACTGAACTAATTTACTACCTTAAAGCAATTAAAATAATAATCACATATGCTTGCTTTTTATATATATATATATATATATATATATATATATATATATATATATATAAGATTATATATATATATAAGATTATGGTTGGCTTGATTATTGTTTTGTGATTTTGAAAAAGTCAAATAGTGAAAATATTTTTTTATTTTAAATTAATTTTTTTGTATTTTTAAAATATTTTGATCCGTTGATATCAAAAATAATTTTAAAAAAATAAATAAAATAAATATTATTTTAATATATTTCTAAATAAAAAATATTTTAAAAATTAATTTTAACCACTTTCTAAAACATTTTTTTTTTTATCACGTACGTTGTATTTATGGTAATTTTGGGCATTTATCATAATTAAATATTTTCCATCTTTCATCCAATGATGTCTCGGTTCGTAGCTTTGCAATTTTCCCCCCTCTTTAATAATGCATTGAGTTGCATGAAGTAAATTCAAGAAACAGGGCTAAAGCTTGTCATTATGTAATGATGAATGTTCATGGAAAGTCAAGAAACCTATTTGAGTCCTAAATAGTAAGTCGGCAGGAAAAAGTGTTCAGCCTTTTTCTCTATGGACATGGATCGGAGCAAGCAAAGACAGGTTTTTTTTTCAGACAAATAACATGAATAACGAATTTTTAAAAGAAAAAAAATTATAATTTAGGTGAAAGAAATAGAAGTTCAGTTTATCAAATCATAACATGTAATTTGTTGTTGCGATGTTGATCAACCTTGTATTATTTTCTTAGATTTTTTTAAAATTGTATATCTACTAATATTTTAATTTAGTAATGCTAATATTTTTTAAAATAAATCTTGAGCATTAATTATAATTTGATATTTTATCAGATCGCATTTCCAGCTGTCGCCCATCCGTAGATGCTCCTCCTTTGACCTTAGTGTTGAATTGTAGGTAGGGCATTTATGGATGACGGCGAGGTGAAATGAAAGGCTGGGAGTGCTGGACACTTGGTGGTCATTATTTCATTTCAGACTACCATTGCAAGAACAATAACATACACCACGACACCTTGATGCCATCGCGGAATCTTACTTTGTATATCTTTCTCTTTCTCTTCCAACAAAGTCCTTCCCACAAGCGTTATAAATCTTGGCATCCCTTGTTTCTCGGATGCTTGCCTCGCATTGTACGCTGATTCTAACATGACAACAAACAATCTGCAACAACAACAACAAAAACGTTTTCCAAGCCACAAAGAGCAATTTGGTGAAGGAGAGTCATCACAAGGTTCAGGTATACAATGATCTCATTCTCTCCCTTTGTTAGATCTCCAATCACTTCACCTCAATGATGTTAACGCCGGAGAGAATAAAAACTTTGGCAGGAGCTAGCGGTGAGCAATGAAATGAATGGTCCCTTGCAAGCCCTGTACAGGTACGCCCATAGAGGAGATTGGGGTGAAACAGAAAAGTATCTTAACCAATACCCAAATGCAATAAGGGCCACGATTGAACCCTATGGTGGAACTGCCCTTCATGTAGCAGCTTCTACTGGAAATCTGAAAGTCGTTGAGGAGTTGGTGCAGTTGATGTCAGAACAAGATTTGGAAATACGAGATACTGTAGGCAACATAGCTCTTTCTTGTGCTGCTACTGCTGGAATCACAAAGATGGCAGAATGTTTGGTGAGCAAGAACCAAAACTTGGTTACCTTCGTAAATAAATATAAAAGGATCCCGCTTGTTGAGGCATGTATGAGAAATCATAAGGATATGGCTCTTTATCTATACTCTGTAACTCCATTTAAATTTCTTTGTCAAGACAATGGCCACCATGGATCTTCCTTCCTTCAATATGCTATCGGTGCTCAAATGCTTGGTAAGAGACTTTACCCTTTAATTACTTATTTTCCCTTCTTCTCCCTCTCTCTTTCACGCTTTGTTCATAAATCTTCCCTTTCTTTAATTCCTCCTTGTTTTTTAATAGAAGATTTCTCATGCGAGGGACTTCGCTTCAGTTCTGGACGAACTGTCCACTATTTGTAATGAAAATAGATATTCGTAAACAAAAATGAGAGAGATTGCTTTCAGATTGTTTGATATGAAACAAAATGACTTGTTTCAAAATCACTAACACCTCATCTTTCTTGTTGCTTCTTACGCCTGTTTCTTTCGGCTGTTGCAATACCAGATATTGCTTTTGATTTTCTGCATCGCTTCCCACGTATGACAACTACAAAGGATGATGTTTGGAAGTCGAACCCTTTGATTTCTTTGTCTGCGATGCCTGGAATATTTCCGAGTGGAAATCGACTTGCATTATGGCAGGAATGGATCTATTAAGGAACTATCACACCTAAAAGCTTAAGCTTGTAAGTGAGGCCCCATAATATGATTTATATTATTCTCTAACACACACCCTCAAGTGAAAGCTCTTTGGGCTTGAAACTTGCACAGGCCCACATCGCCTTGTGCTTGGTTTTTATCAAATAGAATGAGGCTGGTGAGATTCGAACTCGTGACCGCTAGGTCAACAAGGCTCTGATACCATGTTAAGGAACCATCACACCTAAAAGCTTAAGCTTGTAAGTGAGGCCCCATAATATGATTTATATTATTCTCTAACAAGTATCTCCTCCTTGGATCTTTTTTCCTCCTCGCATTTCTCTTCATTTCCACTGCCAATCTATCTAACGTATAATGTTCTATATGTTTTTGGAGATTATCACACCGTAAAACTGAAAAACAATTACCTTAAATTATTTTTATCAAAGTATTTCTAAGATACAATTATTTGAACTTATTTTTACATATAAATGATCTATTAAAAATACAACTTTTAAATCAAGTTAAAAATCAATTTTTTCATAAGGTAAACTTCAACTAAGATTGACTTAATTCTAAAATCATGGCAGGTATTTCCATAGAACCGATTGCTACAGCTGGTGATACTTTTCGTATTTATATGCCTGATCAAAGCCTAAGTGGGTCAAAGAACATTACCCTCCAAAGTATTTGCGCAAATCTCTCTGTTTCCTAAGTCTGATATTTCTTATAAATTTAGCTGCTCCATGCATCATAAATCATTTATCATACCAAGTTAATGTACAAAACTTTTAGTAATTGGAGCATTATCATTACATTGAAAACACATTATATGTTTCTTGTAATAATTTTTCTAATTTGTTTTTGTCCAACTTTTCAGTGTTGAGTAAATTGCGTGGGTTTGCAATAAATCTCCTCACATTCTTAGGTAAGCAAGAACACACACACACACACATATGCCATCTCTTAATTTCTATCATCATTATTATGGTTTTAATTCATCACAATCTTTAATGGTTGATATAGGAATCAAGCAAATATATGATTTGAAGAAGATCCAAATTTATTCAGATAAAAATCTACCGTGCAGGTGTGAGCATATATCAAATCTGGACTATGAGGAACTCCTCGAGGCAAATATACATGGAGCATTCCAACGTGCTATAAAAAGGGCATAGTTGAGTTTATTACTGAGCTGATTAAAGTTTGTCCTCATCTGATGACTACTGGAGATGACAACTTAAGAAACCTATTTATGTCCTCAATTGCATATCGTCATGAAAAAATGTTCAGCCTTCTCTATGGACTTGAAACAGGCAGAGCATTATTTGTTCCCGTCATAGATAGCTCACATAATACAATGTTACATTTGGCAGCGAATCTATCACCTCCTTCTCAACTAGCTCGGATCTCCGGAGCAGCCCTTCAGATGCAGAGAGAACTACAATGGTACAAGGTGAGCTTTCTACACTTAACATTTTTTTTTAAAAAAAAAATGACTAAACCTTGATCAAGAATATTTTAGAGCTGATTAAGACCTAATTGATTTGGATTTAGGCTTTCCATTTACACATTTTCATTATTATCCAAAAAGAATTAATTTCACTCAAATTCAAAAATCTTAACGCAGGAAGTGGAAAGCATTATAAATCCTACAGATAAGGATTTTCCTAATGTGAAGGGTCAGATAGCCAGAGAATTATTTACATGTGAACACAAGGACTTGTTAGTGAAAGGAGAGGAATGGATGAAAGGATCAGCAACTTCTTGTACAGTTGTGGGTGCTCTCATCATTACATTTATGTTTACTGTTGCGTTTACTGTTCCCGGCGGCAACGTTCAAGAGACTGGCTATCTGATTTTTAAAGATGAGAAATCTTTTGTAGTTTTTATAGTAGCGGATGCGATCTCTCTTTTCTTCATCAACATCAGTGTTGATGTTTTTAGGAATTCTTATGTCCCGATACGCAGAGGAAGATTTCCTCAAATCCTTGCCCACCAAGTTAATCTTCGGCCTTTCCACGCTTTTCTTGTCCATTGCAGCCATGATGGTAACCTTCTGCGCTGCTCTCATAATTATGCTGAATGGGGGATTGGGAATTGTAATTCCAGTTATGCTGCTGGCTAGCATTCCTGTAACTTTTTTCATGTTGTTGCAATTTCCCCTTCTAGTGGAGATTTTTGTGTCCACATATGGACCAGGAATCTTCAACAAGAAAATGAAACGTTGGTACTGATTGATGAAATGCATGTAATTCTTAGTTTAAGATATAGATTCACCATCTTTTGTGTGTTTTAGCCTTAATTATTGTTTATTTTCTAGCAGAATTGATTGATGACCCTTAATAATTTGCTTAAGAACTATATAATTAAGACCAAATTCGGTACATTTATTTTAAATAATAAAAAAAGACAGGAACATTTTACCTTGATGTTATCACATTACAAGAGGATGGGAGAGTTATAATATGAATGTCATCAATTCAGAGCTTTGCTTCAGAGATTTCTTCATAATTGATAGTTGAAGATGACTAAACCAAACCAAACTAATTTAAAGTAACTAAAATAATATTCACATAAGCTTGCTTTTTTTTATACGACTATCTATGGTTGACTTAATTATTGTAGTTGAATTGTTTCGTGATTATGAAAAAGTCAAACAGTGAAAAATATTATTTTTATTTTAAATTATTTTTTTTATATTTTTAAAATATTTTGATGCGTTGATATCAAAAATAATTTTAAAAAAAATATTATTTTAATATATTTTTAAATAAAAAATTTATTTTTAAAACCAATTTTAACCGCACTCTAAAACCTAAAACCAAATTTTTTTTTATCATGTATGTTGTATTTATGATAATTTTGGGCATTTATCATAGTTAAATATTTTCCGGCTTTCATCCAATGATGTCTCGGTTCTTAGCTTTCTATTTTTTTCCCCACTCTTTAATAATGCAGTGAGTTGCATGAAGTAAATTCAAGAAACAGGGCTAAAGCTTGTCATTATGTAATGATTAGTGTTGATGGAAAGTCAAGAAACCTATTTGAGTCCTCAATAGCAAGTCGGCATGAAAAAGTGTTCAGCCTTTTCTATGGAGCTGGAGCAAGCAAAGCAGAATTCGTTACCTCTTAGGTTCCTAATTTTAAAAATTATACCCTAATTTAAAGCAAGCATAAATTAAATATAAATTGACTATGAAATACATCACATTAATACATATATAGATTGTTTACTTGCTTTTTTAATTTGGAAATAGTGATAGTCTGATAGTCGAGGACGATGGCTCCGACCTACAAAAATAGGTGAGTGTATGCATGGAGATGACGAGAGTGGTTTTGACTAGGGTCTTTTTTTCCAGAGAGATAGTATGAATAATGGATTTTTAAGAGAAAATAATTATAATTTTAGGTGAAAAGAAAAGGAAGTTAAGTCTTACAAATAATAGCATGTAATTTGTTGCTGTGATGTTTATGAACCTTATTTATTTTCTTAGATTTTTTTAAAACTGTATATCTACTAATATTTTTAATTTAGTAATGCTAATATTATTTTTTTAAATAAAATAAATCTTGGGCATTTATAAGCATAGTTGTTAATTTTGTTCCGTTCCGGCCAGAACGGCCGGAACGTTCTGTTCCGTTCAACAAACCGAGACAAAACGGCGTCGTTTTCGTCTCGGTTTTGATTCTGGTCCGATCCGTAAATTCTGGACGGAACGCCTCAGTTCCGTTCCGGGTTCAAAATCTATTTTTTTTTATTTTTTTTAAAAATATTTTTGACATCTATACATCAAAATAATTTAAAAACACCAAAATATTTTAAATAAAAAAGAATTCAAATTTTAATTATGCTTGTTAAATTAATATTTTTTTTTCATATATATATAATTAATTATATATGAACAGTACGACACCGAAACGGCACGGCGGAATGCTCCGAAACCGGAACGTTCCGTTCCAATCGAAAGACCGGAACGGTATTGACAACTATGTTTATAAGGGCAAGTCCAACAGGGAGAGGCATCCCTACATCCAAAGCTATATTTTTAAATTTATGGCTATTTTCGTTATTTTTTGGTCTTCAACGGGAGAGCCAAATGAGCAGCCAAAATGGCTGTTTGAAATAGGCAGAGCCATTTCTATAGATTTTGGGGGAGAGCTAAAATTGAAATATTACCGATGCAATATTACCGTTGTGCTCTCCAAATTAAATCACAACACAGACAAATAAATTGAACTGAAACAACTAAAAAAAATATAGCAAAGAGCAATATTTTCCAGCCAATAGAACACTCCAAAACACAATAACATTTGCCAAAAACACAGCTTCGATCAGACAACAGAGGGGCTGAGAGTTGAGTTGATTTTGGGTGAGATTTTAATTAAATATAGGGCTGAATTTTTTTTGTTGAAATGGATAGGGATGGTGCGAAGAATTATACCGTGGAAGGCTCCATTGTTGGGTTTAGGAACGGAGTCGTGGTTGTTGGTGGTGGTGGTGGAAGAAGAGGGAAGAGGACGGGGGGGGGGGCTGGTGTATTTGGTGGTTTTGGGGGGTGGGCGGCGCAGGAGATGGGAATGGGAATGGTTTCAAGGGAATCGGGCGGGGGTTAAATATAATTAAAAAAAATAATTAAAATATAATTATATTGTATAATTATGCAATTATTTTAAATTTATTTTTTAATTTAAATATAATTAAAATAATAATAATTTTATTGTTAGAGAGTTTTTTAAATGTAATTATTTAATTATATAACTGACTCCTATTAATTAATTAATTGTATAATTAAACTTCGTATAAAATAATTGCACTATATTTAAATAATATAAAAAAATGGCTCTCTAAAATGACTTTTATCATTGGAGAACACATTAATAAAAAAACCATATATACACTATTCAAAGAGCCATTTTAAGAATTTGGCTCTTTTAAAATGGCTCTTACCATTGGACTTGCACTAAGTTATAACCATTTGATATTTTATCAGATCGCATTTCCAGCTGTCGCCCTCCTTTGACCTTTATGTTGAATTGTTGGTAGGGCATTTATGGATGACGGCAAGGTAAAAAGGAAAGGCTAGGAGTGCTGGACACTTGGTGGTCATTATTTCATTTCAGACTATCATTGCAAGAACATTAACTTTACTCTAATTTCTACCATCACCCAGACATTCTCAGCAGTCGGGTCAAGCTCGAGAGAAACAAGTATAAGTGGCCCTGTGAGCTGCGACCACACCATGTAAGTATTTCATCGGGTCTTACTGCTGCTCTATTTTCAGGCTTTCATCCATTGATGTCCTGGTTCCTGGCTTTCCATTCTCTCCCCACTCTTTAAGAATGCCAGTTAACTGTTGCGTGTGTTGAAATTCGGGTTGAATTCTGGAAAAATTGAAAGAACAGCTACTGTAGCGATTTGTACGGACAAAATGGATCAAACAGCCACAAACAAGCACTGTAGCGATCAAAATCTGGGAATGAACAATTTTCCAGATTTTGATGGAAAATTTCCAGAAAAGAAAGAACTTTAGGAATTATGTAATTTGAGAATCAAAGCAACAAGAACATGGGCAGAATATTTCGTTATGGTTACTGCCATCCCATCAATTTTATTTATAGAAGAATCAGAAATTACAACGGCTAATTTTTACAAAAATCAGTTGAAATTTCCTATTTAACAAAGTTTTGACTATAAGCTGAAATTGACTAAAACATTGACTTAGAACTCTTAAACATGCTTATTACAATATGAATTCAATCATAACAATTGATTCTTCAGTCTTCAATTCTTCAACCTTCAATTTTCCTACGCACCTGCAATCTGTCAGCTTCTATGGCAGGTCTGGAATCAGCTTCAAATTTCAACACTCCCCCTTGATTCCTGAGCTGCACATTCTCACCATTCTCCTTAGCTCCTCAAGTCTTTCTTTTGCTAAAGTAATCAAGTCAGTCCACTGTTCTCTTGAGCAGTAATCCTTCATCTCCATTTTACATTGTTTTCTTCTCAAACAATAAGCTAAAAGTCCAAGTTCATTTATTTCGAACTTGCCTTTCATATTGGTTCTAAATTCAGCATCATTGATATCAGCTGCAACTGCAGCACCTTGAGTTTCAGCCATTCTCAGAGGGAATTTTTCCTTAGTATTTCCATGATAATCCAGGACATAGAACAAGCCAAATGAAATCCCAACAAGAACTAGTTCTAGACTCCTCTTAACTTGTTCTGTATCAAGGTTGAATACACCACTAGGACTGGCAACATATTTCCCAACATCTATATCACCAAGTTCTTTCAAATGCTCAGGATCATCATAACCCTCATGATCAGAGTAATATGAACTTTTAACACTCATTTCAGCCATTTCCAAATCTCCTTCTTCATATGTTGAATCTAAAACAACAGCATGGTCATCTCTAAATGAGCCTTCTATTTCTTTATTTGTATCATCAAACAGAGACTCCAAGCTTTCATCAGACACTAGAGCAGCTGATGACATCTCTTTCTTTTCAATTGACTCACACATCTCATCACAATACAAGGAGCCTACATCTTGTAAAATTAAATCCACAAGGTGTGTTTCTCTAAGTTCACCACTCCCCCTAAAATCCATGGTCTGATATTTTTCATCATCTTTTCCTGCCATTTTCAGTGAGCCTTTCTCTTCAACAGATTCTCTTTCAATTGAGTTGTTTTGGTGTTCTAGTTGTTTCTTAAAACTAAAACATCTATTTGACATTTTTGTATTGAATAAGAGAGTACCTTGATCATCTTTTATCATGCATTTGCCATCTATAAACAACAAGGAGTATCTATCCTCAAGTAATTGACCTACACTTATCAAATTTTGGTCAATTTCTGGCACATACAACACATACTTAAACTTTCGGGTTCCAGCTAGAGTTTCAATATCAATTTCCCCTTTACCCTCAACACTTACATATTGCCCATTTGCAACTTTAACCCTAGATTTGTAGCTTAAGTCTAGGTTTTCAAACATACTTACTGCTGCAGACATGTGGTTTGAACAACCACTATCAATAGACCAAGTTTGAATGTTTACCTCATTTTTGTTGCATTTGTGTGCTTCAGTGGCTGTGAATAGCATTTCCTCTTTGGTCTCCTCCACTTCAGCAACTTGAGCTTGATTTGCATTGTCTTCATTGCAAAAATTTTCAATGTGACCAAACTTCTTACATTTTCGGCATTGTGCATTCTTGAGCCAACAAGATGACTCAAGATGGTTGGTTTTCTGACAGTACTTGCAGGTGGGAAGTGGCTCTCTTCTTTCCTTCCACCTTGCATTGAAGTTGTTGCCTTGTGTTTGAATATTTGGCTGATTTCTCCTCTGCCATGAATTTCCAGAACTGGACCTGTTTTCTGGATTTCTGAAGAACACTTGCTGCTGCCTAGTTCTTCCACTCAATCCTGCTGCAAAGGCCTCTTCACCAGAGTTTTCTTGCCTCAGTTGCTGCCTTTGTTCCACTGCTTGCAAGGCATTGACCAAATCTTGCAAACTCAATTCCCTACAATCCTTAGAATCTTCTAAGGAACAGATTTTATTTTCGAACTTTTCAGGTAGGCTTACAAGTACCTTTTCAACCACCCTTGATTCTTGAATCTCTTCCCCTAGCAATCTCATTTGATTCACCATTTTGGATACACTTGATGAAAAATCTTTGACAGTGTCCGAATCCTTCATCTTTAGACTTTCAAATTGCCTCTTCAAGGTCATAATTTGCATTCTCCTAGACTTCTCATCACCTTGAAATTCGGATTTCAGCTTATCCCATGCTTCCTTTGCAGTTTCGCAGGCCATGATTCTTGAGAAAATCTCCTCACTTACTGCATTATGAATGCAAGTAAGAGCCTTGAATTTCTTTGTTCTTTGCTCATTGTAGTATCTTAGTTGGGTTAATGTTGGATCTTCGTTCAAGGGATTTAGTTCCCTTTCAGTCTCCACATCATCCCACAAGTCGAATGCCTTCAGATACATCCTCATCTTTACTGCCCAGACTCCATAGTTTACTCCTGTGAAGATTGGTGTTCTTGATGCATCCATCTCTGTCAAGAACTGTCAGCTCGGAATTTTGCTTTTCTTTGCAATTTACTTCCAAGACTTCACAATGCAGAGAACGGGAATATCAATTGATGATCAATATCAATTGATTATCCTCTTAATAGAACAAATCAAGTCAAATTTCTTGATTTCAGAAAATCTGCAAATTCTGGTCAACACTTGCTTCTTTTCTTGATTTCAAACTCTGCCAATACACGAACAAGTTTCCTTTCACTTGTTTCTTGCACTCTTTTCTTCCAGGGATTCCACAGAACAAAGAACACGAACTATAATTGAGCAATTCTTCAATTATTAGTCCTTTAAAGAACAAATCAAGCCTTTTCTTGATTGACGAATTCTGGAACTTCTGGAGACAGTGCAACCTTTTTCTTTCAAGGTTCTAATCAATACTTGAATCTCTTTCACTCCCTCTCAAAGACCTAATTCCGCTCTGATACCATGTTGAAATTCGGGTTGAATTCTGGAAAAATTGAAAGAACAGCTACTGTAGCGATTTGTACGGACAAAATGGATCAAACAGCCACAAACAAGCACTGTAGCGATCAAAATCTGGGAATGAACAATTTTCCAGATTTTGATGGAAAATTTCCAGAAAAGAAAGAACTTTAGGAATTATGTAATTTGAGAATCAAAGCAACAAGAACATGGGCAGAATATTTCGTTATGGTTACTGCCATCCCATCAATTTTATTTATAGAAGAATCAGAAATTACAACGGCTAATTTTTACAAAAATCAGTTGAAATTTCCTATTTAACAAAGTTTTGACTATAAGCTGAAATTGACTAAAACATTGACTTAGAACTCTTAAACATGCTTATTACAATATGAATTCAATCATAACAATTGATTCTTCAGTCTTCAATTCTTCAACCTTCAATTTTCCTACGCACCTGCAATCTGTCAGCTTCTATGGCAGGTCTGGAATCAGCTTCAAATTTCAACAGCGTGAAGCAAATTCAATGTCCAAAGATTGGCTCAGTAGATCTTGGCATCACTAGTTTCTCTGATTCTTACCCCCCCCACATTGTACACAGATTCTAACATGACAACAAACAATCGGCAACAACAGCAACGTTTTCCAGGCCACGAAGAGCGATTTGTTGAAGCAGAGTCATCACAAGGTTCAGGTATACCATGATCTCATTCTCTCCCTTTGCTAGATCTCCAATCACTTCACCTCACCGGTGTTAACGCGGGAGAGAATAAAAACTTTGGCAGGAGCGGTGAGCGATGAAATAAATGGTCCCTTGCTAACCCTGTACAAGTACGCCCATAACGGGGACTGGGATGCCATAAAAAACTATCTCAGCCGGTACCCAAATGCAAAAAAGGCCAGGATTAAACCCTATGGTGGAACTGTCCTTCATGTGGCAGCTTTTTCTGGAAATCTGAAAGTCGTGGAGGAGTTAGTGAAATTGATGTCGGTAGAAGAATTGGAAATGCAAGATAATCAAGGCAACACAGGTCTTTCTAGTGCTGCTTTTGTTGGAATAAGAAAGATGGCAGAATGCTTTGTGAGCAAGAACAGAAACTTGGTTACCTTTGTAAATGCACAAAAAAGGATCCCACTTGTTCAGGCATGTATAAGCAACTGCAAGGATATGGCTCTTTATCTATACTCTGTTACTCCATTTGAATTTCTTTGTCAAGATAATGGCCACCATGGATCTTATTTCCTTCAATGTGCTATCGGTGCTCAAATGCTTGGTAAGAGATCGACTTCACCCTTTAATTTCTTTCTCTTTTCTTTTTTCCCTTTATTTAATTCCTCTAGTATTTATCCTGTAGTTTAATAAAACTAATCAATCATTATGGTTTTGAAAATTATATGAATTTTAAAATTATCTATCCAAAAACAAAAAAGAGAGGAGGTTGGTTTCAGATAGCTTCATTCGAAACAAAATGACTTGTAAATTAATTTATTAACATTTCAAAAACACTAAAACCTCGTCTTTCTTGTTGCTTCCTGTGCTGTTTCTTTTGACTTTTGCAATGCCAGATATTGTGTTTGATTTTCTGCATCGCTTCCCATGTATGGCTACTAAAACGGATGATGTTCTGAAGTCGAACGCTTTGATTCGTTTGTCCACCTCGCCTCAAATATTCCCGAGTGCAAGTCGACTTGCATTTTGGGAGCAATTCTTCTGTTCATGTTAGTATCTTTTTCTTCAAATTTTCCTCCTATTTTATATGTTTTTTAGAAGTTATCTCACTGCAATTTATATACGTTTGGGGGGGGATACATGGTTTAATTTGATAAAATTCTTGTAAATTGATACAAGTTTATATATAAGTTGGCAAAGCCGGAAATGCCAGAGCTAGAAAGGCTCCATCATAACCAGATATTTTCATGCAAAAATCGCACGTTGGGTGGCAGGTTTGTGATCATGGCATTGAGTTGTGTACCCGGATTTCATTGAGGTTGATCCCATTTTCTTCGAGGAAGGCTAAGAAGCCGCCAAGGTTCTGGTTAGTTGGACGGTAATGCCCACTATATGCTGATATAGACTGAAAGACAATGAAAATTTAAAACTCAGAAGCAAGAGATGCATATATAGTCAAGCAACCGACTATCCTTTCTCCAACTCTCTATTTAATACCAAATCAAGGTGCACATTTCTCTCGTACTCCAGTCATTTGTTTCAGCATTCCATGCTTAATCGCCTTTTATAAGCTACGCTACCTACCTTCGCACAGATCATGGCATTCTTACCCTGAGCTTTCCATTTTCTGCTGTTAGTCTCCCAGTAGCCAGAGTAGTCCCTCCAGCAAGGAAGCTCGAGTGATGAAATGCTCCTTTCTTTTTCTGAATGTTTAAGAAAAGACATTATTAGTCTTAAAGATGGATGAAAAATTGCTAATTAAATGTCCAGAATGATCCTTACCTCTCCAGCATATAGTTTTCTGTAGGTGCTCATCACGAATATCCATTTTGAAGCTTCCAGTCCTTGATTTGTATCTAGGAGATTGCCATTTTGTTTGTGCACCACTGTTCCTTCAGCAATGATGTATTCATACTGTTCTCTCTCTTGCTTCAGGGAAAATCATGACAGGTGTGTGAGAGCAAGTCATGAAAGCTTTTTTTGCTAGTATTTAAAGGTTCAATTCTAGTAGATATCAAAGCTTTTATTTTTTCTTTCTTTTCTGTAATTTGAAGCGGTAACCTACTTTCTGAATACTAGGCTATGGAAAATGTCAACATTCATTCCATGTTGTCCTTAAATTGATCATGCAAATTTATCATGAGCTGATGATGTATGGAATGGAGAAGACAAAGCTGAATTGCTATGGAAACACAAAATCATGATAATGAATTCCCCAAGTTTCCATGCTCGGGAACATACCGGTCCTAGATACTGAATGCATTCTTGGCAAAGTTTTATTCTTGGACAGACTTTGAGATCAATTTCTTTACCATCTCCAATATCCAGCCTGAAACCAAGCAGAGAGATGCAGCATTTTAGTATCAGCGAAGTGTAAGATTCCCCTAAACAATGCAGAATGCTCATAACAGGACCGAAATGGTGATTCAAAACCTTAGCAGCAATATTTCATATACACAGATGCAGTTTGTGGAGAAGGAAAGGAACAGATTAGATTCTGACTCGCGAACTTATCAGTGGCATTTACACAAGCTAGTCCATCTAGCAATCACTGTAGCAAGAACTAGATTCCGAAGTTATAGTTTTTTATTTTTCCTTTATTTGTGATGCACATTGCATCTAAGTAAGCAAATGCACCTATGCAAAATAAAAATAAAAATTCAGAGCATGGATAGAAGAGAAACATATGGAACAAAAGTGATGCCCCATATTCCAATTTGGTAACTGAGAAAGATCAAAAGATGATCAAATTGGTTGAGACCTGTACTCGTACCAGTAGAAAAATGGCTGCAGTGCATCTGCTTTACACCACTCTTCGTAGTAAAAATTCAAATTATGGCCATACCGATGCCTCGGATCTATCTACATCACAACATGTATAAAAGAAAATGAAGTAGCAAAACTAGCTCTTGAAGAAAAGGATAAAAAATAACCAAACAGCTGCAGCCCAATATAGGCTTACAGCTTCAATCCAATGCTGGAAAGCTAGTTTTTGTGCCTTGGCATCTTTGCCTAAACCCTTTCCGACCTGTCAAAAAGTGGAAAGTTGGATGATATATCAGTCTTCATATTACATCAGAATTTTGTTCTTAACACTATTTAATACTTTATTCAGCGTTATAAAGAAGCAAGAACTTAAACAACGCACCTTTGAAGCATTCAAGCTGATCCTACTCCACCGCGATGCTGCTGTTTCAGGTTTATCAAAACTGAAGAAAGAAACTGTGCTGTGATTGAGCCTTGCATAATCTAAAGCTTGCCACCTTCGCATTCACATCAGATTAGAAAAGAAAGAGTTCCATATGTTGTATTTATCTATACAAGAACACGAGGGCCACGTACCAGAGCTCTTCAGCAACCACAGCAGAATCTGCTAGCCTGCGACGTGTACGATAACTCCTGTAAACTTTCTGCAACTTCACAGCTGCTGTTGATTCAAATCGCTTGCTTCTTTCAGAACGATCCATTTCAATCAATCCAGAACGATAGCGATCGACAGAGAGCGCCATTTCAATCTGTGTAGATCAAGAAACTAACATCAGAAAGTGAGATGCCGAGGGATCAAAGTCAATATTCTGCTTCTGCATGACCTCAACAAAAAAATTCTACACCAGTCCTGCCTATATACTGTGTTTTCTTTGGAAAACTTATATTTATTTTTTATTTTATTTTTTTGTGGGGGGGGGCTCATCTGTTTGGTTTTGAAATTGATCGAGCCATTAATGTGATGAAGAGGAACCACATGTTGGAGGAAACTTAAAAGAAAGTGGGTCTACGCTCTTTCCACCAGGTGTCATGTCAGCTGGCGCTGCAAATTGCAACTTGTTCCCTCATTTCATTAAGTTTTTTTCCTCTCCATTTGAAGATGGGAGGGATGATCCTCGCTGCCACTATAAATATCTTTGTACGAAAAAAGGGATGGAAAATAAAATCATAAAAAGTCATCCTACAAACTTTTGAATAAAAGGAAAAACAGACTGGTAGGTGCACAGCCAGTCTTCGTACATCATACATTTATGTTGTTTCCATACAAAAAAACTGCGAAGTATTTATGATTTGATTGATTGAAAAACATATAAACTTATAATTTATCATGTGCCAAATCTTACATCTAAATTATTGGTCCATGTAAATGGGTTTTTTTTTTAAAAAAAAAGGGACTTTAGGCTACGGAATGAGATTAGTAGGATTTGAATCCAAGACCGTTGATCATTTGTGTTCTTAGGGTTCATGTTTATAGCTTTGCTCTTCAATTGACGGAGAAATCTGCAATGCAATAAACCGATAGGTAAGTGTTGCATTATGTAGTTCGTATCAATTTATTTGGATATAATTAAAAAAAAAAAAAGGAAAAGGAAAGCACAAATGTATAAGAAATTTTAAGCGTAAACAAGATGATGGGAATTCATGATTTTTACGCATGGTTTTGGCCACCATAATAATCAATGGGATTGGGGTTGGCTTTGTTATGCTTTGCAGTGCCATGCTTCTCTTTTCCTTAACACCATAATAATAATAATAATAATAATAATAATATATGATGACTTGATTAACCGGTAAAATATAATTGTAAATGTGTAAGTAGTATTAACAACCATTCTAAAATTTAATTCTTACTGAAAAGAGACGTAATTTCCGTGAAAAAATGGATATAAAGATACCTTAATTATTAAAAAATAAATCCAACTTTAATATATAGTAAGTAATATCCATTTAGTTTCCTGGCAGGAAGAGGGCTTTTAGTTTTTTTCTTTTTTCTTTCTAGACAGCTAGAAGCAGGAAAGGATTAGGATTTTTTATATGATTAAGATTAGGGTTTTCAAACCACTATAGAAAAGTAAATAAACACTTAATTTCCTTTAATTTAGACAAACTGTAAATCTTCAACCAAGAAGAAAAACTCTGGCGATCATGGTCCTAAATAAACACCGAGGTAGAGGTGGGCCACCAAAGAATCATCGCAGCAGCAGCCTCAAATCTGGAGTTAATTCTCTGCTAACCAAGAAAAATTCGAGGAAGGAAACCACGGGTGTTTTTGGCATTGAAAAACATATTATTCCTCCAAATTTAAGTTGGGGTTGCAAGAAGAAGAGTTCTGCTAACAGAAAAAGAAAAACTTCATCTTCAACTGGATTAAATATGTCACAAATTGTGATTCCAGAACCAATTCCAGATTTCGATGCTCTTAAGGATGAGAACATGTTAGAGAATTGCTTTTCAGATGTTCCTGAAACTTATGATTTTTTTATTTTTTCCTCTGGCTAGGATTAGCTTTGGTTCGGTAGACTGTTTTTTTTTAATGTTATCTGACACTGGTTGGCTTGAAAAATCATCATTTATAATAATAATAAGTTTCTTTTCCCACAGAAACTTCAAATTTGTTTTGGTTTATCAAGAACAGTAGCAGGATTGAGATTTATGGCTTTTCAATTTTTTATTTTTTATTATTGCTTTTTTAACTATATTGTGGGATGGGGTATGGACCTTACTGTATCAGTGGAAAGATCATTGTGACTCCTGGAATTGAATATGGATATTGGCCTCTGTTGATATGAACATAGATTACGCCAAGTGATTTAACTCCTGGGATTGTTGCTTTAGATCATCCTGTAAGATTTTTGTCTAAAACAGCCTTTTTTCTGGTGAATTTAATTGTTGTGGTATTAGAATTTTCTGATCTTCGAGGCCAGAAATCAATCAGAAGACAATGAACAACAGAGTCAACCACGTAATAAAAATCCCAAGAGGAGAGAATAGATCTTTCCATAACAGCAAGTCAAAGAGAAACAAAAAGATTTTCTTCGAATGAATGGTGGCTCCAAGTTTCACTCTTAGGGTGGAGAAGGATTCCCACAATATTTCCAGGGAAACATACATGACATTAAACAACAATTTGAAGTCCAGACAGGACAAGAACTGAAAGCTGACGAGTTCTTTACAGACTGCAAACTAAGTTGTAGATTGGATTGTTGAAAACTCAGAAAAACGGTCCACAGAACATAACAGAACTGAAAACACCAGCACGTTTCTTTCAGCAACCCTGATAGAATAGGTTTTAAAAATAAAGTTTCTTTAGTTTCAGAATCTCTCTCTATATATAATTAATAATTCCAATCAAAGGGGAAAAAAACATAAATGATCAAGTGGGACTGCTCTTGAATATGGTATCCAAGGCATGCTTTCTTCAAAAGTTTACAGACAAACAATCTGAACACCAATTACATTTGCAGGAGACCTAAGAATTAGTTTCATTAAATTTGGTTTCTCACTTCACATCTTCTCCCCCCAAAAACTAAAAAAATAAAATAAAGAATCTTTCTTCTTGCTAATAATACTCTATAGAATGATTTCCGGGCTCTGCCACAACAAAACTCTTGCTAGTGACCGGTCGAGGAATATAAGGTGGCGATCTACACCTTAGCAGAGCCCAGTTTATCCCGTCAAAAAAATGGTGGTGTTTAATGGCTGTAGCTCCCATGGTAGAACCCAGTCGTCTCACTGGATCTTTGATGAGAAGCTGGGTGATCAAATCCTTTGCGAAGACTGGGATTGATGGTTCCTTGGGGAATTCAAGGGCTCGAGCCACGATGTTAGCTAGGGTTAGCTCATGGTCCATCCCTTTAAATGGTGTAACGCCGTAGAACATTTCAAACATGAATATGCCCAAGGTCCACCAATCCACGGCGTTGCCATGACCCTCGCCGGACACAATCTCCGGTGCCAGGTACTCGTGGGTCCCAACAAATGACATGGATCGGACATCTATCGGCTCCGCTACTATTTCGAGGGTCCCGCGTTGATTGAGTTTCTTCTTGCGTTTTCTCCTGTGGTGGAAGCAGGAGACAGCTGGCACAATACAATTGGGTAGAATACACGATGATGTGGCAAACTGAGATGTATCGGAAGGGTGTCTCGTACATAGTACAATAATCATAATACCCTCAAATAAGACAAAAACCAAGAATTATCAGTGAAGGTGTCTCGGTAATTTTTCTTTTTTAGTGCACAGTATAATAAATTTTGTAGCCTCAAATAAGGCAAAACGGAAGAGTTACCTACGGTGGTGTTTCAAACATCTCATGTGTAACTATACATGCATAAAAAAAGAGTTTCACTCTCATTTTAAATCACCAAAATTGAACTTACTATGTTTTTTAACGCGAGTTCTATTGATACAAATAAAAATTAAAAATCTAAACTAAAATCAAAGATGTAGAGATATAAACAAAAAATTTAAAATTATCTTTGAAAGACCGAAAAAATCAAGGGATCGAAACTAAACTAAAAAATCAAAGAATAAAAACCAAAATAAAAAATAAAAAATTATATGTGTTAAAACTAGATAAAATAAATTTTAATCCCTGCGGCAGAGCGCGGGTTTATGGCTCGTTTTTAACTATTTTGGCCGTAAGTCTTAAAAATATTTTTTTAAAAAATTAAAAATATTTTACTTTTATTTTTATAAGTTTGTTTTTTAAAAAGTTTTTTTTATTTAAAACTATATCAAAATAGTTCGTTTTTTAGAGAGAAAAAAACTAAGGTCTTGTAAGTATAATTTTTTTTTGAGATTAAAGTACTTTTTGTTTTGAAATATATTAAAATAATATATTTTTTATTTTTTAAAAAATATTTTGATATTATTACATGAAAATGATTTAAAAACACTAAAAACTTTTAATTTAAAATAAAATAAAAAATAATTTTTTTTTAAAACACAATTACAAACCCCCTGAAATATCATGTAAAAAAAATTCAATTTTGACAACCAGATTTTTTCCTTGTTCTTATCGAAGTTGATTAAGAACACTGTTAATAGAGAAAAAGGGAAGTCAGGTCATTGCCTGGCTACGGCAAATGAATTCATGTGGCATTAAAGACATGGTGGCCCGACAGTGCTCTAAGGGGACATGCCTAACCTATCAAAACTCGCCAGCTAATGCCCTGTCCTAGCATTTTTAACTATTTTGGCCGTACGTTTTAAAAATATTTTTTAACAATTGTACGTGGGGTCATGCAGTGATGGAACCAGACTTTGATTTTTAACTTTGCATTTTTATTTTTAATCTCCTACCATACTCGTACTTCTTCCACAAAGTCCTTCCCACGAGCGTTGGCTCTATAAATCTTGGCATCACTTGTTTCTCGGATGCTTGCCTCCCGTTGCACGCAGATTCGAACATGACAACAAACATTTCCCCCACTTCAATTGTTGTTGAAGTCCTAAGAGATGATAACTACGATGATTGGAGTGCCTGCATGAAAAGCTACATGTTAGCTCATGACCTTTGGGATCTTATTGACCCTGCTGATCATCAAGAAGGTGATCAAGAAGTTGACTCTCAGCCTATTGATCATCCAGAAGTTGACTCCAAGGCGTGGAGAAAAAAGAATGCTGCAGCTTTACATGCAATTCAAGTTTCTTGTTCACCACACATACTTTCCACCATTAGGAGCATCGTTTCAGCCAAAGATGCCTGGGATACTCTAGCCAACTCGCAACAACATCAATCACCAAGCCAAGAAGTGCAATCTGATGAATCAGAGCTGTCAGAGTCATCACAAGGTTCAGGTATACAATGATCTCATTCTCTCCCTTTGTTGTTAGATCTCCAATCACTTCACCTCACTGATGTTAACGCGGGAGATAATAATAATTTTGGCAGGAGCGGTGAGCAATGAAATGAATGGTCCCTTGCAAGCCCTGTACAGGCACGCCCATAAAGGAGATTGGGATAAAACAAAAAAGTATCTTCAAAAATACCCAAATGCAATAAGGGCCACGATTGAACCCTATGGTGCAACTGCCCTTCATGTAGCAGCTTATGCTGGAAATCTGAAAGTCGTGGAGGAGTTGGTGAAGTTGATGTCAGGAAAAGAATTGGAAATACAAGATAATACTGGCAACACAGCTCTTTTATGTGCTGCTACTGTTGGAATCACAAAGATGGCAGAATGTTTGGTGAACAAGAACCCAAACTTGGTTACCTTCGTAAATAAATATAAAACGAGCCCCCTTGATGAGGCTTGTTTAAGCAACAACAAGGATATGGCTCTTTATCTATACTCTGTTACTCCATTTGAATTTCTTTGTCAAGACAATGGCATCCATGGATCTAACTTCCTTCAATGTGCTATCGGTGCTCAAATGCTTGGTAAGAGACTTTACCCTTTAATTACATATTTTCCCTTCTTCTCCCTCACTCTTTCACGCTTTGTTCATAAATCTTCCCTTTCTTTAATTCCTTCTTGTTTTTAAATAGTAGATTTCTCATGCGAGGGACTTCGCTTCAGTTCTGGACGAACTGTCCACTTTTTGTAATAAAAAATGAGAGAGATTGGTTTCAGATTGTTTGATATGAAACAAAATGACTTGTTTCAAATTCACTAAAACCTCATCTTTCTCGTTGCTTCTTACGCCTGTTTCTTTCGGCTGTTGCAATACCAGATATTGCTTACGATTTTCTGTATCGCTACCCAAATATGACAACTACAATGGATGATGCTGACAAGTGTAACGCTTTGATTTCTTTGTCTATGATGCCTGGAATATTTCCGAGTGGAAATAGACTTGCATTATGGCAGCAATGGATCTATTCATGTTAGTATCTCCTCCTTGGATCTTTTTTCCTCCTCGCATTTCTCTTCATTTCCAGTACTGCCAATCTATCTAACGTATAATGTTCTATATGTTTTCGGAGATTATCACACCGAAAAACAGGTATTTTTTTTTTTATCAAAGTATTTCTAAGATAAAATTATCTGAACTTATTTTTTTATATATAAATGATCTATATAAAAAAGAAAACTTTTAAATCATGTTAAAAATCAAATTTTTCATAAGTTATGTTAGGTGAAATTCAACTAAGATTGACTTAATTCTAAAATCTTGGCAGGTATTCGCCTACCACCGATTGATACACCTGATCAGATTTTTTGTATCTATATGCCTGATCAAAGACTAAGTGGGTCGAAGAACATTACCCTCCAAGGTAATTGCTCAAATCTCTATTTTTGTCTCCTCTGCTTTAAAGGGGTACTGCAAGACTTGGGCTACATGGTCCTCCAGGATCACAATGGACAGTTTCTTTATCTCTTCTTTTTTATATATTTATTTTTATTTTCTAAAAATATAAAATCTTCTGGAACCGAATCTAAGTATACAATCTCAAGTCTGATAAATCTCATATATTAATTATAAATTTAGCTGCTCAATGCATCGTAAATCATTTTATCATATTAAGTTCATGTACAAAACTTTTAGTAATTGGATCATTGTCATTACATTGAAAACACATTATATGTTGCTTGTGATAATTTCACTAATTTGTTTTTGTCCAACTTTTCAGTGTCGAGTAAATTGCGTGGGTTTGCAATAAATCTCCTCACATTCTTAGGTGAGCCAGAACACACATACACGCATATATGATATCTCTTAATTTCTACCATCATTATCATGGTTTTAATTGATCACAATCTTTAATGGTTGATATAGGAATCAAGAAAATATATGATTTGAAGAGGATTCACATTTATTCAGATAAAATTCTACAGTGTATGTGTAAGTATATATCAAATCTGGACTATGAGGAACTCCTCGAGGCAAATATAGAAAGAGCATTCGAATGTGCTGTAAAAGAGGGCATGGTTGAGTTTATTATTGAGCTGATTAAAGCTTGTCCTCATCTGATGAATTATTCAGATGACAACTTAAGAAACGTATTTATGTCCTCAATTGCAAACCGACATGAAAACGTGTTCAGCCTTCTTTATGGACTTGACGCAAGCAGAGCAACAATTGTTTCCCTCAAAGATAGCTCAGGAAATACATTGTTACATCTGGTAGCAAAGCTATCACCTCCTTCTCAACTAGCTCGGATCTCCGGTGCAGCCCTTCAGATGCAGAGAGAACTACAATGGTACAAGGTGAGCTTTCTACACTTAACATTTTTTTTTCTTAAAAAAAGTGACTCAACCTTGATCAAGAATATTTTAGAGCTGATTAAGGCCTAATTGATTTGGATTTAGGCTTTCCATTCACACATTTTCATTGTTATCCAAAAAGAATTAATTTCACTCAAATTCAAAAATCTTAACGCAGGAAGTGGAAAGCATTATGAGTCCTCCACTTAAGGATCATTGTAATGAAAACAAACAAACAACCACGGAGTTATTTACAAATGAGCACAAGGACTTGCTAGTGAAAGGAGAGCAATGGATGAAAGGATCAGCAAGTTCTTGTACAGTTGTGGGTGCTCTCATCATTACAATTATGTTTACTGTTGCGTTTACTGTTCCTGGTGGCAACGTTCAAGAGACCGGCTATCCAATTTTTAAAAATGAGAGATCTTTTACTGTTTTTATAGTAGCGGATGCGATCTCTCTCTTTTCTTCATCAACATCAGTATTGATGTTCTTAGGAATTCTTACGTCCCGATACGCAGAGAATGATTTCCTCAAATCCTTGCCCACCAAGTTAATCTTTGGCCTTTCCACGCTTTTCTTGTCCATTGCAACCATGATGGTGACCTTCTGCGCTTCTCTCATAATTATGCTGAATGGGAGAATGGAAATTGTAATTGCAATTGTGTTGTTGGCTAGCATTCCTATAACTTTTTTCATGTTGCTGCAATTTCCCCTCCTAGTGGAGATTTTTGTGTCCACATATGGACCGGGAATCTTCAACAAGAAAATAAAACGTTGGTACTGATTGATGAAATGCATGTAATTCTTCGTTTAAGATATAGATCCTTCATCTTTTGTGTATTTTAGCCTTAATTATTATTTATTTTCTAGCAGAATTGATTGATGGCCCTTAATAATTTGCTTAAGAACTATATAATTCAGACTACAATCGGTACATTTAATTTAAATAATAATAAAAAAGCAGGAACATTTTAACTTGATATCATCACATTACAGGAGGATCGGAGGGTTAGAATATGATTGCCATCAGTTCATAGCTTTGCATCACAGATTTCTTCATGCATACAGAGGATTTGTAAGGTGAGGAGTCATTATCATGCGTTATAAATAATATTGAATAATTTAGTATAAAGTTTTTTGATTTCATGGATTGACAAAACAAGAATAAATTAATAAAACGAGGCATCCAGATTGGACCCAAATGCCGTGCACTTCGTCCAGGAATGTTAAATAAATAATTCAGCGAGGAGAATGATGTAAATGGTCATTAAATTATCACTAAAGTTTGAATAATTTCAGTTTTTTTTTTTTTTGCATGGCTTGAAGTAAAATATACTCCAGAATAAAAAAAATATGTTGTCTAAGTCTCTATTAAAATAAGAAGATGATTGGCAATCTATTTTATATGTATAATAAAAAAAGTTAAAATTAATAGTATATGCAAGGTTGTCAAAATCGCGATTTTGACACGATACATAATTGGGTTTTGAACTCGGATCGTAAAATTGTATATAAAATATTTCCGTATAAAAATCGTAAAATCACAACTAAAATCATGTAGGTAGAAAAATCGTAAAATCATAAGTATAATATTTTCGAATACAATATAATATAATTATGGTCATAAAACTTTATTAGTTAAGGTTCATATATAATTTAAAATAACTTAAAAATACATTACAAAATAATTATGTCCATAGAATATCATTAGGTAAAAACTAACAAATTTAAAATAAATATTCTACTGACGTGCTATATATACTAAAATCAGCTTCATTACCGTTATTTTCCTCGCTATTTCTAATACATTCATCAAAAGTATTACTATTGAAAGGATTATTAACATTACTACTGGTACCAACATCGATATTGCTAGTACTGACTCCAACTCCAACAAATTATTTCGATATCAGCACATAAAAATGATCTAAAAATACCAAAAAAAAATAATTTAATGTTAATATTTAAATAAATACATGAGAATCAAGAAATTTTTATTGTCTAGAAACTGGTTTGTGCGTGCATTTAAAAAATTCTAATTTTCTTAATTTGATTTTCAAACCATAACAATAAATTATAAGCGATTCCAAGAGAGCGAGAGGTAAGGGTTTCCACACTGTTGATTTTCACACTGTGGATCTCTTGGCTAGTTTAAAAAGACGTTGAGAGGTAAGGGTTTAAGGTCCATTTGAAATTGTGATGGTTTGATGTTCTTAGATGTACCGTAACTTTAAAGAATATTTTATTATTATTGTTTAAACCTGTATTTTATTTTAAATTGTGGTGAAAAAATTGGCTTTAAATATTATTTTTTTTCAAACTACAATCACAGAAGCTGCTTCAATATCAAATACACTAAATCTTCATTCAATGATGTATTATTTTTAAATTGAGAATTTATCATTTAATTTGTGCATTTCTTTCTAAACTTAAATTCTATTTTATTTATGATATCCTAACTTATCGCAATAATTTTCTAATCATTTAGATCTATATCATAAAATTGATATTCTAAAAACAAAATTAAATTTATATTGCCGAGAGAGAGGGGAGAATTAAATTTATATTGTCGGGGGGAAGATTTGCAAGAGTACGATTTTACAATTGCACTGATTTTAAGGACTTTATTTCAATTTTAACAGGGTCTGATTCTTCTACTTGATTTTACTAGATTTATTCTCTTAACTTGTAAAATAATTGACTCGCGATTTTGACAACAATATATATATGTGTCTCGAGGAGTTCCTCGAAGTCCATGTGTGGTTCCAAATGTTTTAAAGTTGATTTATATTTAATAAACTAATTGAAGATAAAATTTTAAAAAAATCTTGCATAATTTATCTATATGAGGGACAAATATTGTGTGATATCTATTTAAGAAAAATGCACAAAAACAAATTCTACCAAAAAATACATATATCAATTCAAGTTCATACCAATTATTTTTTGCGATTAGATTATAGGAATCTAGATAGTAATATATTTTTAAAATTTTGATACAAACAATAATCAAATAAAAAAATAAAAAGTTGAATTCTATATCCTAAATTTACTCAAGAAACCATGTAATGGCTATACCAAAAATAATAGGTACAGCCGAACGCGTATCTTTTTGTTACTATATATGGCTCGGATCAGCCTTTATTACATCACTAGCTATATTGCCCGCGCGCTGCCGCGGGCATTGCTGTGTATATAATATCATATAATTAAATTAATAACGATAAACTTATAATATAGCCTGTATAAAAAGTTAAGAACTATAACATAAAAGAGTTTATTCCGCAAACATAAATTATATCTTTTAGAATGTATGCAATGTCATAAAAGATGACAAAAACATAAGTTTTTTGATTTCATGGATTGACAAAACAAGAATAAATTCATAAAGCGAGGCATCCACATTGGACCCAAATGCCGTGCACTTTCGTCCATGATTGTTAAATAATTAAATAAATAATTCAGCGAAGAGAATGATGTAAATGGTCATTAAATTATCACTAAAGTTTGAATAATTTCAGTTTTTTTTTGCATGACTTGAAGTAAAATACACTCCAGAATAAAAAATAAAAAAAAGTTGTCCAAGTCTCTATTAAAATTAGAAGATGATTGGCAATCTATTTTATATGTATAATAAAAAAAATGTTAAAATTAATAGTATATGCAAGGTTGTCAAAAACATGATTTTGACACGACACATAATTGGTTTTTGAACTCGGATCGTAAAATCATACATAAAATATTTCCGTATAAAAATCGTAAAATCGCAACTAAAATCGTGTAGGTAGAAAAATCATAAGTAAAATATTTCTGAATACAATATAACATAATTATGGTCATAAAACTTCATTAGTTAAGGTTCATATATGATTTAAAAATAACTTAAAAATACATTACAAACAATTATGTTCATAGAATTTCATTAGGTAACAACTAACAAATTTAAAATAAATATTTTGTTGGCGTACTATGTAAACTAAAATCAATTTCATTACCGTCATCTTCCTCGCTATTTCTATATTCATCAAAAGTATTACTATTGAAAAGATTATTAGCACTACTACCAGTACCAACACCAATATTGTTAGTACTATCTCCAACTCCAACAAAATTTTTCGATATCAACACATGAAAATAATCTAAAAACACTAAAACAGTTTAATTTAAAATTAATATTTAAATAAATACATGAGAATCAAGAAATTTTTATTATAAAAAAATGGTTTGTGCGTGCATTTAAAAAATTCTAATTTTCTTAATTTGATTTCCAAGCCATAACAACAAATTATAAGTGATTCCAGGAGAGCGACAGAGGTAAGGGTTTCCACATTGGATTTTCACACTGTGGATCTCTTGGCTAGTTTAAAAAGACGCTGAAAGGTAAGGGTTTAAGGTAACTTTAAAGAATATTTTTTATTATTGTTTAAACCTGTATTTTATTTTAAATTGTGGTTGAAAATTTGGCTTTAAAAAAAAATTGTTTCAAACTACAATCACAAAAGCTGCTTCAATATCAAATACACTAAATCTTCAATCAATGATGTTTTATTTTTAAATTGGGAAATTTATCATTTAATTTGTGCATTTCTTTTTAAAATTAAATTATATTTTATTTATGATTTCCTAACTTGTCGCAATACTTTTCTAATCATTAAGATCTATATCATTAAATTGATATTCTAAAAACAAAATTAAATTTATATTGCCGGGGGGGCAAGATTTTCAAGAATCCGATTTTACAATTCCACTGATTTTAATGATATTGTTCTGATTTTAACGGGGTCTGATTTTGAAAGTTGTGTTGCAAATAGTCTTTCAACTCTTCGTACGTCAATAATCTCGGCCTCTTCTTCATTCTCTGCTTTGAATTTCCCACTTTTATACATGGGTTTTGCAGAGGGAGGGAGGGGGAGAGAGAGAATTTCCCTTTGAATGTTCTCATTTATCTCCACGTACCCTTTACCTCCCATTTTCTCAGTAAACGTGACAACAGTTGATAAATGTTATGTGCCCATTGAAAGGATGGACAATGTCACGTGGCCAACAAGGAGATGTCAAGCCAGCAGACATGCCAAATTCGTCAAAGTCTCTTCGAGGTCATTTCAATAGCTAGATTATTAATAAAGCAATGTAAGTCAGTGGGTCAGTCTAGTTTAATTAGTCCAGTTAGGTTCGTCCAAGTTGTCCAGTTAGTTCAGTTTGATTGGGTCTAATTGATTAAGTCTAGTTAGATTATTTTAATTAAGTTATGGGTTGAATAATGAGTTAATAAATTAGTGTGGGACTGGGTCAAGATTGTTAGCTGGGTATCCCCGAAAAATGCAGGGATAAACTCGGTGGGGGGCACTTGTAATTCGCAAGTTCGGTTAAATTTAAGTGTATTTAAGTTATTAATTAATAGAGGAGAGTACTCAACAATTTTCACAGAACAAAATTAAACTCTTGGAGGTCTTGGATTCCTCGAATTATCCAACTTATTTCTTTCTTGTCTTCTTGAATAACCAGAGACGTAACATTGGTATCAGAGCCGGGTTCCATGGATGAAGGAGCAGGAAACAGTTATTCTCAACTGGCTGAAGCAGTGGAATCTGTAAAGCAAAGCCAAGATCAGTATCAGCAAAGTCTCCATGCATTACAACAACTAGTGCAAGGATTAGCTCAAAAAATAGATGTTGTGGCCTCACACGTGGAGGCAATGGTGCAGAACAAAGCTGCCAAAAATACCGGTAAACCTGAAGGGTTTACACAACAGATCACCAACCCTCTGTATGAAGAAACGGCTGGAATCCAGACTAGGACGGGTCTACAGACTCGATTCGGGTCATCACCTTATGAGGACTCCATGAAGGCCAACAATTCAACTCATACAGCCACTCAGCTAAACCCAATTGAATCAGTCTCAGGTTATCATTTTTTCCCAAAATTAATGCAATTCATTCCAGGGCACAACAAAGTTACAGGGAAGTGGAAAATACCTTGAAAAAAAAACGGGATGAAATCCTCGGCGTCCTCCAACCTAACCCTGCAGCAAACACAAGGGATGATCAAAGGTGCGGGACCCAGAAGACGTACAAATAAAATTAATGAGAAAGCGGATTTGGGTTTATCTCCGTTTGCAAACCTACAAGCAGACAAACGGTGGCCCAAAGGCAGAGCATGAAGCTGTCCCAACGAGTCTATGGATCATTTCAGGTGTTGGAGAAGGTGGGGAAGGTGGCGTATCGTCTGGATCTGCCCCTGAGTTCAAAAACCCATTCCGTCTTCCACCTATCCTGCCTGAAGGAGAAATTAGGGCAATGCCACCGACTGGTGGTCACCCTCCCTCCCAAAGATAAAAAAAAAGGGTCAATCGGCATGAGCCGGAGGAAATTTTTTGGAAAAAGGGGGGGGGGCAGGTTTCGAAGAAGCCCACCGATTCAGGCCAGGAACGGTGGCACTGAGGGAAATCAGAAAGTACCAAAAGAGTACAGAGTTGCTGATAAGGAGGTTGCCGTTTCAAAGGCTGGTGAGAGAAATAGCACAAGATGTCAAGACAGATTTGAGGTTCCAAAGCAGCGCAGTGGCTGCTCTTCAAGAAGCAGCAGAGGCGTACCTTGTGGGATTGTTTGAGGATACCAATCTGTGAGCTATTCACCTTCATGCCGAAAGATATTCAGCTCGCTAGGAGGATTAGAGGAGGTTTCGTGGTGATATATGAAGAACCCGACCTTGTGGGCAAGGTCATTTAAAGAGGGAGGCATTGTTATGTGCCCATTGAAAGGATGGACAATGTCACGTGGCCAACAAGGAGATGTCAAGCCAGCAGACATGCCAAATTCGTCAAAGTCTCTTCGAGGTCATTTCAATAGCTAGATTATTAATAAAGCAATGTAAGTCGAGTGGGTCAGTCTAGTTTAATTAGTCCAGTTAGGTTCGTCCCAAGTTGTCCAATTAGTTCAGTTTGATTGGGTCTAATTGATTAAGTCTAGTTAGATTATTTTAATTAAGTTATGGGTTGAATAATGAGTTAATAAATTAGTGTGGGACTGGGTCAAGATTGTTAGCTGGGTATCCCTGAAAATCTGGGATAAACTCAGTGGGGGGCACTTGTAATTCGCAAGTTCAGTTAAATTTAAGTGTATTTAAGTTATTAATTAATAGAGGAGAGTACTCAACAATTTTCACAGAACAAAATTAAACTCTTGGAGGTCTTGGATTCCTCGAATTATCCAACTTATTTCTTTCTTGTCTTCTTGAATAACCAGAGACGTAACAATAAACCACACCTGGAAGCGGATAAAAAACGGAAAAAAACCCAATGTGGACATTGCAATTACTATATAGATATTTCATATATCTTCTTCTGTATAAGTGAAGCAACCAGTTATTGAACTCCACTGAAGGGAAACAAAGAGAAAAAGATAAGATAGGCAAGATGGTTTTGCTAGACAAGATGTGGGATGATGTTGTTGCCGGAACGTGGCCTTGGCAAGCTTAGAAAGATCAGCACCAGGCCTCTTAATATCAAAGGTATTATTGCTATTAATTCTGTACATCTGCATGTTATTAACCGTGGTCTTGTTTAATTTTAATGATATTGATAATTGTTCTGGTCAGATATTGATAATTCTCAGGCATTGACATGGCTACGGCAAAGGAATTCATGTGGCATTTAAGATATGGTGGCCCAACAGTCCTCTAAGAGGACATGCCTAACCTATCAAACATCGCCAGCCAATGCCCTGTCCAAGCATTTTTAACTATTTTGGCCGTACGTTTTAAAAATATTTTACTTTTATGATACATGTTAATTTTCCACAGTAATAGTATCCCTCTAAAGTATTTTTTGTCTTTAAACGTAAGAAGTAGTTTTCATGGAGCGGGTGGATGATATTCGGTGAGGCATTTTTTTTTATCTCATAACAGACTCTTTATTTGATTAAAAAAGTAGAGATTCAAATGTAAAGTGGGCAGTGCAGGAGACAGTTGCCATTAAAATTGTATGGAATGTGTCATCTCCCTTATCCCTTTCTGATTTGGTGTAAGGGGGGTTATTTTGTTTGGGGGATCTTAGGGAGCTTTTGATGTAATTTGTTTAGCTGAGCCTGAATTTGTAGGATAAAGCAAGCTGTTGAAGTTGTAAAATTTAATTTTGAGGGGAAAAGATTGCTGCTTTGTTGTTTAGGAAACTGAATATGTCTGGTTTTAGTTGAATGAAAATTGGAGGATAAAAGGGTACAAAGGTTGGCCTCTTTCTCTTTTGTAGGGTTACATGTTAACCGATGTTTTAACCTGTTTTTGGAGATTTAATTTGCTTTACTGCCTGCCCTTTTTCTTATTTGATGACATTACATTATGGTTATTGCTGATTTTTGCATGTCTCATGGTTTTCAATTTTGTTAAATTGCAGACTGTTGTCCTCAAGGTTGGTATGTCTTGTGGAGGTTGTGTTGGGGCTGTAGAAAGGGTTTTGGGCAAAATTGAAGGTTTGCTTCTGTCCTTGCAATTGATCTTTTAGTCTCTGGAACTTTGCTGATTGTGCTGTCTTTCTCGCTCGACTCGCTCGCGCGCACAATTGAAATGGAAAAAACATTTTAGATTGGATTAAATGAGTTTTTCATCTTAGCCCCTGGAAGCATGTTGCTAAGGTTCTATTTCAGGAATTTTGGGGCAGGGTGTAAATCCTTTTCGTGGTCTATCTGATAATGAACTGGGTTGATATTGATTATAGAATTTTGCATCTTTGCAAGTAGATTAGTTGGTATGGTGAGATTTTGAAGCATTTGCATTTTGTGAAGAAGTGAAACTTACTTTCATTTTCTTACTGTGCGTTACAAAGCAATTTTCACATCCTTACTCTTCATCAATGAAAAAAGAGAAAACAATGAAATGGTTTGGATTGTAATTGAATCTGGCTGGAAATTTCACCGGCAAGTATTATATTCAAATGTAGCTGAGACTCTCAGTTCATCATTTTTGTGGTAATAGATCATAATATCTCTCCTGGAACGTCTTTCAGGTGTGGAATCATATGACATTGATTTGAAGGAGCAAAAAGAGTAAAAGGAGAAATGTGCAGCCAGATGCTGTTCTTCAGACTGTCTCTAAGACTGGGAAGAAGACTACCTTCTGGGAAGCAGAAACACCTGCTGAACCCGCTAAGCCTGCAGAAACTTTGGCGCTGCATAATGTTGCTGCAGAAACCTCCGGGAACGCTGACTTTTGAAAAGATGGTTTCTGAATCTCTGTTACATCATCCTACAAAGATCTCTTATAGAGAGGAGACAACCTGGAAGTTCAGAAGCAGATGGCTTGTGCAGATCATCACTGGGTGAGTGGTAAACAAATGTGAGGGCTTGCTCCCTTAGTTTCAGAGGGTAGTCTGCAACACACCCGATTCTCGGACCAGCTCCAGTTGACCATTTCAAAGACAGTTGGTTCCCTAATTGGTATGAGCTAGCTTCTTTCTTGGATTTGATCCTCTGCAATATCTCCTTCTTTGGTACATCTGTTCTTGTGTTCTGGATATTGGCAGACAACATCCTCTTGTAACTGCAGGTTCTTGTGGTTTGTGAAGACATGGATGATTCAGAAGGTTGGTAATTGTTAATTTTACTCGAAGCATGAAGTTTAGACTGCTTGGAATCCTTTGACCAACCAAATTTACATCTGTCTTGAGACAATTCCCTTGATTCACAGCTTTCACTATCTTCTGGTGTAAGTACCTGCCTAGAGCAATACCGAATGAAACAATGACCAAGTAGAAGCACCATATCAAGTGATCACTAAAGAATAAGAATATAAGTTGGCAAAGCCGGAAATGCCAGAGCTAGAAAGGCTCCATCATAACCAGATATTTTCATGCAAAAATCGCACGTTGGGTGGCAGGTTTGTGATCATGGCATTGAGTTGTGTACCCGGATTTCATTGAGGTTGATCCCATTTTCTTCGAGGAAGGCTAAGAAGCCGCCAAGGTTCTGGTTAGTTGGACGGTAATGCCCACTATATGCTGATATAGACTGAAAGACAATGAAAATTTAAAACTCAGAAGCAAGAGATGCATATATAGTCAAGCAACCGACTATCCTTTCTCCAACTCTCTATTTAATACCAAATCAAGGTGCACATTTCTCTCGTACTCCAGTCATTTGTTTCAGCATTCCATGCTTAATCGCCTTTTATAAGCTACGCTACCTACCTTCGCACAGATCATGGCATTCTTACCCTGAGCTTTCCATTTTCTGCTGTTAGTCTCCCAGTAGCCAGAGTAGTCCCTCCAGCAAGGAAGCTCGAGTGATGAAATGCTCCTTTCTTTTTCTGAATGTTTAAGAAAAGACATTATTAGTCTTAAAGATGGATGAAAAATTGCTAATTAAATGTCCAGAATGATCCTTACCTCTCCAGCATATAGTTTTCTGTAGGTGCTCATCACGAATATCCATTTTGAAGCTTCCAGTCCTTGATTTGTATCTAGGAGATTGCCATTTTGTTTGTGCACCACTGTTCCTTCAGCAATGATGTATTCATACTGTTCTCTCTCTTGCTTCAGGGAAAATCATGACAGGTGTGTGAGAGCAAGTCATGAAAGCTTTTTTTGCTAGTATTTAAAGGTTCAATTCTAGTAGATATCAAAGCTTTTATTTTTTCTTTCTTTTCTGTAATTTGAAGCGGTAACCTACTTTCTGAATACTAGGCTATGGAAAATGTCAACATTCATTCCATGTTGTCCTTAAATTGATCATGCAAATTTATCATGAGCTGATGATGTATGGAATGGAGAAGACAAAGCTGAATTGCTATGGAAACACAAAATCATGATAATGAATTCCCCAAGTTTCCATGCTCGGGAACATACCGGTCCTAGATACTGAATGCATTCTTGGCAAAGTTTTATTCTTGGACAGACTTTGAGATCAATTTCTTTACCATCTCCAATATCCAGCCTGAAACCAAGCAGAGAGATGCAGCATTTTAGTATCAGCGAAGTGTAAGATTCCCCTAAACAATGCAGAATGCTCATAACAGGACCGAAATGGTGATTCAAAACCTTAGCAGCAATATTTCATATACACAGATGCAGTTTGTGGAGAAGGAAAGGAACAGATTAGATTCTGACTCGCGAACTTATCAGTGGCATTTACACAAGCTAGTCCATCTAGCAATCACTGTAGCAAGAACTAGATTCCGAAGTTATAGTTTTTTATTTTTCCTTTATTTGTGATGCACATTGCATCTAAGTAAGCAAATGCACCTATGCAAAATAAAAATAAAAATTCAGAGCAAGGATAGAAGAGAAACTTATGGAACAAGGGTGATTCCCCATATTCCAATTTGGTAACTGAGAAAGATCAAAAGATGATCAAATTGGTTGAGACCTGTACTCGTACCAGTAGAAAAATGGCTGCAGTGCATCTGCTTTACACCACTCTTCGTAGTAAAAATTCAAATTATGGCCATACCGATGCCTCGGATCTATCTACATCACAGCATGTATAAAAGAAAATGAAGTAGCAAAACTAGCTCTTGAAGAAAAGGATAAAAAATAACCAAACAGCTGCAGCCCAATATAGGCTTACAGCTTCAATCCAATGCTGGAAAGCTAGTTTTTGTGCCTTGGCATCTTTGCCTAAACCCTTTCCGACCTGTCAAAAAGTGGAAAGTTGGATGATATATCAGTCTTCATATTACATCAGAATTTTGTTCTTAACACTATGTAATACTTTATTCAGCGTTATAAAGAAGCAAGAACTTAAACAACACACCTTTGAAGCATTCAAGCTGATCCTACTCCACCGCGATGCTGCTGTTTCAGGTTTATCAAAACTGAAGAAAGAAACTGTGCTGTGATTGAGCCTTGCATAATCTAAAGCTTGCCACCTTCGCATTCACATCAGATTAGAAAAGAAAGAGTTCCATATGTTGTATTTATCTATACAAGAACACGAGGGCCACGTACCAGAGCTCTTCAGCAACCACAGCAGAATCTGCTAGCCTGCGACGTGTACGATAACTCCTGTAAACTTTCTGCAACTTCACAGCTGCTGTTGATTCAAATCTCTTGCTTCTTTCAGAACGATCCATTTCAATCAATCCAGAACGATAGCGATCGACAGAGAGCGCACTTTCAATCTGTGTAGATCAAGAAACTAACATCAGAAAGTGAGATGCCGAGGGATCAAAGTCAATATTCTGCTGCTGCACCTCAACAAAAAATTCTACACCAGTCCTGCCTATATACTGTGTCTGCTTTGGAAAACTTATGTGTGTGTTTTTTTATCTTTTGGGCTCATCTGTTTGGTTTTGAAATTGATCGAGCCATTAATGTGATGAAGAGGAACCACATGTTGGAGGAAACTTAAAAGAAAGTGGGTCTACGCTCTTTCCACCAGGAGTCATGTCAGCTGGCACTGCAAATTGCAACTTGTTCCCTCATTTCATTAAGTTTTTTTCCTCTCCACTTGAAGATGGGAGGGATGATCCTCGCTGCCACTATAAATATCTTTGTACGAAAAAAGGGATGGAAAATAAAATCATAAAAAGTCATCCTACAAACTTTTGAATAAAAGGAAAAACAGACTGGTAGGTACACAGCCAGTCTTCGTACATTATACATTTATGTTGTTTCCATACAAGACAACCGCGAAGTATTTATGATTTGATTGATTGAAAAACATATAAACTTATAATTTATCATGTGCCAAATCTTACATCTAAATTGTTGGTCCATGTAAATGGGTTTTTTTTAATAAAAAAAAATGGACTTTAGGCTACGTAATGAGATTAGTAGGATTTGAATCCAAGACCGTTGATCATTTGTGCTCTTAGGGTTCATGTTTATAGCTTTGAATCCAAGACCGTTGCATTATGTATTTCGTATCAATTTATTTGGATATAATTAAAAAAAAAGAAAAAAGGAAAGCACATATGTTTAAGAAATTTTAAGCGTAAAAAGGATGGTGGGAATTCATGATTTTTACGCATGGTTTTGGCCACCATAATAATCAATGGGATTGGGGTTGGCTTTGTTATGCTTTGCAGTGCCATGCTTCTCTTTTCCTTAACACCATAATAATAATAATAATAATAATAATTGTAAATGTGTAAGTAGTATTAACAACCATCTTAAAATTTAATTTTTATTGAAAAGAGACGTAATTTCCATGAAAAATATGAATATAAAGATACCTTAATTATTAAAAAATAAATCCATCTTTAATATATAGTAAGTAATATCCATTTAGAACTCTATCTTTCTACCTTAGCAATATCACCAAGAACAGAGGAAAAATCAAGAACGAAATTCTGTTTATTATTCAACATGCTTTCCAAATGGATACTCTGGCTATTTATAAAGCCAATGCATGAGGTCCAGCTGTAACAATTCTAACAAACTTGCCACGTGGCTACTAACAACTTACTAACAAACTGAAATGGTTTTACAAATTGCCTTCTGACTTCCCATTCCTATCATTACCCACCCCTTTGAAACTAAGTTTACAAGAATTGGAAACTTATTACACAGCAACAAGACAGACTGTTAACAACTAAAAAGAACACACTAAATCTAGCCTTGAGTATCTCTCGTAATACTCCTCAAACCCATGAGAGCCAAAATCTCTGCAAAATATCTTCACAAAATCTTCCCAACTGGAGCAGGAAAGCGCACATTGTGAACTCTTTTGTTTATTGTAGTAGTCCCATATAGATGCCTTTTCACGCTCTACTCTTCTAACTGAGCAAACCCTCTCATAGAGCTCTTGCAGAGAAGCTTTTTTGCTAATCTGTATAGTTGATTCACTATCGTCTCTGGAGTCAATTAACTTGAGGCGAAGAGGATAAACCTCCACATTGAACTGCATTTTGTTAAAAACACCTTGAGAGATCATCTTTCTTGGCAACGTTGGTCCTCCTTTATACCACTGGACAAGCTTCTCCCAAATTTTCTTAGGAACTAATACATAGTCCTTTCCTTCCTGCAGCATTCTAACAAGCTCAGGTTCATCCAAATCTTGAGACTCCAAAGATTTCCCATTATCCAAGTTGTCAACAAGGCCTTGACCAACATATCTCTCCCATTTCAAGTCACGTTCAGCTTCACGATTCAACTCCTCAACTATTTGTTTCTCTTCTTCAAGCGTACACGGCAAACAACTTCCTCCTCCTCCTCCTCCTTTCTGATCGGGGACCAACCAATGATCCTCTAATAGATTAGCTCCCTCTCGTCGAGAATCAATTGAATCCAGGCGTCTTTCGATTGACGCGAATTTGTCCTCAAGGAGTCGCAGAATAGATTCCAGAAGAAGCTGATTAGATTCCAGAAGGAGCTGGGTCTTGGAACCCGAGGCCTCAAGCGCAGCAACACGAGCTTCCATGGATGTCGATCGGGTACGAACACTAGTGCGGGTCATACACTAAAGGAACAGCTTAGAGGATCAAAGGCTCTGATACCAATGATAGAACTCTATCTTTCTACCTTAGCAATATCACCAAGAACAGAGGAAAAATCAAGAACGAAATTCTGTTTATTATTCAACATGCTTTCCAAATGGATACTCTGGCTATTTATAAAGCCAATGCATGAGGTCCAGCTGTAACAATTCTAATAAACTTGCCACGTGGCTACTAACAACTTACTAACAAACTGAAATGGTTTTACAAATTGCCTTCTGACTTTAATATATAGTAAGTAATATCCATTTAGTTTCCTGGCAGGAATAGGGCTTTTAGTTTTTTCTTTATTCTTTCTAGACAGCTAGAAGCAGGAAAGGATTAGGATTTTTTATATGATTAAGATTAGGGTTTTCAAACCACTATATAAAAGTAAATAAACACTTAATTTCCTTTAATTTAACCAAACTGTAAATCTTCAACCAAGAAGAAAAACTCTAGCGATCATGGTCCTAAATAAACACCGAGGTAGAGGTAGGCCACCAAAGAATCATCGCAGCAGCAGCCTCAAATCTGGAGTTAATTCTCTGATAACCAAGAAAAAATCGAGGAAGGAAACCACGGGTGTTTTTCGCATTGAAAAACATATTATTCCTCCAAATTTAAGTTGGGGTTGCAAGAAGAAGAGTTCTGCTAACAGAAAAAGAAAAAACTTCATCTTCAACTGGATTAAATATGTCACAAATTGTGATTCCAGGACCAATTCTAGACTTTGATGCTCTTAAGGATGAGAACATGTTAGAGAATTGCTTTTCAGATGTTCCTGAAACTTATGATTTTTTTATTTTTTCCTCTGACTAGGATTAGCTTTGGTTCGGTAGACTGTTTTTTTTTAATGTTATCTGACACTGGTTGGCTTGAAAAATCATCATTTATAATAATAATAATAATTTTCTTTTCCCACAGAAACTTCAAATTTGTTTTGGTTTATCAAGAACAGTAGCAGGATTGAGATTTATGGTTTTTCATTTTTTTATTTTTTATCATTGCTTTTTTACTATATTGTGGAATGGAGTATGGACTTCTTTTGCCAGGGATATAGATCTTCAATTCATTGGTTAAGGACCTTTCTGTATCAGTTGAAAGATCATTAACTGGATTAAGATCATTGTGACTCCTGGAATTGAATATGGATATTGGCCTCTGTTGGTATGAACATAGATTACGCCAAGTGATTTAACTCCTGGGATTGTTGTCTAGATCATCCTGTAAGATTTCTGTCTAAAACAGCCTTTTTCTGGTGAATTTGTTGTGGTATTAGAATTTTCTCATCTTCGAGGCCAGAAATCAATCGGAAGACAATAAACAACAAAGTCAACCACGTAATAAAAATCCCAGGAGGAGAGAATAGATCCTTCCATAACAGCAAGTCAAAGAGAAACAAAAAGATTTTCTTCGAATGAATGGTGGCTCCAAGTTTCACTCTTAGGGTGGAGAAGGATTCCCACAATATTTCCAGGGAAACATACATGACATTAAACAACAATTCGAAGTCCAGACAGGACAAGAACTGAAAGCTGACGAGTTCTTTACAGACTGCAAACTAAGTTGTAGACTGCATTGTTGAAAACTCAGAAAAACAGTCCACAGAGCATAGCAGAACTGAATCCACAAGCACGTTTCTTTCAGCAACCCTGATAGAATAGGTTTTAAAAATAAAGTTTCTTTAGAAAAATTTAAATTCTCTTTTCAGAATCTCTCTCTATATATAATAATTCCAATCAAAGGGAAAAAAAACATAAATGATCAAGTGGGACTGCTCTTGAATGTGGTATCCAAGGCATGCTTTCTTCAAAAGTTTACAGACAAACAATCTGAACACCAATTACATTTGCAGGAGACCTAAGAATTAGTTTCATTAAATTTGGTTTCTCACTTCACATCTTCTCCCCCAAAAAACTAAAAAAATAAATAAAGAATCTTTCTTCTTACTAATAATACTCTATAGAATGATTTCCGGGTTCTGCCACAACAAAACTCTTGCTAGTGACCGGTCGAGGAATACAAGGTGGCGATCTACACCTTAGCAGCGCCCAGTTTATCCCGTCAAAAAAATGGTGGTGTTTAATGGCTGTAGCTCCCATGGTAGAACCCAGTCGTCTCACTGGATCTTTGATGAGAAGCTGGGTGATCAAATCCTTTGCGAAGACTGGGATTGAGGGTTCCTTGGGGAATTCAAGGGCTCGAGCCACGATGTTAGCTAGGGTTAGCTCATGGTCCATCCCTTTAAATGGCGTAACGCCGTAGAACATTTCAAACATGAATATGCCCAAGGTCCACCAATCCACGGCGTTGCCATGACCCTCGCCGGACACAATCTCCGGTGCCAGGTACTCGTGGGTCCCAACAAATGACATGGATCGGACATCTATCGGCTCTGCTACTATTTCGAGGGTCCCGCGTTGATTGAGTTTCTTCTTGCGTTTTCTCCTGTGGTGGAAGCAGGAGACAGCTGGCACAATACAATTGGGTAGAATACACGATGATGTGGCAAACTGGGATGTATCGGAAGGGTAGTCGCTTGTTGATGGTGATGTGGTTGGTTGGTTTTGATCGGAAACAATCTGAGCTATTGATGGTGAGTTATCATCTTTTAAGGAGAGATCAAAATCTGTGAGCATTATGTGACCGTCTGATCTTACAAGAACATTTTCAGGCTTGAGGTCACGATAGACTATTCCCATCATGTGCAAGTATTCAAGAGCAGCCACAACTTCTGATGCATAGAACCTAAAAGCAACCAAAATAAAATTATGATATATACAAAGGATTATTCAACTAATTATAAATATTATTCCCATTGTATAACATGTTATGGTGGTCCAAAATTAAATATATAATTTCTTTTTTCTTTTTCTTTTCTTTTCTTTTTTTTTTAAAAAAAAGAAAACAACAGCTTTACAAGACATAAATTTCCTCAACCATTAATGGTGTTGAACGCAAAGCTTGGTGAAAAAACAAGAAATTTATCATCACAATGAAACCTAGATTGAGCTATTGATTCACTAAGTTAACTTGGATTAATGTTGTCAATGTCAATAAAAACTATATTGTTTTATTTTTTAATGTTAAAATAATTTTATTTTATTTTTTAATGTTAAAATAATTTTATTTTATTTTTAAAAAAAATCAGCATATATTTTAACTAGTAGCTAAGTTGATTGGGTCTACTCTAATATAATTTTCTTAAAACTTTAATTCATATTAATTTTTTGTTTGTGAGTATGGTTGAAATTGTTTTTGAAGTGATTTTCTTTTAAAAATACATCAAAATAATATTTTATTATTATTTTTAAAAATTATTTTTAACATTAGTACATGAAAATGATTTACAAAATAAAATAAAAACCACTTTTTTTTCAAAAATACTTTTAAATACAATGTGAAATAGGGATAAAGTCATATTAACCCATAAAATTAAACTTAATGATTGTGATTTTCACTTCAAAACCAAGTAGATGGTCATTTGAAGTAATGATATAAGGTGGGAAAGATTAAATTAAATATTAAAAAAGGAATTAGAAAGCATAAATTCTGAAGAATATATTAGACTAAAAAAGAAAAAGTGAAGAATTGACCACAAAAAAAAAGAAAAAAAAAAGCAATAGATGGGGAAAAGGCTATCAAATTGATTCTTGAAATGATATCTTGGGGCTCTCAGATCAGACAAGAACCTAAGAAACATTGTCCTAGAACATGCCCATGGATTGAGGGATATGAGGCTGATTTTTACTCCTTTTTGTGAAGTGCAAGATGCCGTCCCTTCTCTATTATGATAGAGTGCACAAGACACCCACCAAAAGTCCCATGGTCCACACGAAATCAATGGCTGCAACCGAACGTCACATGGATTTACCCATTGACCCTACACGCCATGATCAAGAGTCTTAGCAACCAGTAAACTTAGCCCCACCTATGGTTATGATCCATCATTTCTCATCATGCACGAATTCATATATTTTATGCAAACGCAACCACTCAAATTATTTATCTTGCCCGATCGACTAACATGAACAGTATTACATGCCGTTTTATGGATGTATGTATGCATGCATGCGTGCATTATACGTGCAATTCTATGTATGTATGTATGTATGTATGTATGCATGTACATACCGGACGGCGGCTTCCTCGAAACGCCTGTCTGGTTGCTGTTGCCGGAGGACATGGAGGTCGCCACCAGGACAAAACTCCGTTAACAAGCAAGACCACCTGGGAGAGTCCAACGTGGCAAACAATGTAGGCAAAAATGGATGCTCCAACATTTCTAATATCTCCCTCTCAATTCTAGCCCTACTTTCTTTATTCCGATTGGCTGTTTCTTTTCTGTCCATGACTTTGGCAGCGAAAAGACACCCGTTGCCCTCCTTGAGCTCTACCAGATACACGCTCCCTATGTCGCCGCTTCCTAATTTGTGAACAAATCGTAAATCAGCTAGGGTTAGGGGTGAGTTATCGCGGTTGTCACGTTGGATTGCATGCCAGCACCGATCGCATTGAGGCGGGTGATGGGGCTTGCAGGAGTTTGACACCAGGCTCGAGGTTGAGGTGGTCCATGTGGTTTCGGACCCTGAACTTGTGCTCTGTCTTGTCTCAGCAGCGGTGGTGGTGGTGGTGGTGGAAGCTAAACTGAGATTATCTAGATCATCGGTCAGACCTTCCGCAACTGGCTCCATTGTGGTGGTGGAAAGAATGGTGGGAGGGAGTGGATTGGACGGTTGGGTTTTGGAAGGAGGGAGTTGAGGTTTTAAAGGGAATGGAGGAGGGAAATACGGGCTGGCAAGATGGGATTGGGCCATGTGGCTTCTGTAGAGAGGGATGGGCCCATGTAGGGTTACAATAGCTGGATTCCAAATTCTCCTCGAGTGATCGATATATTCTATTAATCGATATATTCTACCATGGAATTACTTTAATACAGCTCGTCTATTTTCAATCATGTTTAAATAATTAATATAAATTCTTACCAGATAATAATAATTATAACTTTTCACAACAAAAATCATTGACTTAATCATCAAAGAATCCTTAAATCCACTACAGAATAACTGTTTTGCAGGAAATTCAACCCTTGTCATCCCTTAATTATGAGAAATAGAAGATTAACGTAAACACATGATCATTCATCATCCAAACATTACAAAATACAAGTTCTGGTTTCTAGAACACCATTAATAACCATTGTTATTGATTATAAGGTTTCAGCTTAATAAATATTCTAGTTCAGTTCCAGTAGGATAAGCAGAATAACTTACAACACATGCTGCCCCAGATCATCTGAACATATTGGGAAAGGAAATGCTGGGCTTTCAAATATATAGATAACTTCAATACATGTCTCTGATTGTCTCAGTTTCTCAAGAAAACAAAACTACCGTAGAAGTGAAGCAAATTGATTCACCAGAGTTCATCCACATCAAGGATGTTTCAAGTATTTTCCTCTAACAACTCCATCTTTATTTACATGGTGTTTACGGATCGATACATAAATAAGGTGGGTTTGAAATTTCACCTTATTCATACAAGTGAATTAGAAGATTCATTACTTGCATTAAACTTTGTAAGAGTGATTTCAGTATAATCACTAGAAGGCACTTGGATGATTAGTTCTCGAATCAAGAGAGCACGTACCCTGGTTTTGCAGAGACCGCTCGGTAATTCATATTATGAATGGCTTCTTTGAATTGTTCTGACCACGCTTTCTCCTTGGATTAGAACTGATCATGCAGGAGAAGGCATTGACAAGCTCAGGATCCTCGTCAGTTACGAGCATCCGGGCTGCGCTTGGATCTGCAAGCAAGAGCTTAGCCACAAGGTATCCAGCAATGGACCATGTCTGGAACAGGCGTGCTTGTTTTCCAATGAACCTCGCCTTTTTAGTGTCATAATATTCAGGCCATTTGTCTCTCGATAAGCGTTTCTCAGCAATTTCGATTGCTCTTGCTGCTATTTCTGGTCTGTTCATCTTTATGCATGCAACTGTCAGCTGAAAGAAGCATTATGAATGTAAAAAATCTATTAATATTCAGGACGTAAAATGGACTCTAATAAAAAGAAAGAGGCATTCATAAAAAACAGACAAACAATTGCTATATACAGACATGGTTATGACACTGGTATATGCTGCAGACATAAACCATCAGATATAAGTATCAATCAAGCATTCTTACAGGTCTATACCAGCAAGAGTAGTGCACCAAAACTCAAATCACCGATGATGCTGTTTTTTTCTGTCTTTTTGCCGGGTTTTTTCCTTCTCGGAATAATTCTTACTTTTCACTAAGACATTTACTGGAAGAAAGATTAGCAAAGAGTACCACAATCACTAACCTGCCACAGAAGAGTTGGCCAGGAACCTCCATTGTGGTAAGACCAAGGCCTGCATCAAACACAACAAATTCATGACTGGATGAAAATTGAGAGAAGGTGAAAAGGATGTGATCGAGTTTAATAAGGTAGCAGTATTACGTGTTCTTAGGATCACTTCCAGTGATAATTTGCCACTCCTGACCTTCAAGAGCTGGATGACAAATCTTCAATGGCATGTCTGCTACCAAGTCTGACCACTTGGCTTCAATGAGATCCAATATCGCATTTGACTGATCTCTTGTTGCAAGACCACTTACAATAGACCACATGTTTCCTAGAGAAAAGAATCGGAAATCCATATGAGCTGGCTGCAAGTTTCCAATGAGGTAGCCTCCTTGGTTCGGCATCCATTCCACCAATGAAGTAGAAACCTGATCTGGGTAAATGTTGAACTTATTAACTGCATCATAAGAGTACTCTTCAGTCTTGTAACGGTATATTTCATTTAGTTTTCTTAAATCAATCCAATAATACTCTCTGATATGGAACGACAGAGCTACTAGACGATTGTTCAAAGCTCGTAAGAGATCAGTTGATCCATCCTCTGGAGTGAGCATCTCCCTTGCACCAAGTAAGGCGGAATAAAAGAGTGCCTGCAAGAGAAAAATACATCCTATCAGAAAATTAATTGCAAAAACCATCTCTGAATCTCAGCATCCTCGTCAGTCTCATGTAACCAAATTCTGGCAGAAAGATGCTTTGGCAGAATATTACACTGAACATCCATTAGAGCTAGGTGATTTCAACCTGAAAACCAACCACCTTTAGCCACTCAAGAATATACAGCTAATTCATCTTGTGCACTTTGAAACTATGGCCAGAAAAAGCATTTAAGCCAACAGCCTTACCAAATAGCAGCTTCAAGCAACCCAAATCCTACAGACTCTGGCCTCAACTAGCCTAAATCCTACAAACTCTTAACCTGATTCCGGGCATATTGATGCCATCAACATATCCTAATTTCATAATCACAGAATTGGTTCAAGACATTTATCTGTACAATCATCTGACAAAAAAAAAAGGCAACATCCAAATTTCCTACAAGGACATCCTTATTCAATATAATCTCTCTTGCTACATGGATTGGCTGGGTATTTCACATTTCAAAACACTTCTAAATTATCTGAAAAACCACTCAAAAATGAATTACTTGGATTTCTAGAGGGTGCCCATGAATTCCCATTCTGCGATCTATCATGCAAGAACCATCTGTCACCAACAATGTTGGGAACATGTCAAAACCATCAGCAAGACATAGCCTCAGAATCATCTTAATTCCAGTTTGCACATCAATCCTCTCCTGAACTGAGAGATCACCAGAGCATTTCCCATATGCACGTAACAAGATAATCCACCATAATCCTAATATTGGCATGATAGAGAAAATATCATCAACGTTAGCAGTCAAACAGTTTATCATGAACGGAAACTTCTTGGCCTGATATTTAATTACCAGAATCAACTGGTGCAACACGGCCAATTGCTGCCTCTCCAAAATCAGGATCCAATACCTCCTCTGTTGCAGAATCATCGCCATCCAAAGGAAAAGTGCGCACCTTGAAACTAGCAGGCATTAATCCCTGTCCAGGACTGTGACAGTCCATTGTTTTCTCCCAACTCTGCAACATAAGAAGTCATTATAGCAAATCAGATAAGAAGCAAAAGAGGAAGTATTTTTAAACATTTGTTCCTTCAACAGAAAAGTCCACCATAATCAACGATTAAATTACCTGCAACTGAAGTGTATGAAGGAGGAAGTTTCGGACAATATCATATTCTCCCTTCAAGAGAAAAGCAATGCCAGAAGGTATGAAGTCCCTTATGAAGACCTGATCATAATTTAACACACTGGAACTGGTGGGATCATTGGCAGCAATCGTTCCAATTGGACTGCCACAATAATAAACTACAGAATCCCGCAGTAGCTCCCATGCTTCTTCCTCAATAGGGTCTACACTAGCCTTGCGAGAGGCATCTCTACCAGTTCCTACCGCACCATTAGTTGTCAAACTCTCCTCTTCCTTATTTACTGAACCATTAGATGTCAAAACCTCCTTTTCGCTCGTCAACTGCTGGGTGTCCCCAAGCTCCAGTACACCCGGTGAGTTCACCGCCCCATTCAGGTTTAATGTCTTTGCACCATCTACAAACCATGTTCCATTTCCTCCTTCTGTAGTTACACCACTAACTCTTTCTGCCTGCTGGCATTTGCACCTCAGAAGCTGCAGTCTCTTGATCGTTGCATTCCCAGACAGATACAAATCACCGTCACCTGATCTCTTAAACCACTGTTTTCCTATACAATCCTGCAGAACACTCGAGCACTTGAACATTTTCATATGCCTTGAGGCCCTTTTCCTTACATATTTTATATGCTTAGAACGGAATGCCAAATCTAAATTGCTAAAACAAAGGTCAGAACTGAAACTGCGAGGACCAGCCCCCGACAAAACTTGCAGGACTGCATCCGAAGTCGCCATCAACAGTATGCTTATCAAATAAATTGATGTTCACTAGACGCAAAATCACTTCGAACAAAATGAGTCTGAGAACCCAGCCTTAACTCAGGACGCCTAGACAAAAAAAATAAGTTAGAAAGTGCTCTGGTGATGCAAAAGTTACAATTTCGGAAATGATCGATTCGAAACTAGCATCAAAATTATCAAACCACGTGCAACATACAAAGTAAAAGACTTGAACTTCAAATTGCATTACCTTACCCTCAGTAACCGAGAATATATAGAACTTGTAACCATCCTACAAATTTAAACCACGCTCAGCCCAACTATACCCTTTCTTTTTCTCATTTTGAAACTCGGATAGAGCGATCCAGGGAAAGTTTCGCTATCTTGTTTCTTTCCCAGGTTTTCTCATGAACCAACCATGCAAGAAAGAGAAAAATAATCTTTCAGGCCTTCCATTTGTCCCTTACAATAACAAAACAACAAGAAAACTCTCTAAAATCCAGCAAAAACCACAATTCTACCTCATCAATAACTCAAAAAACGTCATCTCCAGATAAATCACATAAAGTTTCAAACTTGAAGAAAAATCACACAAAATGACCAATCTTTAAATGTAGTCAATCTCAACAACCAGCAAAACAAGCTTAAAACTTCAACGGTTCCTTCCCTTTATATCAGCTTATGATCCATAAATGCAAAAAATAAGAAAGAGAACAGCGTGCAGTCCAAACCCAGATAGCAAAACAAAACAAAAAAACAATTATTAAACAAGTGCTTACCAATAAAAATTTGGAGCTGCTGATATAATTAGCAAGGGAGGTTTCTTGATTTTTTTTTAATGTTTTAATAATATCTCTCTTGGCTTCAAAAAGAAACTAGGAAAAGAAAAAAGAAACAATGACTGTCAATTCTTTGGTGGTTGTTTAATGTTTATGTTGGATGCATAAACCTGAAGACGAATGAGAAAATCATGTAGTTATTCAACTTACGTTTCCTTTTTTTTATTTTTTGTCTGTTATTTAGTTAGTTGATTTCTTTTTTTCTGGTTATTTTAAGAATTTAATAATTATTCTTGGAAAAAAAGGGAGTTGAGTGCCTATTTACTTCTACTTTTTAATTTTCAAATTTCAAGCTAGAACTTCAAGAAAAAAATATTATATAAAAAAATAATTCGTAGAATATAAAAATATTTTTCTTGAATGAAATATCTATTTATGTGGATAATAAGTGGGCCTACTTGAATATGGGGTCAGAAGTGAGTGTAGTGAGGTATCTGTCAGACAATGTTGAACACGTGGCTAAAAGCAAACCAGCCACTACCAACCAAAAGTTCAGCCATTTGAGTTTAATATGAAATCCACGCACGTGGACTGTTTTGTTAAATTAGCATATTTTAAAAACAAATTATAAGATTATACAATCATAAAATATTAAATTAGTTTTTTTTATTTTAATGTGGTAATATTGAAAATAAAAAAAATATATTATATAAAGATCATGTGCGTGGCGGCATTTGCAAGCATGATTATAAAAACATGATGGTGTTCGAGATTTCATTAAGAGTCTTGGATTACGGTTAATTTAGATTGAATCTAATTAATTTAAAAGATATTATTTAAATATTTTCTTAGAAAGACACCCTGTGTTATTTTTTATGCTATATAAAAAATCTCGTCCATACACGTGTCATAAAGCCACCGACAATAGATTAAATTTTCTTTAAAAAAGTCTGGTTCTCGTCAACGGTCCTGCCAATGGCATTCCCTCTTCCATCAGATTAAAATCCATGGCTGAAGTCTTGCTGCTAGATCGTGGACTGAAATCCAGGTGATTGCCAGCCCAGTCCATTGGGCTATTTTCTCCCTGGCAGCTAAAGATAAAAACTAAAATCCAGGTGATTGCAGACCAGCCCAATCCAGGTAAATATTTTTTTTTAATAGATATTTTTTTAAAATATAATAAGTTTTATTTAATCAACATATCAAAATCTAGAAAGAACACTAAAAAAATAATGAATTTGATATTTTTTTATTCCAAACATACTTTTTTAAAACAACTGAAAAATATTTTTATATATACTTTTAAATACCAAGTCTAAAAAAAAATAATTATATCCATAGTTTATTTTTTTAATAACACCATAATGATCAATATAGCTCTAGCATAGTGGTGGAGTAAAACACTTAATTCTCAGGACCTTTAAAATTGTTAGTTAGGTTTTTACAATCAAGGATGATAAAGAAAAAAAAAAAGTTTTAAAAGGACATGACGTAATGATAAAAAGCTTGAGATCTACATAATATGTCTCGAAATTCGAGTTAGAGCGTACATCTCTTATAAATATCTGAAATAATCAAGGTTTTACTCACTTACCCGAGCCTATAAAGTTTGTTTTTGGGGATAAAAGTTTCTTTGAATTCAAAAAAAAAAGATGATAAAGAAAAACAATTTAAGAGTGAATTTGATATTTAATGTTTTAATTATAATATCCAAACACATTAAAAAGTTTATAAATCCAGTGAGAATAATAATTTGATAATTACATTTATACAAATTTGAATCGATTTTATTTTTATTTCAAAATAATGTTTTTTTTTCTTTTCAAAACTATATTTTGGATGGATCAAGTCTACAGGTTAATTGTTACGTGACTTGGACCGGCAACAAAAACAAAGGAATAATAAACCTTAAAAACAATCGCAGCTCATTGTGAGTGTGAATGGGATAATACCTTGCCGATTTCCCCTTCTCCGCTATAATCGAAACCTCTCTCCTCCGATCATTGCTTCTCTCTTCCTCACAGAACCCTTCTTTACCACAAAAAGTTATCCCAACCTTCTGCCCTTTTCTTGCTTTCGCAATGGACCACTGCTTCTTGACATTCAAACATCACGAACCAAACCAAACCAAACTCTTGCTCCTGCGTTTTCAACTCCAATATGTTATATTTTGGCAACTCGAAAGCTCAAGGTTAGACCCTTTTAGAGTTCATTACAATTTTTATTATTACATGGTGTTTTTATCTGTTTTGTTGAGGATTGTCTGAAATCCAATGCGGGTTGTTGTTGAAGTTTGAAGTGTCAAGGGAATCTGATTTGATTGGGAAAATTGGGTCTTGAATGAATGAAATAGTAATATTTTATTGATCTTGGATGGTGTAAGGCATGGATAGGTTGATTTCCACTAGCTTGAATGTTTTCAATGAAATTTATGTGGATGTCAACGCATGTGTTTGGTTTCTTGAATTTGATTGTAATTTTGGATGCGGGTTTGGTAAAGCTGTGGAGTTGTCATTTTTTCGTTGCGGAGTCGTGGATGGAATCGAATGGAATTGGAGCTTCGTTGCCATGAAGGTTTGATTATTGTGGATGTTATCGCGAAGTTTGTGGTTAAGTAAGCTCTGATTGGTTATAAAATAAGTTGTAGCATAAAGAATGCCTGTGGAATAGGTTGGAACTACATGGGATCTAAGTTACACTTTCGATTTGATGAATGGGCGTTTAATGTAAGCTGAATAGAGCTTCTATACTTCAGGTTCTGTCGAGTCGGAAGTGATTTCTTTGTTAAATTGTTGTCAAGTTGGAAGAATCCTTGATTGAGGTCTTTGCTCGTGTTGAAGAACACATTGTTTTCTATCTTGGCTGAGAATGTGTCTTCTTCCATGTTTTTTCAACTTGGTACAATGGAAGAGATCAAGTCTCTAGTCCTTTCAAGCTGTTATTAATTGCAGACATATCGTGCAGGACCACTACTGTAGACCATGCTACTCTTGAATCTCCTAAAATAGTTCATGGACATCTTTCTTGTTTCAAATATTCATGTCATTTGATGGCTATTGGATGCTGTCCCTCTATTCATCAAGTGACCACAGTTCTTAGCATGGTTTACTTGAGCTTATTTCATCAAAATGGGTGCCATGTTCATGAGTTATGAATGGAAGACCATTGCATAAAGAGTATTGGGCATTACGTGGAACTTAATGCCAACTGTTCTCAATCATGGATAATGGATGGTTCTGTTTATAAGCCAAATGATTTAGTTAGGACTTGGGAGTACAAGACTAGTTATTTCTAGAGTGATCAAAAGATGAGCTCACTCATTAAAATGCTGGTTAAATCAGTTGTTAGACAATTATAGCTGATCAAAAGATGAAATTCGTGACTTCTACTCGTCAAATCTGTGATTATAGACTCTTGAAATGCAGGCATGGTTATGGACTCAGGAGAGCTGATGAACTCTCGTGAATATAGAATGAGTGAAAGGACAGTGTTTCCTATGTTAAAGAGTGCAATATCCTATGTGGGCTAAAAGAAGGAAATCAAAAAAGAAAAGAAAAGGACCATAGCCACCCACTACAGTGCTATTACTTTACATGGGTTTTCATTCCGTCTACTCCTTGAGCTTGGTAAGTCGACAGCTACTTCACCTTCCGTTGCAATTAGCTTCACTATGTGAGAACAACAGATACATGAACAAACATGAAATGATTCAAGGGAAATTCCTGGATCTGTATGAAACATTTGATTTGTTGAGAAAATGCAGAACACAAACATGCAAGTTATATGAAGAACAAATGCGGATTCGTAAGTATATTTCCACCAGTACTGTAAACCAGGCAGTTGAAATGGCATGGACCCATCGGCTCAAATTTCTGGCTCGGCAGGAAGCTACTACTATTTGGCATGCATACATCAATTTGCACCTCACCAAGTCCAAGTCTTGGCCCTTCTTTCTCTTGCATCAAGGTAAAGTGAGTAAATTCAATATTTTTCTTATGCTGTGGATTTTGTGCTTTTTACAAATCTTAACATTCTTGCATTTGAGTATATCGAGTTCACCCCAATCCTTAGATGAAGTCAACCTTTTCGGTTTAGGGCCAAACTTGATCCTTTTGAGGGGAGACATTAATACGAGCACGCTAACTTCGTAGGTAGGTTGAATCATACAAAAGAAAGAAAGGAAAATCATCATATGTAGTGCAAACTTAGGCCTAATTAGTATTGTTTTTTAAAATATTTTTTTTATTTAAAAATTTATCAAAAATTAATATTTTTTTTATTTTTTAAAAAATGTTTATGATATTAATATATTAAAATTATTTAAAAACATTAATTTTTTTTCTTCCAAAATTCAACCTGTGCGCCATAGTTTCTATTTTCCCAGGGCATATATCATCTTCTTTGCTGTCTTTTTATTTCTAAAACAATTTTCCGTTCTCCAAGAAAACATAAATCACAATCTTCTTTTTTTCCCTCATGCAAAAGTACAAACAAAAAATGGCACTGCTTTTTTCTGTAAGACCGTACCGTTTGTTTGTTTATCTGTATTCTCTTACATCATTGTGTTCCTTTTCTTCTTCTTATATTGCGTGTTAAAGTGATCGGTGGATTTCTACGGGAAAAAATAAAATAAAATTGAAGGCAGCATGAGAAAGAAACTTCTTTTTTATTTATAAAATAGTATAATTTTAGGATATCGCAGTTCAAAATCATGATTTAATTAAATAATATTGTAGAATTATATAATTTTTTATGACCAGCAAGCGAAAAGCTACCAGAACTTGGCAAGTGATTTAAAATTAAATGGTTTTTAAAAATGATATAAAATTAGATCCGGTGGATAGTATTGACAAGTGTCCAATTTGCCTGGAGTGACGTCCTTGACAAGTCTTTCAGCTCGAGTTTTTTTCTTTCAGGGAGGGAAATTACTATTTACCCCTTCCCCCACATTTACTTCTACAAAATTTACAGCTGTAAGACCTCCCCCTTCCAAATTCATCGGAGCATTACTCGCCGCTATTTACCTCACTCCCCCTTCTGAAAACCCCAAAAACCCCATCTCAAGTCCAATCATCTCTCACGTTCCCTCTCAAACTCATAGCTTCATCAAGGTCATTCTAGTCCTTTCTCACATCCATGAATCAAAAAAATCCTCACCGCTTCAAAAACTCTCTCTCCCTCTTTCAATCCTTGAACCCACCGAATAATTCGAACCAAACAATCCGAATCCTTAAAACGAATCTCCACCATCCATCTTTTAATCCAACGATGATGGTAAGTCGGCGATTCGGTTTCCTCCTTATGTTTCAGTCTTTCGCAGTCATAAACCCTAGCCAGCCCCCACGATAAGATAGGCAGAAACACTCTCTTTCCATCACCCTCCCTCCCTTCTTCCTCTCTCTTGCAAACGTCATCATTAATAATCACACCATAACATCAAGATTCACGTGAGTCTCTTTTTTTTTAAGAAAAATTTAATCTCTTTAAAGAAACCCATCTTTTATCTCTACCTCGATCCTTTTCTTTTGAAGATTTTCTCAGTGTTTGTAAACAGATTGTTGGATTTTTTTTCTTTTTTATGTTTTAGGAATCTTAATCGACTACGTTCTGTATCTTTAGCGGTCTTTTTTTTTAAAAAAAAAAGTTTGTGTGGGTACGATGATGTTTTTTTTATAGACCATAGTGTGTCGATTACTTATGTGTGGGTTTGATTCCGACTCACATCCGAGTTAACCCAGTTTCTTTTGATGGCTCAGTGAGTCGAGTTTTTCGTAGATCTGATCTCGTCGAGCGTCCATGATAGTTTGAGTTCCTCCCCCTGCTTTATTTGGACTGTAAACCACGTGTCAGGGAGGACCGAGTCTTTTATCAGTAGGGTAGTGAGTGAATTTGGTGTGCTGACTCGGTGAGTTGAGGAGCGAGGAGATCGAGTCTCGGGTGGGTCTGAACGGGGTCCGAGCGGCGAGAATGCCGTCGGTGGGGTTGCGGAGGACGACGAGGGTGTTTGGGGTGGTTAAGGGTGTTGATGGAGCCCGGGTACTGCGGTCTGGGCGGCGTTTATGGCCAGAATCTGGTGATGGCAAGCTCAGGAGAAGCAGTGATGGGGATGAGTGGTATCAGACAATAATCAAGAACACCAACAACCATATCAAGAATCAAAATAGCAATAGTAATCTTAAGTATAAGGAGAACAATGGGTGCCATGATGTTAAACTGAAAAAAGATCGCGGTATTGTCATTGCCATTGCGGCTCCAAAGAAAGTTAAGAGGGTAAAGAGTGAGAAGGAGAGATTTGGGATTGTTTATAGAAGGAAAAGGAAGAGACTTGGTGTTGAAAAGAGCGAAAACCCCGACGATAAAAAGTTTGGGATTCAGTTTTCACGCAGGCAGCGAAGGAGGAAGGGCAATGAGAGTCAGGAAGGACTTGTGAATACTCCTCAGCTTGTCGCTTTGGTTGAGGGTTGTAGTAGTAGTAATGGTTGGCTGTCTTGTATTTTGAGTTCAGTTTTGAGGTATATCACGACGGTTAGTTTGAGCCTTTCTGAGCTTGCTGATTTTCTCTTGTCGGATCCAATTAGCAGTGTTTTTGCCTCAAATGGACTTCATTTTGTGCGGGTTAGTATTGGTTCTTTTTATATTATGGATGCCTTCTGTGTTAGTTGTTTAGTGGGTTTCTGAATCATATTTCCAGCTTCATATACGTAACTTTTAGCTTAGTATTTTTTAGAGTGTCTCAAGTTTTTGAAGTTGGGTTTTGATCAGTATTTAAGATTTAGATGATATGCGATTTATAGATGCCCCTAACATTGCTCTCTCTCTCTGTTTTTTTTTCCTCTTGAAATTTTCGCTCAGGACCTTCCTTCTGATAGAATTGGAATTTGCAAGTTTTTCGAGACCAGGCAGCTTCTGCCGAAGTTTTCTGTGGATTTTTCTGCAATCCCTTCATGTTTTCATGTCCATGCATCTCCGTTTGTTTGTTAAGTTTAAATGTCTGTCTCTTATACCTGTAAATAACTCGGTGGACGGGGATGACGATGATGAAATCATGAGTGAAAGTAAAGGAGATCAATCATGCCTGTCCACGAAGACATATTTCACTCAGAAAACTACAGCTGTGCCCAAAACTGGTGTTTATGGGAGTAGGGTGGTGTTACATCCATCTCTTAGAGCTTCCAAGCTGACTGGTCGAAACACCCAGCACAGAAATGGGTTAAATTCCCGCGGAATTCAGAAAAGGAGGAGCTCGCTCAGGAGAGGGAGACCTAGAAATTCTTTCATAGCTGGCTTGCAAAAAGCTAATGGTGCTCTAGTTTCTGATTTAATTAGTAGTAGGAAAATTGGCATCCCTTTCTCTACTGTTGTATCTAAGGAAAAGCTTAGAAGGTCAATTCGTAGTAGCCCTGCAGCAAGTATCAAAGAGATGAATTATGCTGCTGTTGGAGTAAAGAAGGGCATGAACCTATCTAGCTGCTCTGCAAATATACTGATCACTGAAACAGACAGATGTTACAGGATAGAAGGGGCTACTATCAGGTTAGAATTTACTGATTCGAAGGAGTGGGTGCTCGTGGTTAAGAAAAATGGGTCAACTCAATACACTCACCTCGCTCAGAAAATTATGAGGACTTGTGTTTCCAACCGTTTCACTCATGATATAATTTGGAATGGGGATGACAACTGGAAACTAGAATTCCCAAACAGACAGGACTGGTTCATTTTCAAGGAATTGTACAAGGAATGCTCTGATCGCAATGTCCCTGCCTCAATTTCAAAGGCCATACCTGTTCCTGGAGTAAGGAAAGTGTTAGACTATGATGATGGTGGCAGTGCTCCCTTTTTTAGACCATACGCATACATCTCTTCTAATAATGATGAGGTAGCTAGAGCTTTGTCAAGGAGCACAGCAAGTTACGACATGGATTCTGAAGATGAGGAATGGCTTAAGAAGTACAATAATGAGTTTATAGCAGAACCAGATCATCTTTCCGAGGATAACTTTGAGTTAATGATCGATGCCCTTGAGAGGTCATATTTCTGTGATCCAGATGACTTCACTGATGAGAGTGCAGCAGTGAAATACTGTAAGGATTTTGGTAGAAGGGAACTAGCTGAAGCTGTGTATGGTTACTGGATGAAAAAACGGAAGCAGAGACGATCACCACTGCTTCGGGTTTTTCAGGTAAATGTTTTGATGTCCCACAGATTTCTGTTCTGTAGCAGCATAATAGTAGTCTACATCTTTTGCAGTTTAAATTGACCATTTTATTATTTTGTATCTCAATAACATATTTGAAGTATAGTTTTGCATCATGTAGAAATTTAGGAGTTTAAAAGAAATCTCTTGTGCATTTTGCGCTTTGCTAATGCTCACTTATGGTTTCAATGGATGGGGTGACTAAAAAAACTTTTTTTTCCAGTATAATAACCAGAGCAGGGAAACATTGATCAGTAAAAAGCTCTCTGTTTTGCCCTTGCCTGTAGCATCAATTTCCATGCCAATAGGTTGGCAAGATATCCATTTAGCTGTAGTATTCATTATTTGGGTGACAGAAGAAAGAAAAAATGGTGAAACACATTGTCTCAAATTAAGATTGTGTCCACAAGCGACTGATCATCTTACCATCTCAATGACCTCAAGTAGTCTCATTTTCTGCCTTCTCTTAGTATTAGCAATCCATTAACTTTGATGAGGGTACATGAACCTGAACCACCTGTTTGTTTAAATTCTGGATGGTTGTTTGTGTCATTTAGATTGATATCTAAATTTCCATGTCAGCTTTTTTTTACCCTCTTCTCCCTGCCATTCTTTTCTCATTCATCACGTCAGTGGTTTGCATGTGTGCTGATTGGGACTGATAATTATTGTATTGGCTAATCTGATCAAAATTGATGTTTCTTGTTAACAGGGACATCAAGCAAAGAAAACCCCACTGATTCCAAAACCTGTACTGCGTAAGAGAAGGTCATTCAAACGATCTCCCAGTCAGTTTGGAAGAGGCAAGCAACCGAGTCTATTGCAAGGTATTTGTCTGTTTTACTTCAGAGTCTTTTTAATGAAATTTACAACCTAGTCAACAGATCTTTTGAACTCTGCTTTATTACTGGGTCAAGTATGTATTATGTGCTGTGAAGTCTTTACACCCAATGATTCTCGGGAACTTGAAGAATGCCTATTTTAGTGATGGATCCTCCTGATTCTTGTCCTGTCCAGTATTGTAGTCTTCTCTCTGGTTCATACTGTGTTTTTTTTAGTGTTTTATTATAATTACATCTGCTCATTATCTACACTGTCTTCTCTTTTTTGGTTCTCACTTCACTTTCATTTATCATAGATTAGCTTTTATGTCCTCTAATTCTATTGCCATACAGCAATGGCAGCTGAAAAAGATGCTTTGGAAGAGCATAGTGCCTTGCGTAAAGTTGAAGAAGCCGAAAATTCAGTGAAAAGATCTGTAGAAGCTGCCATACTCAAGCGTCAAAGGGCACAGTTGCTCATGAAGAATGCAGATTTGGCAACCTTCAAAGCTGCAATGGCGCTTAAAATTGCTGAAGCTGCTATTGCTGCCAGTTCAACAGACGTCGCCGTCACCCACTTGTGCGATTGACTGGTAATGGGTATCCCTATTGCTACCACTAATTGAGTTGGACCAATAATTACTGCCGGAAGGATTACATCCCATGGCTGTTTTTGATGCCTTTGGAGAACAGTGCTAGGTATTGTAATTTTGTGTATAGATTTGATTGGATGTACATTCTGTATTAGTAAACCTCACACCAAATGTTCTTACAAGGCACTTTGGTTGATCTCCTTAGAAAAAAAATGGGAAAAAAATGAAAATTTGACGGGAGAAGTCTTACCCTGCTGTCGAATCTCATCTCTTGGCTGAGCATAGATCGAAGGTGGTTCAATTCTCGATCTGTTGCGAGATAAAATTGAGGTGCTTGAAAGATTAGACTGAAGATTGAGCACTCTTTCGTAGGGCCAATGTGGTCACAATGTGCTCTTCAAATATTTTTGGATAAGCATTCCACAAGTGTAATGCATTGAGAGAACTTTAAATTTCAAAGTTCATAACGTGAAATGTAAAGTGCTTATAAATCCCAAAATCTTACAAAACCCTTCGAAGGCCAAGGTTTATTGGACGAGCTGCTTGTTTGTAGCCCTTTATGAAGGATTCTATTTTCTATTATTAATACGACAGAGATTACGTTCAACATCTTTTGATAGGTGCTGGTTGGACCAACAACCAGGACTCTCGGATGGGTTTTGTTTATTCTCTTTTATCGTCAATTCTCAGACCTGCCAGATCATAATTATATGACCAAAAAGAGCTTTTTACGATCTGATCTGATGTTTGGCCCATGCTGTTCTTATCCATAGCCACAACGACATGGGATGAGTCTTTAGTCCTTGGGAGCAAGACTGGTTAAGGTTACTGGGGTAACTGGATTATATTTTGAGAGCTACAACCCTAAATAGTTAGATGGACATGATGATGCCAACTAAACATTCCATGTAAATTTATGGGGTAGGCTGTAACTGTGGGGTTTGTGACTAGTTTTTTTTCTCCTGATGGTTGAGTTTATATTCTCAGCCGGCCTTTAAGTGATTGACTACTTTTGTGAAGATGTCTAGTTGATGACGCCGAAGTTTTGGTAAGAAGGGGTAATTCATTAGGATTTGAAAAATAGTCTATTACAAATCCATGTGATTTGAACTGGTTGAGTGGATTATGATCCTGATACATGAAGCAAGACAGAAAAGCATTGGATGGCGTTGAATTTTTGGTCTGATTATGTTCAATAGAAAGTTCGTTAATTTCTTCAAATATTCTTCTCAAGATTCAGGGCCGGGGTCAGGTGGGTTCAACCCCTCTTGGATAAGTGCTCCTCTTTGGGTTCAGATTGAGCCGGTACGATCCAACACGGGTAGTCCCAAGTAGTGGTGGATTAGTTATGGTAACACTAAAATCTCATGGATTCGCCACTTGCTCAGAAATGATCTGGAAAAAAAGGGAAAGAAATGTGAACCAAACAATTCCAGACCAAGTTCGTTTGAAATGCTGTAAAGTGAAACAGGCCAAACGACAGAACCGGAACAAAGTGGAGTTCATTTACAGTACCCTTCGTTTGAAAAATGAAAAACAAGCCCTTATCGGTTCCAAGTTCTGACTTCCAATCAAACACGGTATCGTACTCCAGTAGTCATCACAGTTGTCGGAAGAAAAGAACAAAAAAGCATAGATCACAGTACATTATAGCATATGGTGTGGAAATTAGGTATCCGAAACACAGTATAGTATGCAACCTGGTAATGTCTGACCGGGAAAAGAGTTAGATTACAAAGACGTTCCGAATCTTGATCTGTATTCATAGCTTAAAGTAGTATTGTTCTACCAATAGACTCCACATACAGAAGGATAACTTCTGCACAGAAATTCCAGTAGTCATAACAAAGATAATTCCAAATCTTGATACGTATACATAGCTTTAGGTGGTATTGCACTACCTTAAGCTATGTATAATAGACTACCAATAAACTGGAACTAAAGATGGAGAAACTTTTTTCACAGAATATTCCTCCTAAAGTAAATTGAAATTGCTTCACCATGTTTAAGTTAATATTTGTCATTAGTTATTCAGCAACTTGTCATCAGTTTTAACAGGGGCATTTGCCAGCTCTTGAATTTCCTTCTTGCTCTTTATTATAATCCACTTCTTGGTATTAAAATCAAGACTGTCCAAGTCCTCAGCAATTCCCAGGTACCCACATAGTAGTTCCTCCTCCAACTTGCCGCCTCCTTGAGTTTCTTCGTTCCAGCTACTGGTGTCGTTACCATTGTTGGATGTTTTATGCTCAAATTCTTCTCTCCCATGTTTCTTCTCAGCAAAATATTTATGAAGCTTCTCTGCATTTCCAAGTCCAGTAAAAGTTCCCAAAAACTTTACCAGCATAATGCTTTGGTCGGCAGGTTTTCCTAGGCATACCTTGACTTTACCCCCAACAATACCTTTACCTATCAAAGGGACGTAGTGAATTAGTATAAGTGTGACACAAACTGCTAGTCAGGCAAAATACTGGATAGACATACAGCTGCTTTCGAATGGTGCAGAAAAATTTGCAAACACAAACTGAATGTTGTTCTTCCTTGTATGTTCGAAGACTCAATGAGTTCAAGCTAATATTTCTCTTCATTAGCATTAGAAAGAGTTATTGTTCTCTGCATGCATTCCCGACTCAAGTTTCATTTTAGCAGAACTGTATCCAGTAGCTGATCAAATAAAATGCAACTTACCTCTCAGAAAAGCCTCCACCCCTTCAATAGGTATGACCTTCTGATGTTCTGGGTTGTTGTTCGACATAGAAATGTTGTGGATAACAACAAGTGGAGGCCAGAGCATCAAATCCTCTTTCTGAGCAGCAGCTTCTTCAGCAGGCAAGATCTCTGGAGCACATGTTATTGCGTCACAAGGCACGGAACTATTCCACCCCATCAAAACACATATTGCTTTGTGAAGACCCAAGTGCTGGGCTCTCAGCCCAGTCTTGTGAGACATAAAGGCATGCTGTACCAGGTTCTGGGCAGCCATGAACTCCTTTGATGAGCTGTTAAAAGCATAGGCATGTAAACATACAAATGTGAAGTACAAGATGGAGTGCAACAATGCGAAGAGGAATTTGATGGACAAGCATAACATCCATAAATGAGTAAAATAACAAAACCAGCAGGAATGGATTTAACATTTCATTAACCAATTTATCAGTGACATAGATTAACCATCTTTTCTATGGAAAGTAAATGCAGTCCATAACAATACCTATTCCTACTGAATATGCAAGGTGAACAAGCAAATATCACAAAGGCATTCTTCAAGAAATACAGTGCTAGTGTGGTGAAGACACCAAACCCAAGACACAGTCCACACACATGTATGGTCAAAAGATGACAGAGGATAGTCCAGCCCCTATAGTTTGGATTTTATTTGGGTTTACTATTGGGCTTAATTCATGTTATTTTGTTTTGGGTGTTTTAGACCAATTATTGGTTGTGATTAGGGCTTTACTATGTATATGTAATTTTTCACATCATGTACAGTTTTGATGAATTAAAAAAAGTTAACTTTTGTTCTCTCCCCCTATTTTTTTCTTCCCTTCTTCAGCTCCCACTTCTTCTTCCCAGCTTCCTCTTTCTTTGTTTCTCTCCCTTCTAAACCTCCTCAAATCTTAATTGTCCCGCATCATTGCCTCGCAGATAAACAGAATTAAGCATGTCCTCAAACAGCACAAAAACCTGGGAAGCAGTTAAGCCCTTTTTCTCTGACCCATTTGACCTGATGCTAACCACCTCAATCTTCCCTTTCTAATCCATGCATAAACAGTCCTTTCTTCTTCTATAGCCACCCATCATATGCCTCCAGTGTAATTCTTCTACAGCTTCCAGCAGTACAAAACCATCCATTCACACATTATAAGCATCTGCTAACAATTATTATATTGCCAGAGATTTTTCCATTTAAATGTTACGTCAAACAATGGTTTAAAACAATTTTTATGTGAAACATGAAGTTGTAATTCTTGATCACTCTTAGACTATCAGCGTGCACGCAACAATCTTTTATGTAAATTTCACCAAAAGAGTTACTCTGACCAATCACCTCTCACACATTTACACAAGGAACTGAATGAATAAACGCAATCTATAAATCATTGAAAGCATATTAAATGCCAAAAGAGCCTCATGCAAGATTCAAGAAGTTCCCTTTATCCATAACTAGGAGTTCGCCAAATGCTCATGCTCCATTGCATGAAATTAAACCACATCATCCACCTCCAAAGATTACCCCAGCAAGTAACAGTAACACATAAATCATCTCCACCATCGCAGACCATTATGATAAAATCACAGGAATAACTGGAAAAAATGTCTTTTGGGTTTAGCCAAAACTCAGCTGATTTCCGCAGCAAGACAAACTAGGAAACTCCTGAATCAAAATATGGAAAAGTTCTCCACTTTAAAAATGCATATCACAGAAAAAGTAAACAGACCTTTTGCCACATACGATGCAGAACAAACTACCAGCTTTTCCTTGCTCCTTGTATCTTCTCCGAACTGCAGAGTTCAAATTTAATCTTTTAGAGTACAGCAAGAAGGCTTCATCCACCAATTGCTTGAATTCCTCTGAGCCCTCAGGTGGTTCAGCCTCCCCAAGATTCACCCAATCTTCTGGCTGGCCATCATCAATTACATTTGCATCCTCGCCAAAATCATCATTTCTTTTCCAAATCCTATGCTGTCTATGAACACCACTTTTTCTATCAGTCTGGTGCGTGTTATAGCAGCTTAAAGAACCAGATCTTGGATGACCATTCATATATTTAACACCAGGATTGTAATGTCTAGTGGAATGCCTTCGCGCATGCGACAAAGAATCTTGAGAAGACAACCACACTTCAGATGCAGAATCTCCAAGAATATCTTGCCTATCATATGTCCTTTTAGTATTTCTATATGCACTCTGATAAATCCTCTGAGTCCTGGATTCATGTAAATCACCTGCGTCTTCATTTACCCATTCCTCACCTGTTTCATAAACATCAAATTCTTGAGGTACATTCCATTTGTTTGACACAATATTTCCTGTATCAAGCCTATTTATATCTTCCTCCACAACATACTTTCTGTCATGCCTATTTATTTCTTCCTCCATTACATACCTCCGCTTGAATGCTTTATCTGATGGCTTGTATATGGCAAGCTCTTCCCTTGTCCTTTGCCTCTTGGCAGCAAGCCTCTGCATTTCCAGGTCATATAATGGCATAGGAGGATTGTCCAAAATTTCCTTTTGAAACTGTGGACCTGCATCTCTTCCAAACCCGTAATTTGACCTTGAATGTGGGATTTGTTGATTCTGTGTGACACACAAATGAGATTTCCTATTATCTTGTAACTCACCCTGTCCAAACTCACCTCGGGTATATGCAGAGCTCAAATAATCTGCATTGTGTTTTGATGCATGTTGTATTCTGCCTACATCGAGGTTCTCCACAGGTGCTTGCTTTTGAATTGGAGGGTGATCAAATACAGTGCTCCTTCTCATGTTTATATAGGAACCCTCAGCGTGCTCGGTCCTATCTCTAACAGGGTGCATACTTAGCCTTGAAGATTCTCTATGCTCATAATCTATTCGAGCATGCTCATAGTCCAATGAAGAAGGAGGGGACATCATTCTATGCATGTCATCAGATAGATATGCATGATCGTCATTCACATTTCCTTGAGACCTGGAGTAAAGGAAATGATCATCTGAGGCCCTTTTAGAATTATAGATACCCTGAGGATAACTCGTAATAATTCTCTTACCAGACTCACGGTCTCTTGTGTCCATAACAGGTCTTTCCCTATATGCGTTAAAATCCATACGTTCTGTGAGTTTCATGCTGCTCCTTGGATATTCGTCTGATTCAGCTAAAGGCATGCCTCCTCTATACGAACTTGGAAACTCACTCCTTGAGAATCCAGAAGATGAACCAGCAAAAATTTTCAAAACGAGAGGTGCTTTCTGAATCCTTAGAATGAGGAGCTGGCATCCTGGTGCGTGGAACATTTCTAGAATGAAACATGAGTCTTTCCTCTTCTTCATAAAACTCCCTGACTGGAATCTTATCTGATGGTATAGGCTCTCGAAATCGAAGTTCCTCATCCTCAAAGCGGCCAATATCCATATCCCGGGACATGAACTGTTTATGCGCTCCAGTATCCCCAAAAGATGAGTTGGGAACCAAATCTGGAGGCACCCGATATGGCCCTCTTACCAAACCATCTTGCATAGTCACTGATTTCTGCCCCAACATGTCATGCCCATCAATACCCACAGCCCTGCTTTCACGATAATTCTTTTCTTTACTCACTCTAGAAGGTGCAGCATTATGATCATATCCTCGCTTCAATCTATTACTTTTACCATCATCATAATTCATATCTTCAACTTGCCTGTACTTCCTATGCACAGCCCCTTCATCAGAATGAGGCTTTCTATGCTCTTGCACATATTGTGGGGAACCAGGCCGGACTTTTTCAGTCCTGCCTGCACCCAAATGCCGGTCATAGTCCCTTCTTTCAGTTGAACTGCTCCTTCCCTCCGCTTGAACTACCCTTCTAGAAACCTCAACTTTACTACGAGGGCTTAAACTCCTTCGCTGCTGCACGCGTGGAGACCGATCCCCTGCATTATGGCGAGGAGCACGATGGGACTCATGTCCTACTTCATCTCTATGTGGATTACGTATCTTTGAAGATGGTGACTGTGTCACATAATCTTCTTTCCTCCTAGATTGCATCTTTCTCAATTACTTAAAGATTAAAAAACACTAAATACTGCAAATCTGAAAACAATATCTCTATAAAGTCTTAAGCTTTTGATCATATAGAATCTTTCACAGCACGATATATCACCAAGATTCAATCTTTAAGCAACTTAAAAAAAGTCAGAACCCTGAAATATCCATAACCCAGTAATGTATTTCAGCAGATTTACACTACTAACACTCCAAATCTATTCAAAACACCAATTAAGAAAAAACCCAGATAGGAATTTGATTGCTATGACAGATCAAAAGAAAAAGACCAAACCTTTCTTCGTTGTTGAAAATAAAGAAAACCCGTCATTGATTTGTTGACTAATTTTTTGATCAAGTTCTCTCGCTTCCCTAAATTTTTCATCTCATGTATAGCGAAGAAGTTTGCTTGCTTGTTTTTCTATTTTTCATGGAACGACAAGAGCGGTGAAGTTTTTTCACTGGTTTGAACTTTGAAGAGGTTTGGTTACTTAATATTAGTATTTGTGGGATTAGTGCACGTTTAAAGTAATTACTGACTTGATTATTAAATATTTATATTTATCAATTATCACAAAGGATGTTGGGCCAATTGGGTTTGGTGGAATTGAATGGTGTAAAGGCTTTTGGATATCCTCTTGTTCAACTAATTTGACCTTTATTTGGTGTAAATTTACATATCAGTGTAGTTCGTCAATCTTGGAATCAGGTTTTGTTCCATAAATTTGTGAGAAAAAAATTGTTATGCAAAAAATGCCTTGATTTATATATATAAAAAAGAAATCAATGTAAGAAAATTCTAGGTTTAAACCAATTTTGTTAGTCTAACAATGCTGTATATTTGGCTTTTTGAGATTTATTGTGATTACAGTGAAATATATTTTATTTTTCAAAATAAAGCTATTGAAAATTAATTCAATGATTTACGTAATGATATATTTATTTGAAGAAAAAAACTATTATGAAAAGGTAGTGTATTTTTTTTATAAAAAAAAAATTAATATACTTATGGATTATTATTTTTAGAATAAGTACTTATGCTTATTATATGCACGGTTGATGTAGTTTATCCTTTTAATATTTGATTTTTACGAGATTTTATTTAATATTTCGGACCCCAACATAACAAGCAATTGTGGTTTTCAATGACAACTTTGATTTTATATATTTTTCTCCAACAAAATAATAAGAAGTCATCCTATGTAAACCATAAGACAAATTTGAGTGGTTGAGGAATATTGGACGAGTGTGGGTGGTTAAAGTATTAACTATGTTCATATGGCTTTTGGTTATCATGGCCAGCCAGCTGAAAGGGACATGTGCTGCGACGACGACGGCGACGACGACGACGGTGTAATCTAGAGGGTTGGAGGAGGAAAAGGGAAATTTGAGAATAATGTTAGTTCCATAGGTGTTTTAAAATGTAAAAAAAAATAATCTAAAAAAATGAGTCATTAATTAGTGTAAATATGAAATTACTTGGCATGAGAATATATAGGTTGATCATTAGGATTTTGACTGTAATTAACTACGTACTCGATGCAAGAGAGAATAATAAGTGGATGTTTGTCGATGCATTTTAAAAATATTTAAAAAAAAATGATTTTTTTTCTGTTTTAGATTAAAAAAAAATTGTGTTGTTAGATCATTTTCATATGCAAATATCAAAAATGATTTTTAAAAAATCAAAAAATATTATTTTAATACATTTCTTAATGAAAAACATTTTCAAAAACAATAATACTCGTACTCTTAAATGTTACCTAAAAAAGGACCATATAGATCTTTGGTTACATTGTTGTTCGACAACAAAGTATATATATTTTTCAAGGTGAGTTTGCCTTTAACCTAGCGGCATTAGAGTCTCCAAGAAAGCATACTGAGAGAAACTGTGACATCCGTGATTAATGTTTCGGTTGGAATAAAGCAAGTAATTCCCATTCTTTGGATGTCTTGTCCTTGCTTTTCTTGAAACCTCTTCGACAGGTAGTCTCGGGGGGCATTTTGGGATATATTCTCTTACTTTCTCAGCAAAACAAGAGACCACAGGAGGAGAGGATGCAGAGGAAGTCAACGTTTTAGGGTTTTGTGGGTCAAATATAGAACACTTAAACTAGTTTGAGTCTGTGGTGAAAGATGAGAGACGTGGGGAGTAATATTCTCAGCAGCGGAAGGCCATCGACAGAAGAGAGCCATGAGGAAGAGGAAATTCCAAGACTGGGCATATCCAAGTTTGTTATATAATTACATAGTGATTCAATGTAACTTCCATATTTGTTCGATCAATTCACAGGTTGTTAAAAGTTAAGGTAGATGTTTTTGTGAATTGGAAACGTAATCCATAGCCAACCGAATATATTTCCAACACTCTCACTCTAAAAGAAAAAATAATTTACAAAATTAATAATAAAAAAAGAAATAAAATTATGAGACAGTTATATTGACCTACTGGTTTACATATCATCTGCTGCTTTCGCTCACCCAAAGCAATGCAAATTTTCCAGTTTGAGAGAGTTGCCATGTGATTCAAAATCCTGCAACTATTTTGACACAAAGGGCTTTCCCAAATTGGTTTTTTCAATCAGATGAAAGCTGTTTGTACTCTTCCAGCAACTTTGGGATATCATCCATACGCAACTGAAATTCCACAATCAGCAAATGAGCATGAGATTAGGGAAGCTTTAAGGAGAAGCACAAGGACTGAAAATGGATGGTGGTGATGTTCCATATAGGAACTCATCACACTTGGGATTATATCTTCACAATAGGCATTCATATATTCATTCTATAAACTGATCTTCAATGAATAAAGAAATGAGTTCATATGGTATTGTCTGGCAGAACAATATTTAATTTCATGTTACGTTCATTGGTGAGGTACAGTAATATGATCCGGCACCTTTATCATCTGATTTACTCCAAAATTTCCAACGTTATCCATGAAACTTAAGCGGCTAGATCCTCTAAAATTTTGCATAAAATCAGCTAAAATGACAAACAAGAAGCATATTGATTTAGACAACTCATACCTTAGAAGCACTTTTGATGTGATAAAACCGGTGAGAGTCTTTCCCAGGAAAACGAGATTCTGTGGATATTAAATCAGCTCCACCATTTGCTCTGTCACGGACATAAACAGACTTTCAGATGAATGCACAGCTTTTTACATAGACAATTCGTGGATCAAATGAGGATTCACACTGCTGGCAACTGAAAATACTACTAATTGTAGACCACAACTACTGTGACATTTTGAGACAAGTCAAATGACGAAATACATGCTGAGGATCTGGCCATTCTTACAAATAATGGCGAGTAATCAGGCGTTGGTAATCACGGAGCAAGGGCCCTAGCTCCTTGAGTTTCACTGAACCTGGTTCAGACTTCCTCCAGTGGTCACGGACAGCCTGAATTTCCTTTCTTCAACTATCACAGAGAATTTTATAAGTGGAACATGCAAAATACTGGAATCATAAAATATAGATGGTTGGGCAAAACCTGTCCATTATTGGAAACTTTCTCTCCAATCAGCCCTGAGGCAAGTTCAAGAAATTCTCTGTCTTCCAGCTCATCTACAATTTGAAGCCCAGAATTAGAGAGTGAAGCTGAGATTTCTAGTCTCTTTTGTAGTTCTAATATAGCAGATCCTTCGCTTTGGCTTTCCTGTGAAACATTTTGCAGGGAATTCACATATTTAGAGGGGGGAAATAAACTGACCTGATCAATACATGATAAAATAACAATAGCAGGTAAAAAAAATTTAAGTCCTAGAGTGAATCGATTTCCTATTCAGAGCTTCATTTCAGATAGTACAGGCAGTCAAACTTTACAAATGCCAAACATAAGACTTGAGAAAAATTCCATACTGCACTTGTACCATATATTAAATTTCGAATTGAACCTAGGTTGATTCTGAAAACTGGAACTGCTTAAACTAACAAATTTGGTACTAGCTATCTTAAGGTTAGTCTAATCAAAGGACCAAAAAAAAAGATGTTTGGGAGCAACTTGACCATATGGCTGTTAAAGAGTTCAGAAAATTATGGAGCTGAGAATGGGCCATTGCCTTTTTACCTTGTGTGAATGGACACTATCATCCTTGTTTTGTGGAATAACTTCTAGTGGAGATGCAGTGAATCGCTTTGCAATTGGGTCCCCTGCAAAACAGGTAAGAAGGGGCAAGCCACATTATTGACTACATAAAAAAATTCAAACTCTGGACAACAGAAGAAAATGATCAGTTGTACTCCAATGCAAATCAGTGATAACTTGAATTCTCAATCACCATGTGAAATTGTTTAATCCTGCAACTTGCTCCTTTCTCATGTGATCCCCTTTTGCAAATCAGTGTTTTGTCAAATGTCTGTGTATAATATGTTCCTCTTCATTCATCATAATTTCTAAATTCTTCTTTGTGTTTCAAATATTGCCTTCACAAGACTTAATTATGTTTTTTCAATAACAAAAAATTATTTACTTTGTTCAATGAATAGTGAGAAAAAACGAAGCAGATTATCAATTCATTAATAAATCAGAACACATAACTGTCTTCTATTAGTAGCTGGACATCCTATATTTAGTTTTCCCATATCATTTATGGTTTAATGCCATGGCTGTTGACTCTTCACTTGCATGCCATGGTTGTCAGGGCCTCCAATAATTTGTACAGAAAACTGGAACAAAATTAGCTTCCATCGATGCACAGAATAATTGATAACTCAATCAGGGAACCCCCAAGAGTAAAAGGGCCCATTTATGACTTAACCACAATCAATGGAGTACAAGGATATGCACATTACTTTAAAGTAAATCTAGTACCTTCTGGAACCAGCCACCAGAAATCTCCATAAGTTGACTTCCCATCAAAGCCACCAAATAACAGATATCGTGAACCAACACATGTCATAGAGTGGTATGCCCGAGCAGGAGGAGGATCCCCACTAGTAGGTAAGCGCCTCCACTGTGCAGACACTGATTTAAACAAATAGTCAGGAGAAGTAAAGGTGCATGGGAGGAAGATAGAAGTAAAATGTTTCAAAACCACCTTGTGGCAAAAGAATGGTGAAACATGAAAAGAAAGAAGACAGTGGTTACCACACACACACACAAATAGTGAGGGCCAATCATTTGGATCAATAACCTATAAAATTTTCCAGAGTGTTTTTCATTATATAACTACAGCAGTTATCAACACCTTCAATTATTTATATCTTACACTATGTCTAAGGAGTTCAATAATGAATTTCAAGAAACACATACCCCGGTCTAAAACAATGCAGTCGTTGTAATAAATGTCATAACGACTCAACCAACCACCAGTGCCATGCCCTCCAAACAGCAACAGCTGTAATAGCCAGAACTGTAACTATCTATAGGAACTTGCATAAAATGATCAGTTCATCACATAAAAGACTAAAAGTCACAGGCCGATCAGTGCAACGTGGCCATAAAACTACGTGCCAAGGAACATGGGTATTAGAAGTTCAAGAACATGTTTCCTCATGAAATATCTACTTGAAGGTGAACTCTAATTTGTGCTACCCACGAACCTGGGTCAGCAAGCATCTTCTGTTTTATCGACTTACTACACAAACATGATTGCATTGTGTAACAACATAAACAACCCCAGGAATTATACCACTCGAAATACATTCCATGTAATATTAACACATACATGAAAATTAAGGCAGAGAAATAACCAATAGCAGCATGTAAAATAAATAGCCAGCAGAATATTAACAGATGTAAATGTAATTACATAGTGCCCTCCAGAAGTTGTAGTATGACCACAACGAGGAGATGGTGCTTGACCAGGAAGCTTCAGCTGTGTCCAACCTGGTGTTTCATTCTCTTCCTTGCACAACAAAAACATAAAATAAACTCAAATTAGTTGATTGACATTACTCAAGAGTTATGCAAAGAGTAGAATGTCTAAGGGAAGACTTCCAAGCTCTTGAGAAAACAAAAAATGTATAGTTTAAAGAAATGACTGGAACATGGAACTTGCAGCATCTTATATAAAAGAATGGGGGCAAAAATGACCAGAATAGAATATAAAAGCTTGGTGAGAGGAGCTTTCACTACGCACAATCCAAAGCAGACTAAAAGGTATTATCTAAAATCTAATGGGTGAAATGTTTATGAATCTTTATCTTAAGATGCTGAAAAGAGTTGATGCTCAACCTTCCTCAATAAGACCCTTCAGAGCCCATAAATCCCCCATGATTGGTCCACCACCACCTATCAAAGTTAAGACCATCTTCCAGTCAGTTAAGTGTAACTTATATGAGTTGAGTAGCGAAACCCCAATTATCAGACAAAGATAAACAGTGATGCATCACCTCTTCCACCATAGACAAGCAACCGTTTCTCAACCATGGTAGCTGTATGGCCACATCTAGGTGGAGGCAATGTTCCTGTAACTGCCAGCTCCGTCCACTCAAGTGACACTGTTTAAACAAGCATTCTCATAAAAACACAATAACCGAAATTTGAAACGAAAGCTAAAAAGTCACCCTGATAAAATGGCAGCAGACACAGAGAGAGATCCCAAAGTCAGAGAGCGATCCCAAAGCCAGAGAGTGAAGAATTTACTTGTGTCCAAGACATAGGTATCTGACAACCACTTCTTGCCATCCCAGCCACCATGCCTGCATTAAAAACAATATTTCTCATTAAACTACATCTCGCTGTAATTAACTACACGATATGCTAAAATACCTACATGACAATCTTCCGGTCTCCAATAGACGAAGCTGCAGCAAAATCCCTTGGTGAAGGGCAAGTCACCCAAACTGGTCAACTCTGACCATTGCCATATCTCTGAAACAATTATTTTCAAACCGTTACATCACAAATACATAAATTCCCAAAACCCCATTTCACTAATGAAACAAACTACCAAACCAATAGCACAAATGCATATATACACTCATCCTTACCGGTATCAAGAACCCAAAAATCACCCAACCTGGACATCAATCAAACAAATACCATCATCAATCAAAACACAAATGGTGCACACTGCCGCATTACAGACATGATTTGCGATGCACGAACCTTTTATTACTGAACCGGCCACCGAAAATGAACATATTACAATCAATAGAAACAGCAACATGAAATGCTCTAGCACTAGGTCCCACTTGTCCATCATCAGACCCACTTCCACTACACTCTGGCTTAAACCATATTTTATTCTCTAAAAAACAATCAAATCAACACTAATTCAGCACATTATAACTCTTTTCAGACAAAACAAATTTAATATCAACATTCAGTACCCAGATCATAAACTGTGATGTCGGAGAGAAACTTCTTGTCAGCAAGTCCACCAAACACAACCAGCTTCGATTTTGCCGACAATAACAGCGGTGTGACCACTGTTTTGTAATGCAGAGAAAAATCATTGACTCGATCAAAAAAAATCATAAAAAACATCGAGAGAGAGAGAGAGAGAGAGAGAGAGATTGGAGTACCTGCGAGGTTGAGGCAAGGTACCGGAGAAGTCAGAGGGAGAAGCTTGAATCCAGCAATGCATATTTGGCTCTGGCTATGAAGTTTCTGTTTGACTGGTTAGTGAAGAAAAGAAACAGAGGATGATCAAACTGAACTGCTGTCGATCTTTCAATTTATTTCGTTTTAAGGAAATAAGTTTTATTGAGAACTGGGCCATGCGAGCCAAGCCCGGACACCAACAATTGAATTAAGAAAAAAAGCTTGCAGTAGATTAGATATGAGGCCCGGCCCATTGGTGATTATGAGTCAAATGTAAATTATTATGGCTCTTCAGCTTGTTGTAAACTTTCCTTCTTCTTCTTTTTCTCCAATTAAACTATTTTCAGATTATTTTATAGCTAATTTATAATTTTATTGTGTAATTATTAAACATTTCCCAACTACGGGGTTGATTTGAAATTTCTGGGGTTCAAGACTTAACCCAGATTGACTTCCTTAATAAACCGAGAAGGTTTTTTTTTAAAGAAAAAAAACTTTTTGTTGCTCGAATATAACTCAACTTCAATCATATTCTTAAAAAAAAACATTAAGTGCCTGTTTGGTACTGTGGTCAAACCGGCGTTTGGCTAAAATTCAAAAAAAAATCATTTTAAATGAAATTTTTTTGATATTTTTAGATCATTTTGATGTGCTGATATCAAAAATAATTTTTAAAAAATAAAATAAAATATTATTTTAATATATTTCTAAACGAAAAGTACTTTCAAAAACAACCGCAACCACTCTCAATACCACTCTAAGTCTACACATATATATTGGAATAGCAATAGTGAGCAAGAGGATAGGGTTAACTAACCAAATCACAATGACAAATAAAAATGATAAAATCTCTTGTAAAAGATGATGTATTACTCATTATTTAACTTCAAATCAAGAAGAGAATAAAGGAACTTGTTATTTAATTTCAAATCAAAAACATGGTATTAAACTTGAAATATATCTTACAGATTTTAAATTTAAATTACAAGAACTTAAAAAAGATGGATTTTTACCTGTTTAATCTGAATATGCATGAATATATAAAGTGCGTGTTTGGCATTGAGGTGCGATCTGCGATTCGCAGATCGCACCTCAATTTACCGTTTGGTTAACGCAAAACGCATTTTTTTGTGTGTGGGACCCACACTAAATTTTAACCAAAACGCCAATTCAAAGAAAGCTTTGAATTGATGCTTTTGTTGCATCGCCGGTTAGAGATTGAAACGGCTTTTCTTGCGTGTTTAATTTATATTTTGCATGTCGCATGTCTACCCCGCGTGATGAAGAGAAGAAAAATGAATGTGCATGGCTCTCTCTCTCTCTCTCTCTGCCCAAAACAGCCATGAAAGCCGAGAGCTTCCAACGCTGACTCCGGCAACCACAGGCCACCATTTACGATGAAACCACCACAGGAAGAACCACATCGGCCTCCTCTACCCGTCGGTATCCTCCGTTTAAGCTCTCGTCGTGGTCGGTGAACAGTACCGCTACCTTCCAAGGCTTTTTCCGGCCACCACAGCCCACCATTTCAAACGCCACCACCACAGGAAGAACCACCTCGGCCTACTCTACCCGTAGGTATCCTCCGTTGAAGCTCTCGTCGTGGTCGGTCGGAAGCCACTATTTCACGTGCAGGTGCGCTGCACTGTCGAAGAAGACGTGCACAGTGCAGCGCACCGTTTCACTCTTCTTCGACAGTGAAACTGGGCTGGGCTGCTCTCGGCCCAGCCCAAGCTGGGCCGGCCCATTTAGCTGGGTGAGGCCCAGTCCGAATTTAAAAATATATATATTTAAAAAATAACAAAAAAAAATGTATTTTTCTGATGAAAAAAAATGACGCGTGACTTCGTTGTACTTCACAACACTGTTATTTTTTGATTGATGGGGGAATAAAAATTAATATTTGTTTTTTCATGAATTAATAATTACATTATATTATTATAATTATTAAATTTACAATATTTTAAAAAAAAATTATATATATATATATATATATATATATATATATATATATATATATATACCCTTTAAAGTAATTTCACAAGTTAAAAGCAATATGAAAAATTTGGTAACCAAACACCCAAAATTGCTTTTTTTCCAACCTCCAACTCAACCACAGTTTTAACCAAACACTTAACTGCTTATTTTACACCACAGTAAAAGTGCTTTTTTTGAAACTGCTTTTTTTCAACCGCAATCGCAATACCAAACACACCCAAAATGAGGTGAAGTTTAGTGCCCGTTTGGTTGTGAGGTTGTGTCAACGTTTGAAAAAAAATCACGCCCTCGGTGTTTAGTAGTATACAAAAGTGATTTTAAACCACGTGAACAGTAGGTAAGCCCTACCATTTTGGCATTTCAACCCGTGGTTTATGTGCAGCAGGTTGAAGCTGCTTTTTTCAACTTTTTGTCATCGACTTTTCGGGTCTTTTTTTCAGACTTCTCATCCAGTCCAGCAAATTGCCAAACTTTTGTGTCAATTTGACTTGATCTATTCCTTCCATTACAAAAATATGATTATTAATACAAAATATATATACAGAGAGAGTTCTAAATGTGTGTGTATATGTAAAAAGCTACATGCAAAACTTGGTAACCAAACATACAAAACTGTTTTTTTCAACCTCAAATTCAACCACTGTTTTAACCAAACACTCACTGCTTATTTTGAACCGCAGAAAAAACGTTTTTTTTAAATTGTTTTTTTCAACCTCAATCACAACAACAACTGTAATACCAAACAGACCCTTAAATAGAGATAATGGCCAAGGGGTCGTGTGTGTCCCTGCCAACAAGTTGGACCAAATCTTTAACACGTCGTCGATTTGTTGGCTTTCCTTGTCTCTTCTTATGCAATCACTCAAAGTTTTGTAAAATATTCAACAAATTATGATGATGCTTGCAAATCCATATTGACAAAATAAAAATCAATTTTCATCAAAGTCAAATAAAAACGAAAGCATATAATTGAAAAAGATGTAACAATTAGAGGCATTATCCTAGATAACATAAAAAACAAAAAGATCGAGAAGACAAGAAACATGTTTTTATTTATTTATTTCAAATAAAAAAGATCGGCAAGCGTTAACTTGATCTCATTATTCAGAATCTCAAGTCCAAAGCTCTGACTAGAGAGGTTTGTTTGCTTCCCAGCCACAGAGTTTGACAAGCTCACGCACTACCTCATCCATCTCCTCGTCGTCTTTGCCTTTTATTCTCTCTCCCAATTCTCTGGCTTTTCTTCTCACCTGCTCTCCTGTTTCCTCCACAACCACTTCTCTGACTACTTTTGCAACCTCTTCTCTTCCAAGTTTTCCATCCTGCTCTCTTTTCGATTTCCAAAGCAACGCCAACTTCTTGTAAAAGCCTGGCATTAATTGGTTGATCAACATGCATAGGCATGGCGATTATTGGGAACACCATATCCCATGCTCTCCATTATAGAACCCCATCCACAGTGGCTCAAGAACCCACCTACGCTTGGATGGCTCAAAATTATCTTCTGGGGAGCCCAGTCTTCAATGAATAATCCCTTTTCTCCGACCACCTCGGCAAGCCCTTCCGGCAGAGCTTCTTCTGCACTTATTTTCTCGCCCTGATCAGGAAACCTGATGACCCATATAAAACTTACATTGCTGAGCTGCAATCCGTGTGCTAGCTCTTCTCTGTCTTCCCTCGACAGGTAACACTCGCTGCCGAATGAAACAAACAAGACTGAACGTGGGTCTTTCTTGTCAAGCCATTCCATGATTTCTGTTTTCTCATCTTCTTCCTCGCTGAGTTCCTGAACAAGTGGACCCACTAGCACGATCTTCTTCATGGCTTGCACTGAGAGCTCGCCTACATACTTTCCCTCCAACTCCCTCAAACTTCTGATCAACATGAGATTACAGGATCCTTCCAAGCTCTGAAGCAGACGGTTTTGAAGCGTGAGGTCATCGTTTTCATAATCATATCCATGTACATGATTAGATCGCTAAGGGGAGAGCAGTGCTACCTGATATCTTCACGAGATCAAGCAGCACACAATAAGGCATGGCGGCACTAACCATGAACAGAACGGTTGGGATATTAAGTGATAAGGCCTTCGCCGGAGCCCATGGCTGCAAGACATCAGAAATGAGCAAATCCGGCTTCAATGCACCCAGGATCTCGGAGAAGCTACGGCGTGACATATCAAGGGCTTTCATCAAGCTGCTCAGGAGATGTCGGGGCAGACCTTTTGTTGTGTGGCTGTGAGGAGGAAGCTCCGGCAATGATGGAAGATGGAGCTCTACAAACTCCACTGAAGGCTCTTTCTCTTTGATACATGCGAGATTGGCAGGGGTTGAACAGAGGTAAATGCAGAAGTTTCTCTTTGAGAGCTTCTTGGCCAGCTCCAAGAAGGGATGTATGTGGCTGTAAGCTAGCCATGGAAACATTAGAACTCGAATACTGCTATTGGTTGCGGTATCCATCAAGATCAACCTTGTGATCTTTCTTGATTTTGGCCTGGAAAAAGATAGGGGTGAAATAGAAGAGGAGAGCGCCGGGAGTCTTGAAAGGTGCTAGGAATAATCTTTGTTTTTTCCAACCATGGTCAATTGATAATTTGATATCATTAATTGCCTATTAATTGCGTTTGGAAGTTTTTTTAATTACATTTGGAAAATGTTTTTTTTATAAAAAATATATATTAAAATGATATTTTTATATTTTATAAAATTATTTTTGATATTATTACATTAAAATAATATAAAAATATAAAAAATAATAAGTTAAATTAAAAATATTTTATTATTATTTTTTATGAAAATCAAAACACCCTTCAAAAAATGTATAACTTCTAGTCTTTCAACGATGGAGCATTTCTCGAGGTGCTAGGAATAATCTTGAAATTACTAGAGTTAAACACATTCTTCAACGCTGACGCAATTTACAGGTGAGGAGTCATTTTCAAGAATTTCAATATTTCGGTTTAGATTGATTTTAAAAATATTTTTTTATTTATAAATATATTAAAATAATATATTTTTTTATTTTTTAAAAAATTATTAATATTAAAACATGAAAATAATTTAAAAATATCTAAAATTTTTAATTTTTAATTTAAATAAAAAAAATATTTTTTTTCAAAATCATTTTTAAAATGCAGTGTAAACACCCCATAAATAAGTAAGGCTTGATTCAGCCCACGACCAAGATAAGCTAGAAAACCAAAATGAGAATCATCTTATAAGAGTCTGGGACTAAAAAATTTGTTAATATAATGATCAATAGAGATTTACATAGTGGTTAACTTCAAAATCCATAGGATTAGTTGAGATACATACAAGTTAGACCGGATACCTATATTAATTAAAAAAAAAGAAGGAGACATTGCTTTTATATGCGAATATATATGTATAAAAAACACTAAAAATCACATATAGCATATTTTTTCATATAAATAAATATAACATTAGTGATATTCATAATTATATTTGACGTTCATGCGTGTATGTTTTAAAAGTTTTTTCATATCATGTTTCATTTATAATATAATATAATTACTCGACAATCAATTAAGGATGGGCTCTCATATTCCAAAGATGGGCCACGTCATCAACTACCTCATCCATCTCCTTTTCTCCTTCATTTCTTGGGTGCTCACTAATTTCTTTTGCTTTCTTCCTCGCATCATCACCACTCCACCACCACCTCTCTTATGATTTTCGCCGTCCCTTCTCTTTCAAGGCCCCCGGTATTCACTTATATGCCCACGCCACCATCCTCGACAATTACATCATTGAAACATTGTTTATCATTTTCTTTCACAAATGATTTTTAAAAAAAATGATTTTTTTATTTTAAATTAAAAAAATAGTGTTTTTAGATTATTTTCATGTGCCAATGTTAAAAATGATTTTAAAAAAATTAAAAAATATATTATTTTGATACATTTATGAATGAAAATCATTTTTAAAAATAACTTCAATCAGTCCAATCGTCAATGTGCACGTGTTTTTGGAAAAAAAAATTATTTTAAATTTAAAAATTTTTTGGTGTTTTTATATTATTTTGATATATTGATGTGAAAAATAAATTAAAAAATAAAAAACATTCAAACATATTTCTAAATAAAAAAATATTTTAAAAAATAAAATCAATATTTTTAAGACGTAATATAAAAAAGATTCTTACTCATGGAAGAACATTTTCTCAATTTGAATAAAAATATATAATAAAAAGGTGGTTTAAAAAATATCAGCGTATTTAGAAACTAACTAGAAGCCATTATACTTGCAGGGATAAATTAAAGAAAGACGAGATGAATTAATTCCTAAGAAATTTAGAGACAGAAAGTTAATTGGTAAATTTTAAATATAATAATCACGGTGTATAGTCGAATATAATCATTAATTTCAAAAATAATAAAATTAATTGAAATATCCAAAAACTCTTTCCATTACCTGTATCAATAGTAGTAGTAATAATAATAATAAATAAATAAATAAATAAATAAATAAGAAGCTCAAGCTTGCTGCTACCTGTCATGATGATCCAATTACCAATAAGATGTCGGCTTGTTTCTACTTTCAGAAGCCTCTTCAGAAGGAGAGGTTCATGTGTCCCAAATAAATAAATTAGAAATGGATCAATTAAAATAATTTTCCTGGTATAACTTCCCTGTAAAATTAAAGAATTAATAATTTTATCCAATAAAATAAAAGATATAACCATAGGAAAGGATTCACACCCAAGCATAAGCTGGCAATGGTCCCGTCATCGCTCAAAATGGTCTCAAAAAAGAAGCTTCTTTGTTCGTTCCCGACGTGCCCAAAATCTCTCTCTCTCTCTCAATAGTTTTAGTGAAAGTAAAAGTCTTGATTGGTAATTCAATTCCATGATGATGGAGTTCTAGCTTCTCTCTATTTCTAACAAGGTAGGTCCCGTCATCATCTTCTTTGTGTAAATCACACTCTTAGGTTTGGTTTTTATTTATTTATTTGCTACTTTAAAAGTTTAATTGCTAAAATGGAAGTTCATTTTCTATTTCCCTTTTGGCACAGGAGCTACCATTTGCATTCTGGGTCTTTGGTTTCGGGGTTTGTGCTGTGAAGATATGAATAGTTCTGATCAAGAGAAGCGAGATCAGAGGTAAAATCCAGCTTCTTCTTTTTCGTGGTTTTGGTCTAGTGAGGTACAAGTTTGAGTTTTTTGTGGTTTTGGGTTACTGGGCTACTTCTATTTGCTTTTGTTGTGTTTATTCAGTTGGTTTCTGAGCTGATTGTCTTTGAATTGGTAAATTCATGTAGTTTTTAGAGTAGATTGTATTGCTTTCCGTCTTGTTTTGTCTATGAGAGAATTGTGGAAGTTAGGAAATGGGAATTTCTGTAGAATATTCATGTTTGCGTGTGCACATTCATGGCTTTAGTTATGAGCACCAAGGTTTTGATTCTTTTGTTTAGTTAGGATTTAATTGCTGATAAAATTGTACAAAAATGGAAGAGATTTTTTAGCTTGGAGTGATATTAGGTCTTTGTTTGTGAAACAAGTTAACTGATCATTATGCTGCTGATTAGCTTAGTTGATATTGAAGTTAGTGTTTTCCAGAAGAGCGACTGAACCTTGCTCATGGGTTTCTTTCTTCCCATCTTAACCCCTTTTTAGGCAATTGAAAAGAGAGGGGTCTTAGAAGTTTTTTCTTTTTTAAAAAAAAATAAACTTTGGATGCTGTTTGGGGCAGAGGGATAGAGTACACCTTGCCCATGGATCAGAGAAGCTATTAGTGTCTGATTGATTAGTTATCAGTCAGCTGAAAACTGTTCTGTAGTTTTGGAAGGGGCAGTGGTCAAATTTTTTTGCTGCTGAATTTGGTCGGAAGTTTATCAATTCTTGTTTGAGTTCTCATTGGCTTACCCTCATTCATCAGGACCAGTTCTAGCATGGAGCATTCCACAGCTATGACTATTGAATTTCTTCGGGCACGGTTACTATCTGAAAGATCTGTGTCAAGAACTGCAAGACAGAGAGCTGATGAACTAGCAGAAAGAGTACAACTTGAATTTATTTTCCCGTTTCCTTTTCTTTTCTTTTTTTCCGGGGGCGGGGGCGGGTTTGAGGACCATACTCCCTTGTTTCTCCTTTATCACTATTATAAAGTCTAAACTTGTTTATCAATTAGGTAGCAGAACTGGAGGAACAGCTAAGGATCGTGTCTCTTCAAAGAATGAAGGCTGAGAAAGCAACAGAAGATGTTCTTGCCATCCTGGAAAGCAATGGGATCAGTGACGATTCTGAAATGTCTGGTTCTAGCTCTGATCAGGATACTCCTTGTGAATCTGAAGTGGGCAAGAAGACCTCTAAACAAGAAGAGAATTCTGTCAATTTGAAAGTGACAAAATATAAGTTGGAAGAACATTCAGGTTCTGACCATGATTTTTCCTCGTCACAAGGTAGAAACTTGTCTTGGAAAGGTCGCAAGCATAGTCCATGCTCTCTTGAAAAGTGCAAGGATCCATCTCTGAGAAGACGGAGAAGTTTTGTATCTACCATTTCTTCCCCCAAACATCACCAAGGCAAGTCATGTCGCCAAACAAGAAACAAAGAATCAAGGTTAGTTCATCTCACATCATTGATTATAATGTGGAACAGTAGATTTAAGCAATTACTTTGCAAACTTTTTTTTTGCAAATTATTCCCCTGTTGCTGAGCCCAGGAAAGAAGCTCTGATGTAATGATTTTCTTGTTGTTTTTTCCTTATAAACACAATACAGTTTGTCCAGTATAGAATGTGTAAAACCTTGGAATCGGGCGTAACAATTACCCTAGGAGTCATGCCTCTCTCTCATGTGCTGAAAAAGTTTTATTTGACACCCTCTGAATAGGATAATACCATGTAGACACCATTTTCTTAATTGTGATTCAAATTGAAGTTTCCACATTGCCAGGGAAGAAAAATAAACAATCACCTTGCCAAGCCATTTTCTACTGCAAGTCCCCTAGGTGGTTCTCTTTTTCTAGTTCTTGCACGCAGATGTAGGTAAATATTCATTCTGGGTTCTATCCTGTTTATACAATGTAAATAATTAGTTGTTTATGTTGTCAGATTGACAACTGAAGCATTTAGGACCAGTCCAGACAAGGTTGATTCTCCAGAAAATGGGGTTGCTACAACACCAGAAGTTTTTCCAAATTGCTTGGAACCTGAGTTGGGAGGAATTGAAAATGGGGAAAAGAAAGCCTTACACCCAATATCAGACGGCTTGCAAAATGGACAGCATGCAGTTAGTAATGAGCTGGAAGACAATGTGTATGGCAGTGATAGAGACATGGAAAAAGCACTTGAGGATCAAGCACGGCTCATTGACAGATACGAAGCAATGGAAAAGGCTCAAAGAGAATGGGAAGATAAATTCAGAGAAAACAATGGCAGTACACCAGTAAGTTTATCGGAACCTATACAACTAATAAACAATCAAATTGCGTTCAGATTAAGTTGATAACATGCCAGTGGCATCTGCACATTTTAAATCTAGTGCTTTCTTTGAGGGGAAAAAGGAGTTTCAATCAATAGTAGCAACTTCAAAATAGGGATGACTAATACTCTGAAAGAGCTGTTAAGATAATTCCTAAGGTAAATGTATTTTTAAGCAAACTGTTGAGTATAACCTATGTGCGGCAAGTGAGAAATGTGCATAGAATATCTATGTTTGGACTGATAGAATCTGCCCGTAAAATAGTAAAGAAAGAAAGGAAATTTTCCTGATGTACTAGTCAATCTGCAATTCTAAATTTTCTTTTCATTCATCGGAATAAGAAGCAAGTAACCATGCTGATCGATTATGTTAATATTGGGCAGTTACAGGAATGGAAGAGCAGTACTACACCTACTTCTGAATCCCGAGCTCAAGATTTTGCATTCCATGCAGAAAAGGAAAAGCAAAATGAAGAGAGTCTTGGGAACAATTATCATCCATCTCCACACAGCTCCCACCACCATCCACGTTCACAAAGTTCACATGATTCCCCTCGGAGCCAATCTGCAACCAGCTTTCCATCAAATACAGACAGTGGTTTCAGCAAAGGGCAAGTTTCTGGGAGGCAAAATGAACAACTCTATGCATTGGTGCCACATAGAGCATCTAACGAATTGGGTGGTGTGCTGGATGCCCTTAAACTAGCAAGGCAATCATTGCAACAGAAAATCAGCACATTACCATTAACAGAAGGTGGATCTATTAGAAACTCTGTCGGTCCCTCTCTCCCCCCTCCAAAACCAGGCGATAAAGTAGATATTCCCTTTGGAAATGCTGGACTTTTCAGACTTCCATCTGATTTTTTGGTTGAAGGCAGCCCTCGAACAAACCTCCTTAGTTCTAATGCTCGATTAAGTTTGGGAAACTATTGTCCTGATGGAGGAGTTCCAGCAGCTGCCAGCAATCGATTTCCTGATGGAGGAGTTCCAGCAGCTGCCAGCAATCGATTTGTCAGCAGATCTTACTCGGCAACTGGATCGAGATTTCCTACAGAGGATCAATTTCTGGCCAGTCAAGATGTCGAGGGTGGATCAAGAATCTCTAGTCAGAGGCCTTTTTCTTATCCTTATTTGGATACCGTTTCACCTCCTTCAGCCAGATATAGTTATCCCACAAATCCCTCTTATCCCGACCAGATGCCACGGCTGCCCTCAAGGGAACCCCCTTCCTTCCTTCCCGGTAGGACTGTTGGTGTCCCTCCTGCAGATCATTTCTCATTCTCTGATTATCATATTAGACCAAACATGTATAGATAATAGCTAGCTATTAAACATTCTACTAGGTTTTCGATGATTAGCTTTACCAACAATGTTTCAGGAACAGCGATTTTGTAGCATAATAGTTAAAATCATGGTCCTAAAAGGGCAGATTTGTATTACCTCTATATGGTTCAGTGTATCATTTGTTGTGAGATGGAATTTTGTAAAATAGATTCAGCCTACTTCAATTTTTATTCTTGTTTCCCCTCGCGCCATTCAATCATCTATTCATCTCTGCAAGCAGCAGTCCATTTCTCTTCATTGTTTTATGTTAGATGTCCTCGAAACACCTATAATTCAAGTTTTATTTCTTGTTTTTCATCACTAGAAATTCAGTAGAGTGGGATCTAATTCCCTGTATGTTCCTCCTGAACAAGGACCTGGACAAATGCATAGAGTATAAGACAAACTGCTGGCTTAGGGCTTGGTAACTGTAAAGTGTCCAGCAGTTCAGAACTCCATGTCTGGTTTTGGAGGGGGTTTTGTTGGACCCAAAAACAACTTTGCACTGCACCTAACAGTCTGCAAGTTGTCCCTGACCCCTCCCTTTTTTTTCTCCTTTCAACAGAGGCGGTTGCATGCGTCCAAAGTTAAAGTCCCGCAGTTTTTGGCGTGGATCTACATCAGAATATGGTGTTCACAATAAATATTTTAAAGACAACCTTTGGATGATACCCTGCTTGAGTCATCGTCAAAAGTGGTTTAATTCACTAATCATTTTTTTAATGTCGATAAACATGAGGTATACCATAATCAAGCCGAAACCAAACTGGCTATTTTAATAATCGGATTCTGATCTGGATTGGACCAGAGGAATGGGGGCTGGATAAGGGCTGCTAAATCCTTTGACCAAAGGGATGAAAGCTGCTAAATCCTTTGACCAAGACTTCGGACCCAAGCAACTTCCAACAGGTATTTACCTCTCTGGAGAGCATGTCAGCGCTTGCAAGTGACCACCTCTCCCAAAACAAAACCATGAAAGGCTCAGGTCCATCATGTCCGCTTGATGAATCTGCCCATAAAAATTCTTTCACTAGATAAAGTTGACCAGATGTATTTTCTTTGGGAACAATGGTCAGGATTTGGCTGTCAGAACTTGATATGTAGTTCATTGTCACTGTAGCTAGGATTATGCAGAGAGGAATAACAGAGTCAGCACGCGTATATCAATCAACTTGACTTTGTCCTAACTACCAAAATCTGATGACTTCATCCCTGATTTCTCTTCTATATATACCCCCATCAATACCTCTCTAGCCATTCACAGATCCATCAAAAATCAAAGCAATCTCTTACATCACTTCATCGACTCAAACATTAAATCTTGCTCAACCTTTTCATCTCAGCGTCTTCTAAGTTCTAACATTACGATCATGTCCGAGGGCAATCATCGCGACGCTTCCTTGGTGTGTCCTGAGGTGGATATTTATCAGTTTGGTTATCCGAGGTGTGATACACCGGATTCCATGGCTTCAAGCTCCAATGATTCTCCATTTTTAGGCTCATATGACGATTTGTCACTGCTGGAAAGTGGTCTATACCAGCAAAAGTACGGTTATTTTAGTGATAAATGCTACAGAAATGAAGACAAGGCATTGGACTCCATTGATTCAAGGTTTCTCATGTTGCTGGAATCCTTTAGAGATTTGTTTATTCGAAGAAATGAAGTTTTCAAGAAGTTGTTTCCAGAGTTGCATGATGAATTTGTGGGGATGTTAAAGAAAATCGGTAATGTTAATTTATACATAGAAAAACCTAGTCAAGTAAAGACAAGGGCACTGTGCTTGCAAAGGAGCTTCAGTGTTGACTCGCCAAGAACACCTTCAAGAAATGGAGTTGGATCGCCATTAACGCTCGAGAGGTTCAAGGTTCGCACGGTGGTTCCCGGCGGCGGTGGCCAAGGCCCTCCCAAATCCAAATAGACTACTACATGATTCGTTGCAAAGTTCGAGCCAAAACAGTGTTTTTATTCACCAGTAAATAGTTTGTTCAAAGATACAACAATTATTTTTATTCTTTCATTCATTATGAAGTCTAAATAGTGGCGAACAATACCGCTATTTGCTTTGTTTATTGTAAAAGTTCTTGCAATAAGAAAGGTTTTTCTTTTTTTCTACACTCTACAGCGTTAATCCTTCAGATTTTTCTTATAATAACAGAGAGATCACGGCCGTCCTTTTTAGAAAGTCAAACAAATATCACATGATATGCAGTCAACAAGTATTAATTAAAATAAAAATAATCGATTGATGGCTTATACTCGAGATTTGGATTACAGATTAGAATGATTGGTCAAGATTCTTTTTAAAAAACATTATCAACTTGGATTTTTTTAAAAATTATTTTTGTTATTTTTTTTTAGCCTTTGGTTGAGAGAGGGGTTGCTAGATTTCAACGTTAGAGAGAGAAATATTGTTGGTATCGATTTAAGGCACCAAAACAAATAGGATTTACGTCAAATTATTCCATTTGATAAGAAATATTCATAATATATGTTGTTTTACTGTTTTACTTTTACCTTTAAGGTTTGTTAAAGAAATATATTTTAGCTCGAGTTGAATTTTGTTTATGGGTTGATTTTGTTTTTGGGATGGTTTTTTAAGTTTTTTACAACATTGATAAATTTATCACTATTTATAAAAGTGTTTTTTGATGTTATGGTTAAAAGTAGATTGAAAACATATTTTTAAATCAAAAACTTTTAAACCTTGTTTTTTCGTTCACTATAAAGGTCAAAAATTCAGTTATGTCATGGACATGTCATTTGATAAAAAAAATAATAATAAGATGGACAACTTATCTAAGAAAAATTATTAGATTCAATATGATACAGCTAAAAAGAATTATAATTTTAGTATTTCTTAATTATTTTTTAAAAAAATTAGTCTATCCGCAACAAAACGCGTGGAATTGACCAGTAATAATTAATCAACATGGTATTTGAAGGTTTGCCTAGCGTGCAGGCAAAGGAAGTAGGGACGGACCACCTGTAATCCATTGACCAAAGGGATGAAAGCTGCTAAATCCTTTGACCAAAATCATGTCCGCTTGATGAATCTGCCCATAAAAAAATCTTCAACCAGATAAAGTTGACCAGAGGTATTTTCCGTGGGAAAAATGGTCAGGATTTGGCTGTCAGAACTTGATTTGTAGATCTTTGTCACTCTAGCTAGGATTATGCAGAGAAGAATACCAAAAGGTAAGCACGCGTATATCAATCAGCTTGACTCTGTCTTAACTAGCAAAATCTGATGACTTCATCCCTGATTTCTCTTCTATATATACCCCCATCAAGACCTCTCTAGCCATTCACAGATCCATCAAAAATCAAAGCAATCTCTCACATCACTTCATCGACTCAAACATTAAACCTTGCTCAATCTTTTCATCTCAGCGTCTTCTAAGTTCTCACATTATGATCATGTCCGAGGGCAATCATCGCGGCGCTTCCCTGGTGTGTCCTGAGGTGGATATTTATCAGTTTGGTTATCCGAGGTATGATACACCAGATTCCTCGGCACCAAGCTCCAGTGATTCTCCATTTTTAGGCTCATATGACGATTTGTCACTGCTGGAATCCATTGATTCAAGGTTTCTCATGTTGCTGGAATCCTTTAGAGATTTGTTTATTCGAAGAAATGAAGTTTTCAAGAAGTTGTTTCCGGAGTTGCATGATGAATTTGTGGGGATGTTCAAGAAAATCGGTAGCGCTGATTTATTTATAGAAAAACCTAGTCAAGTCAAGACAAGGGCACTGTGCTTGCAACGGAGCCTTTAGTGTCGACTCGCCAAGAACACCTTCAATAAATGGAGTTGGGATCGCCATTAACGCTCGAGAGGTTCAAGGTTCGCACGGTGGTTCGCGGTGGCGGTGGCCAGGGCCCTTCCAAAGTCCAAATAGACCACTCCATGATTTGGTGCAAAGTTCGAGCCAAAACAGTGTTTTGTTTTCAGCAGTAAATAGTTTGTTCAAATATACAACAATTGTTTTTATTCTTTCATTCATTATGAAGTGTAAATAGTGGCCAACAATACCACTATTTGTTCGTGTATTGCGAAATTTCTTGCTATAAGAAGGGTTTTTCTTTTTTTCTACACTCTACAGCGTTGATCCTTCAATTTTTTTCTTATAATAACAGAGAGATCACGCCGTTCTTTTTAGAAAGTCAAACAAATATCACATGATATGCAGTCAACAATCATTAATTAAAATAAAAATCATCGACTGATTGCTAACACTCGAGATTTGGATTACAAATTAGAATGATTGATTGAGATCCTTTTTAAAAAAACATTATCAGCTTGGATTTTTTAAAAATTATTGTTGTTATTTTTTTAGATTTTGGTTGAGAGAGGAGCTGCTAGATTACAGAGTTAAAAAGAGAAACATTGTTGACATTGATTTACGCCACTAAATAGAATAAGATTTGTGTCAAATTATTTCATTTGATAAGAAAAATTCATAATATGTGTTGTTTTACCTTTAGGGTTAGTTAAAAAAACATATTTTAGCTTGGGTTGATTTTTTTTCCGGATTGATTTTGTTTTTGGGATGTTTATTTTAAGTTCGTTACAACTTTGATAAATTTATCACTATTTATAAAAGTTTTTTTATAGATTCATTAAAAAATATATTTTTGCTCGGGTTGATTTTTTTTCCGGATCGATTTTGTTTTTTGAATGGTTTTTTAAGTTTTTTACAGTATTGATAAATTTATCACTATTTATAAGTGTATTTTGACGTTCTGGTTAAAACTAGATTGAAAACATGTTTTTAAATCAAAAACTTTCAAACTTTGATTTTCTGTTCACTATAAAGGTCAAAACTGGAGTCATTTGATAAATCAAAAGTATTAAGATGGATAGCATATCATCCACCAAAAATAATAATAATAAATAAATAAATAAATAACAAGTTTCACTTGGACGGGCTTGTTTGGATAATTAATATTATTGGATTCAAACAACATATCTAAGAAAATTATTAGATCCAATATGATCATTATAATTTTAGTAATTTTTAATTGTTTTAAAAAAATTAGTCTATCCGCAACAAAACGCGTGGAATTGACCAGTACTAATTAATTAACGTAGTAGGCAAAAGAACGGACCACCTGTAATAAATGCCGAGTGCGACAATAGGAAGAACACGGGTGGACCTGGTCCAAGGATTGTTAGTTGGGCTGTGGACCAAAACCATTGACTGAAGGCCCATATAATGTGAGCCCAGCCATGTCTCTACTTGAAACCTCTGTGGACTAAAATCTGACGCTCCTTCCATCAATTAATTTTTGAACTCATCTGACGAGCTCTGTGAATGTTAACAAAGCGAAATGGATAGTATTGACGCCGTGTTTGTCATTTGGTTTCAAAAATATATTTTAAATCAAAAAATTTAAATTATTTAATATAAAATAAATTTTTTATGCTCTTCAATTATTATGTTGATATGAAAAATAATTTTTAAAAATAAAATAAAAATTATTTTAATACTTTTCTGAACAAAAAATATTTTTAAAAGCAACATCAATCATACTCTCAAATAATAATCTAGACAACAGATGGTAAAATTCATTTTATTACTAGCAGTGGAAGTTTTAAATGCGTTTTTCTTATAATGAAAATCATAAACTCAAAATCCTCTATTACACGTCTATAATTATTTTTCTAAGTAGAGATTAATGAACCCATCGAAGATTCTATTTTGATTGGTATCTTAAAACATACTAAATAAATAAAAAAATATAATTTATTTGAGATATAGAGATAGAAATATATATATAAAAAAAAATCTATAAGAAATCTTGCTTATTTGATCCTTTTGGTCATATCACTTTCCTGCATGAAAATAAATCTATGATATATATATGGAGATGGATGTATTCCTTTTATCCTGTTTATTTTTATTTTATTATTTTAAAATATTAATTAAATAATATCGAATATTTTTTATATATATATTTACTGTATATTTATAATTTACACAACAACTATCTATGTTTTTACTAAATGTTTGGAAAATCTAATCACCTAACATAATGTTCCTGGTCAAAGAATAACCCGAAATAGAAATATTGATTTAATAACAAGTAGCCTTCCTTTTCCTCACGGTACTCAATGTTAAATATTTTTAAAAACAAATATTTTTTTGCTCATTAGACTTTAAAAAAATATTTTTATTATTTTTTTAGCTTCTAGCTGAGAGAGGGGTTGCTAGATTTCAGTAGTAGAGAGAGGAACATTGTTGGAATCTATTTAGACCACCAAAACGAATAAGATTTGTGTCAAAATCTTCTATTTGATAATAATAAAAAAATTCATAATAGGTGTTGTACCTTTAGGGTTTGTAAAAAAAAACATATTTTAGCTCAGGTTGATTTTGTTTTTAGTGTTTTTTGTTATGACATTGATATATTTATCATGATTTGTAAGTGTTTTGATTAAATGTAGATTGAAATCATGTTTTTAAATCAAAAAAATTTAAACCTTGATTTTCCACCTACTATAAAGGTCAAAACTTGAGTGAGGTCATATGACATGGATAACATATCATCTATCCAAAAATATTTAAAAAAAATCCATTTAGACGGGCTTGCTTGGATAATTTATATTATTGGATTCAATCATTCCACTAAGAAAAATTATTAGATTCAATATGATACTGCTAAAAAAAATATATAAATCTCGCAACATCAAAATTGTTTTAAAAAAAAAGTCTATCCGCAACAAAAACGCGCGGAATTTTATTTATCAGAGTATGGTAAATAACCTGATTTATGGAGACTCGCTGATATTCTTATCAGAGTATGGTAAACCTACTTGGGTTCAATAACTTTTTCAACACCAGTCCATAATCAAAGTGGGCTCTGATGGTATTTAGAGTATGATTATTTTTTTATTTATAAATATATTAAAATAATATTTTTGTAAAAATATTTTTGATATTAAAATATCAAAATAATTTAAATTGTTTTTTATTTAAACGAAAAAAACAAACTCAGTTTTGTTTTTTTAAAAAAATGTTTTCCAAGCATCATTTGTGCGTATCATTACTGAGATTTTAGTGGGCTCGAGGATAATTAAATATTAATTTTAAAACCGGACTTTATGGAGCAAAACTAGCTTACAATTAAGTTTAATAAATGGGCCACCAACCAAATTATGAGGATTTCCATAACCGTTAGACAGATGAGGGCCGGTCGTTTAGTATATTTTTTGAAATATGTGGAAAATGACGTGTCAGTTGGCATTTGCTCGATGCATAGATAGTAACTAACAACGACGTGTCACTCTCAACGTCCAATGGTGGATCGACAACATGATTTCGAGCTGTATTACTATAATAATCTAGTCAACTTGTGATGAAATGGACAGCCACTAGAGCACCTATCAAGCAAATTGCAATTGAAATTATGAATCTTTCATTAATCTTATGAATAGCCTAAAATGGAAATGAAAAAGTTTGGATTTTGGGATTTTATTTCCTACAATAGGTTGTAAAACTCAACTGCTTCCATGTCTTTCTTCTAATGACTCGGCAATCAACTTAAGACCTTGTAATAACAACTTTAATCTCTGTCTCCCGCACTCTCTCTCACCCCCTTTTCACGTTTTACAGTAATTTTTTTTTATAACTGGGGTGTTTTAGTCAGCTTGCGCGCACCACAATTAATCTCCGGACCCACTGAACATCCTGCAAGTCCAATGAGCATGTAAGACATCGCGGGGATGACAGGTGTGCCTAACAATGCTTAAACCTAGGATGAGAGAAAGAAAGAAGCTCTTCTTAACCACCAAGCCAACTGACATTTTACAGTAAATTTATAAGACCTTGAGATGGAAATTGCCATCTCTCGGAGACTTGCTTTAACTCATTGATTATCCAGCTTATATAAATGTCGGTGCAAGAACAATAAAATATAGCCCGGTGCAAGGGAAATCGGGCCTTTTTTTTTTTTAATAAAATTCTTTTGTATTTTATTTTTGGTTTTGGTGAAGATCTTTCGGATTTTGAAAAACAAAATAATCTTTTCTTCATTATTCCCTCCATCTCATGTTTGGATATCCCGAAAAATCAAATATATATATATATATACACAATCTAAAATATCAAAATTATAGTTATTAAAACTAGTTCAGGAATTAAATTGATGTAATACTCGAGCCATGAATTAGATTGTTAACCTGGACCGACCAATTATTTTTAAATGCCAGGACAATGTCATTTTAAAGAGAATTTGAACCGACCAATTATTTTTAAATGCGCAATAAATTAATCAACGCTTCTCATTGTTTTTCTAATAATCCAAACTTAGTCTAAACAATGCATAAAAATATTTCCTCGAGATTCCAATCCTGGAAGAACATGTTTGTGCTCTGGTCCATGCAGGGAACTTCTTTTTTTTGTTTTTGTCCCTGAAGGTCATAATTAAAATCTTGAATTTGTACAAGATCACATATTATCGTATAGTTTAGCAATGTCCAGGCATAATGGTACGATGAGATCTTCGATTTCAGACTTCAGAATCAAAATTAATGGAGGAAAATCAAAGGAAAAGGAACCTTATGAATTATTGCAACTCTTTTATTATTATTATTTATTATTTATTCTCTTCCTCTACCTGGGTGTTGCAAGGAAAAAACAGTCAGGAAAAAACAGTCAGAACCATCCAAGGACGAACCTGAATAATGTATACAATTTTGTCACCACGAGAAAGCTGGGAAATAGTCACCTGTCCCTGTCCTGGTTGCTCTGTTTTTATTTATTTATTTACTGTTTTTACCATACCAGCCCTCTTCTAATCCAGTAAAAAAAGTATTTATATTTCTTTTCTTTTAAGCAACAAAGCTAATTAGGTTAGCTTAAGGGCTTGACGTTTCAAGGAATAATATAAAATTATTTTCAAGACTTCACCTGATAAATTGGATTTTGAATTGAAATGTTTTTCTAAATGGTACATATAAAATATCCAATAATTAGGAATTTGAATTTCAGCATTTTTATTTTATCTAATTAAATTGGTCCATGCAACAACTTAAGGTTAGCTAACCAGGTCTCGAAGCATATTTTATAATTGCTTGTTGATCAGAAATCGCTATAAAAAAGGTTAGCTACTCGTGTTTGTGTTTTTTCTTTTCTTGCTTTGACTTTTTTTCCGAAAACCCTTCTGGCTTGACAATGCCCTGCCAGCGAGCACCAGCAAAATTAAATTTAAAAGGAAAAACGGCCTTGACCCGCGGAGAAAACTAATCCATGGTCTCCTTTGTGCCATTAATATAATAATTATTAAAAATTTATCTAAATATTCACACTAATAAAAAAAATTATCTGAATATTTTGAGGTGTCTTACATGTTTATTGAACTTGCAAGATATTGAATAAATTCAATAATTTATTATGATAATATCATAGCTGGTACATACAGCTTAATTAAAAAAAAAATCTTTGAGTACTTCACCAAAAAGTTGGTCATCATTTTATTCCACAAAAATTCACCATAACCTAGATTTAAAATGGTTAAATAACTCGTTTAAAATTATATTAAATAAGTAGCCTTGTCACCATCGCTGTCACGTGTAGCAATAGTCCATCTTTGTTTTACGTGTGTCAGGTTCTTTTCTATATTTCTATTTAAAATTATATTTGAAGTTGATTTAAAAATATATTAAAATAAAAAAATAATTTAAAACAAGAAATGAAAATAAAAAAATCTCAAAAATATTTTTAAAACGTCATTTATGTCTTTACAAGAAACGTTTCCTTTTTTTTTACGTCTAAGCTATTAAACTTAGACTGCCTTATGATTTGACCTAAGATTAGGTCATGAATTTAATAACTTATTGGAGTTTAATCAAAATAATATTATTTTAGTTTTTCTTTTTAAAAATAAAATAATATACCTTAAAAATCAAATTAAATTTTAATCGAATCGACCATCTATCTCCGTAACCACTAAGATAATCATATCAAATAAATTAATTTGCTTTAATACCCAGCCTAAATAGGAGTTGAATCGGCTAATCGATCTAGATGGAGTTTAACAACTTTGGTTTAAAGGTCACAGTCGTTGATTCTATCATGTAATGGGCACACGTGGAGTTTTTTTTTTAAAGAAATTAATGGAAACAAAATACATATTTGAGGGGAAACTTAGTGAGTTAGTGACTGTTTTGAAGTTTAATTAAAATTGTTTTTGAAAATATTTTTTATTTAAAAATATATTAAAATATTTTTTTAAAATATTTTTTATATCAGTATATAAAAATTATCTACTTATTTTTTAATTTAAAGTAAAAAACAAAACTAATTTTTTTTTCAAACCTACCTAAAAAAACCCCGCTCAAAATAATTATTTTTCTAAATCTATTAGATCTACATGAATAATTCACATTGAATTATTCAAAACCAAATTCGATTAACATATATGCTATAGTACAGATGTATCCATAGCTATCATAAAAAAAAAACTCAAGATTAAAAAAACATTTAATTTAAGATCCTGTATCACATCTATAACGCCATTGATAAAACATTCGCTACTTGTCACAATAATTACTTATCGGTAAAATAGTAATGAAAAGGAAACTAAATGCCATTACAACATTTTGTTAACAAAAATCTATTACTATAAACAAAAACAAAAACAAAAACAAAAATAAAAATAAAAATAAAAATAAAAATAATTTTTTTTAAGAAATAAAAAAGCTAATTACCCGAGTAAATTCTTTTTAAAAAAATGTTATCAAATTGCCTGAAGAAATGAAAATAAAAAATAGCATTCTCTTGTTTACCTGAGTAAATGCTATCATTTTTTCATGTGTATTGGATTATAAATTTGTATTTTTTTACCACTATACAACACCCACCTCAAAATAAATATAAAAATAAGAAGAAGAAAAAAAACCCTACACACACTTATGATCTACACATTGAAGATTAGATCCCATAATCTCCCATAAATCTCTTTCCTTGATCTCTCCCTCACCCTCCTCTCTCCCAGAAACACAAACATGAGCTCTTCTCTTTCCTAGAAAGGGATTATTTTTTTCCAGTCACTTCAACAATGAAAACAGTCAGTTACTTTTTTGCTTCTTCTCTGATAATTTCCCTCTTGTTTCCTTACACATTTCATAGAAGAAGAAGAAGACGACACGTTAATCCTTACACTATAAAATTCTAGTTCTATTTTTTTTTGTCTCAAGATGGGAACCTTTATTACATGCTGTTTTTCTAAGTGTAGAATTAGATCAAGGATTGTGTAAAAGAGGCTGAGAAAAATAAAGGGTCTTGTTGATTTTGAGTTCTTAAATACCAGAGTGAAAAAGATTGAAACTTTACTTCTAAAAATGATAGCTTCAGGGGATGAAATTTGGTGATGACAGTAATAGGATTCGCTGTAAGCACTATGTTTATAGTTTTTGTTTGCACTCGCCTTCTATGTGCACGGATTCAGTTGAATGCTTCAAGACGAGCTTTTCCTATTGCTTCCAGATCTAATCTCAGCTTAGTAAGCATTTCCCTCTGTCTCCCCTTTGATTTTCAGCACTGTTTCTATATTTAGGTGGTTGTTAGAATGTGTGTTTTATGAATTTATTTGTGTAAACTGAAGTGGGTCTTTACATGGTTTTCTGGTTTCTGGGATTGAATGACTGGACTGGGGTTGGTTGGTTTTTTAGCTTGTATCGTTGACTTTTCCTCCTGTTCTTAATTGGGTTTAATTTATTTTGTTTGTTTAATTTTGAATATCTGTTATTATTCATTTGTTACACTGTGGAAATTAATATGGTCTTTTTTTTTGTTTTGTAATTCTGTGAGTGGAGTAGGCTGGATTTTAGCTTTCTAGAGATGGTGTTTTTTTTTGTTCTTAACTGGGTTTAGTTTCTTGTGTTTGTTTAAATTTGGATATTTTACTTTGTGGTAAAACGAAGTCAATCACCAAATCAATTGAAACTGGCTTATTCGACAGTAGAGTGTGATATAAACGTACTTAGTGTGAGGCAAAAAGTCCCAATTTTGTAAAATAAATACAATTTAATCTTTGACTTTTGGTTTTTTCTTTTGCTGAATAGAGTTTTGTTTCATGGGGTAATTGTTTGCTTAGGAGCTTAATTGTTAATTTTTGACATGTGTTACAGTTGGAACGAGGTGGTCTTGAATATGTAGTTGTAGCAAACTTTCCAACCAAGAAGTACAATGATAAGATTTTCTCAGCTTCAGAAGATGCTCAGTATGCTCTTCCTTCCTTGCTCTAATTCCTTTTCAGTATAACTGGTTTTGTTTTTTATGCAATGATTTTGTTTGATATAGATAACTTTACTAGTTTTTGATCCATGTTGGCCTAAGTTGTCATTACTAAAGAAGAATGTGCAGTGCCGGTAATATGGTGTTATGATGTTTTTTTTTATTTTTTTTTAGTTTCAAGGTTTCATCCATTTGTAGTCCTATTTTTGAAAGATGTGAAGAACAGGGTGTGGAGGTGTAGGATTGATGATTTCTTATAAAATTTGAATTTTGACTTAGGTTTTCTTCTGATATAGACTTTGATTTAGCTGTGGCTATCTTGTACGAGACAGAGTAAGCACATGTTAGGGCTGGGATCTCTTTTTCATGTTTTTTTTTATTGCACTCTTTGTTTGACGGAGCAGAGTTTCTAAAACCTTATCACTAAATGTTTGGCGTGGCATGACTGGGATGAAATTTGCTTACTGCACAAAACCCTTCATTTTAGCTATCTTGCAGCGTTCTGTTTTTCTAACTGTAGATGTTGTCTTCTTACAGCAGTCTTGCAGGTGATACTTTAACTATTGTTGCTTAATGAGAAACCACCTTCTTCTCCCAGGCCCTTTGATGCTTGATTGATCGGTCAAAAACTGTTTAAAATGTTTCCACAAGGCACATAGAATTTGAGGTGGGGTTTGCTAACAATTAATTAATGGGAATTGGACCATGGATGCTCTTGGTTGTATTTTCACCCCTTGACAGAAGGAAAAGAAAAGAAAAAAATGGTGGTAATCAGAAGGATTGGTCGCTATTTGAGTTTTGATTAATGCAGCCTTTGACCTGTTGAGAATTTAATTAGCCTGACCTTGATAAATTATGAAATATGTGGTGAAATAGATGATTTTGCTCCTCCATTTTTGGAGGACCCAAAGTTGCGTTCTCTTTTTCTAGTATAATTGACCAGTTCAATCTGGGTGACAATAACCTCTGTGGTTTTCATGAGGAAGTGAAAACAGAGGCTCGGGCGATAGGAATTATTGAGAAAGGGGTTACTCTGTTGGATGTTGAACCTCAATTTTCCTAAAGACAATTTTGCTCATCTGAAGTGAAAAAGCATGAAACTGGTGGTATCTGTGGACTTATAAACGAAGCTTTAACTCCTAAACAACAAATCCTTCTCTCTGGGTTACCCTTTCATTGGTCATAAGCCATCCTTTTGTTAATACTAGTTATGGGATGCTATGAAAAAAGTCCCAAGAAATACCATTCATTTATTCTTTTGAGTTTGTGGCAGTGCTCCTTTAGAGGGCTTACCTATCTGATAGATTTATTTTCTGAACCTTTTGTACACATTCTAGCTGGAACTCTTAGCGCTGGACCCCTTTTTTTGTTGTCACTGAAATCGTCACGGATATATTCCTGTTTTTTCTGCAGAATTTTTTTAATTGATTCATTTTTACTTTAATTTTAATTTTGTTCATTTTTTGGTCACATGGAACCTCCTTCTGAAGAAGCATCTAAAAGTAGAAACAAGTTTGCATCATATTGGTAATTGGATCATCATGACAATAGCAGCAAGGTTTCAATTGCACCATGTCCATGTTGTCTCTTTAGCATATTGGTTTCCTCATGGATCTTTGTGGTTTATCTTCACATTTCATAATATTTTGCCATTTCACAGTTTTCTGCTAATAAGCTGTTGTTTTATGTGGCAGATGCACAGTTTGTCTTGCAGAATACCATGGCGAAGATATATTGCGGATTCTCCCCTACTGTGGGCACTCCTTCCATGTGACCTGCATAGATATATGGTTTCAACAGCATTCCACTTGTCCTGTTTGTCGAATGTCATTGCGTGAATTTCCTGAGAAAAAGCGTGCAATGCAACCTTTGTTCAGTTCAGCTACCCGTTCTCAATATGGTACAGAGACATTTGATTCCCATACTTATAACTATATGTTGACTGAGCATGGGATTTCACCAAGATCATACAACCACCATGGGATGGACCCCATTCAAGATAATCATTGTGCATCTGATGGTGATGAAGCAGAAGGCGGGGAGAATTCACCCCCCTTGAGCGAGAGTAATCAGATTGCTGAAGACATACCAGACAAGCATGTACAAAGCTTGTCAAATCCCTAGATCCTTCATAAGAGTCCAAATTTAAGCTGCTTTCATCAGGTTTTCCAATCTTACAGAGTTCAAATATGGGTGTATAGAGTGAAAAAAGTTGGAATGCCATTTGAACAACTCCCAGAAAGTTCATCTGTTCTTCACTCATAGATTACTGTAAATATTGTGAAAGTCATTTGTTTTTTAATTTCGCCTCTTCAAAATGGTTGATTTCTGGGCAGTTTTGTTAGTTTCGGTTGTGAACTAGAATCTGATGAAGAATGGATGGATGAGATAGCAGTTCTTACATGCCTCTCCCCTTCTCATACAAGTGTAACTGCAGAAAGGTGAAAACGTTCTGTGTTCTTTACTTGTGTCTCCTTGTGGAAATGTTCGTTGAGTTATCATTAGAGGAAGCATCATAATTGGATTTGGAGGCACTTCAAGAGATGCTTTCTGTGCATGGATAGTTTTGGAGGGCTAGTCTTTTAATGGCGGCTAGTCTTTTAATGGCAACAAACGGCAGAAAGGTGAAAGATCTGGTTTCTTTTAACGTAACAGAGATCTTAGCTTCATTTTAATTATTTTATTTAGTATTATTTTTTACATTTATAGGGATTTTCAACGAAAAGAAGAGGGTGCATTTTCGAAATTTGTGAAAACATCACATCGGAATCTTTAAACTACAGAGACCAATAAACATATATGTGGGACGTTGCTCCTTCTTTTGTTGCTCTCATACCCCATTCGTGCGAGTCACCTTGCAGACGGCCGTGTTCCTTGTCTCTATAATTTAGTGTCGTGTCTCAAAATAAAGCCAATCATGCTCCCAGTTTCTAGTAATTTCGCTGATCTTTTCTGTGATTAGCTTGAGAAAATTACCTTTTTAGAAGTCAAGACATAGTTATTATGAATTATATTTTAAAAAAAGAAGTAAAGTGGGATTTTTACTAGATTAAGTTATGAATGAACCTAGATCAACCAAGTTTCAAACCAGATCCAAGAAAGATTAATAATGATGTTTTTCGAATCCTTAAAGGTTGTTTTCTTAGTATCTTTATCACTAAATTATACGTGTTTTCGGGCATGACACAGAATTTTGGCTATCTTTCAACGAGATACTTTGTCGTCCATTTTTGTTAAAGAGCTTATTCAAATAGCATAGCAGTTCATATATATATAATGTGATTAATTATATATTTTGTTGACTGCTTGTAGTTTCCATTCTCTTGCAGTGTTTTTTTTTAATATAAATAACTGTTTTTTATGCATGAAAACCCAACTCCTTAAAAGTGTATTTTATAAGTTTCAGGTAAGGGAGAAAAAATCTAATTGTTTCATATTTTTATAAAGAATATACGTTCTAATTAGAATTTGAAAAAATATTGTACAAATTGAAATTTTCTGTTATGACGTTCCACCTTTCATGACATTTAATGTAAAATAATATTCGATAAGTTGTTGGTTTGATGTTGGGATAACTTTGGGATAGCTTTTTTTTATAAAAAAGTGATTTTTAAATTGTTTTTTTTTCCATAAAAGAATTTAAATTAGTATTTTTTTTATACACTTTTTAATTAAAAAATATAATTCACTGTCTTATCAAACGCAGGAGAAATAAAAGTCGAGAGAAATATCATTTGCCGACATATCAAATAATTAAAGAGAGATCCCCTCAACATCCAACTCCAAGTTCGAGATGGACCCTGCACAGCGTACGGATTTTAACTTTTAAGGGCAGAAAAAGCGGATTAATAAGTGCAGGAATCCCATCAGTTTTAAGGGCATGTCAAAACGTCAACTGAATACCATCAATTTTACCACAACTTCTTCAAATATCCTTTAATGCAGTTTTTTTTAGGTTTGTTAGTTTTGTTTTTATCGATAAAAATATTTTTTACCAGTTAAAAAATTAAAATAAAATAATATTGTTTTTATTTTAATTTTAATTTTGATTTATTCTAGATTTTTCGGTTAAATACTAGCTAAAATATTCTAATTTTGTTCCTGTTGTTTCGTATTAAAAAGAAAAAATTTAAATAATAATTTTTTTTTACAATATTAATCATATCTTTTAATCTGACTGTTAGATTGAGATGAAGTTTTATGAAGAGTCTCTTAACATCTTTATATATATTATTTTAAAATTTAGAGCAATTAGAGAATGTAATGACCTTGCCAAATTAATGATGACATTTTTGTAATATTATACCTTGAGTTTATGTTTATAAATGTGTTCCACTTGTTTTGTTTCTTTAAAGTGTTTTTTGTTTATAAATATATTAAAATAATATTTTATGAATTTTTTAAAAATATTTTTAATATTAGCATATAAAAATTATCTAAAAACACACAAAAACACATTAATTTAATTTAAAATAAAAAAAATAGAATAAAATCTTTTTTAAAAATATTTTTGAAATGCAGTAAAAAAAATAATTTAATTTAGAAAGAGATATATAAAAGTAACGAAGAACAAATAACATTCAAGTACCTGAGAAATTAATATTAATATAAGATTCTATCATACGTTAAAAAACTAGTTCTCTTTATTTATATATTTTTTATATTTATGCATAATTATAGCATGAATACCGTAAAATTCAGCTCAGAGTAATCATGCCAAAGTCCAAAAATTGTAGTCTTATCTAATTAATGTTGCAAACAAATATAGTTGTGATGATTAAATGGGCCGTTTAATCAGATTACTTTTTGGGTCCGGAGCAGCTTAAACATCAAGATCACTCTGATTTTATGAATTATTATTTGCACTGGTTGATCCCGATCCATAATAATAATAATAATAATAATAATAATAATAATAATAATAATAATAATATAGCTACAGTATAAATTAAAACAGGTGGTGGTTTTTATGTTCTATCACCACTCAAAATAATATTCATTTCAATAAATATATAGTAAGTGCTCTAGTGGTAAGAACTTAGAGCTAAGTAGTTTGTTCTTCCTATATTTTCATGTTCGAGCCATATAATTGCTAATTTGATAGCAATTGGAGACTTATATATTCGTTAACTTCAAAATTTATGAGATTAGACGAGGTGCGTGCAAACAACAAAAGTATTTTTTTTTCTAAATCTATTTTTTATATTTCAATATATAGTTTTATTTGCTTTATATGTTGTTGGTTTGGTTTCACAACTCCTGACATGGGTTTAATGAATTAACTTAGGCTTTGTTTTGTTTTTAAATTTTATCCTTCAATATTGAATTGGTCATGAATTACACTCTATGATTTATTTTCATCTGTTTTTACTGTTTTTAATGATAAGTCATACTTGAAAAATCTAGATAATCATTGATTGATTAAGAATGATTAGGACCTAGATCTTATGACGTTGTCGTGATGGTCATAACATCTATATTTCGATTTTATGAAAAACAAATCATAGTCATTAATTTCGATATCTTTTTTTACAAAATAAGATAACCAAATTGGTCCATTTGTATCCTATTTCAACCGTGAGTAAAATTCCCTGCATGTTGCTTATCAAAAAAGAGTTTTATTGGATTCATCTAGCCCCCCAAATGAAATTCATTGATGTTAAGAAACAATACATCAGGATGCTGCATAAACTACGGTGCACAAACACAGGAAAATTAAAATGGAAAAGACTTTTATAATTCTCAAAGGGCCGAGCACACAAGCTATGCACCATTGTTATGGACTTCATTACTGGGCATCAAAATGAAGACTTATTAAAATCACAAACGTTTTTAGGTAGGATACTAAGTAATTGATGCCATTAGATATAGATAACTCGACGCAGGATCGCAGCTTAATCAAACTCTGGGCTTGATCATAGCTCTAAGGGTAGTTTTCATGGACACAGTAAACTCAAATTTCCAGGAGAAATCCACCTTGCTATCAGGTGGAAACGCAGTCCATTCAAATTCTTGAACCATTCTTGCAATAATCAGGTGAAGGTGTGTAGTGCCCAGCCCTAATCCAGGGCATATCCTCCTCCCCACACCGAAAGGCATCATTTTCACCCCTTTAACTCCTGTGATGTCGGCATCCTCTCCACCGGAAATGAATCGGTCGGGGTTGAATTTCTCAGGATGGTTCCATACTTTTGGATCCTCTCCTATTCCATGAGAGTTAAATTCAACGTTCGCATCAATCGGTATATCATACCCTCCCAGAGTCGTAGGCTCGGTAACTGCATGAGAAAGAACAAAGTAGGTAGGAGGGTGTTTGCGTAGCAATTCTTTCACCACTGCATGCAAATACTCCATGTTCTCGACATCTTTCTCGTCCACTTTCCGATCACCAACAGTTGATTTTATCTCGTCGTAGAGCTTGGCCTGAACCTGGGGGTTGGCGATTAGCTGTGCAATGCCCCATTCGGCAGCGGTCGCTGTAGTGTCGGTCCCACCGTTGAGGAACTCTGAGCAAAGAGTGACAAGTTCTTCATTGCTCGGAGCTGATTTCCTTCCGTCGAGTTTTAAGTCAAAAAGGGTATCCAGGTATGAAAATGACATCGCCGATTTGTCTGATCCAGGGTTTCGGACAGCATTCCTTCGCTTTTCGATGAGGGAAACCATGAAATTTACCTGCTCTTTCCTTACTTCTTGGACCCTCCTTCTTTCTTTGGAGAAAAACGGGCTTAAAATCGGAAGGAGGTCATCAATTCTTGGATTAAGAACCATCAAGACTGACTTCATTACCTGATCCATTTTCACAATGGTTTCATCATCCATTTCAATACCAAAACACATGGATAGAAGTATGCAAAACACTGCAAACCGGATATTTGAAATCACCCAAACAGCTCCACTATTAGCCTCAGCTTCTGTTCTAAGCCGATCAATTAGTGTATCCATTGCACTGTCTCTTACACCTCGAAACTCCTTGATCCTACTCGAACTAAGCATGTTTTGCACCATGTTCCGCCTCAGCGACCGCCAAACCGAACCATAAACCGCCGCATTGACACTGAACTTATTGCAGCTAAAGATGTTTCTTGTCGGGTTTTCTTTCGGCCTAGATGCAAAGCAAGCACCCCTTTCAATAAGCGCTTCATGGGCTAACTTCCCATCGCTGATGATGATCCAAGTTCTTGTTCCCATTTTAAGAGTGAAAATCGAACCATATTTCGAACGTAGATCATCAACATATTCAAAGAAAGGCTTGCCTGATTGAGCAACTTGGAAAAGATTTCCAACAATAGGCCAACCTGGTGGACCTGGAGGGAGGTTCAGGGGTTTGGATTTGGATTTTCGAGAAAGCAAGAAAATAAGGCCTGAAATGAACAGGGCAAGAATGGTGAAGAAAAGATGATAGTAAGGATTGAGAGATGCAGAGCTAAAACTGAGAGTAGACGACATTGTGTTTGCGCTCAGGAGAGAATGAATTAATGATGTTGAATTGTGGTGGTTTATGGAGAAGAAAGTCTATAAGAAAGGCAAGAGCATGAAATTTCTGGTGGGATTTCAATAATGAACATCGCGTTTTCTAGAGTGGATGCATTATTTCGGTTGTTGGTGGTTAACTGATGTATTACTGTATTTTTGTTTGTTTGTTTTACAGGTATGTTTGAAAAAAACAAAATTTTGTTTTTTTGTGTTTAAAGTTAGCTATTTATTGTGTTTTATTTTATGTGTTGCTAATATTAAAAATAAACTTTAAAAACACATTAATTTAAATACATTATCAAATAAAAAAATATTTTTCAGCTACAAACGGGTAAACACAATTTGTCTAAAATTGACATGGTGTGATGGAAAAGGAATTGAGATCTGCATTGCATGTTTCGAGTTCGAGTCTAGGCATGCTCACCTTGTAAGAGTTTGGGATAGCCGAAGTTTTACTCACTTAACCTGATCCCGCAAAAATTGACTAAAGAAGATGGGATTTCCTCGAATTAAAAATAATTATAAACACACAACTTGATGATGATAAGAAAAAAGATAACCATTTAGTAGGTGATCCAATGGTAAAAGTTGTGACTAAAAGATTAGCTCTCCTTGTGGTATGAGGTTCGAGTCATGTGATTGCTTATCAAAAATGAATTTTATTGGATTTAATTAGCTCCACAATGTAAGGTTGTCAAAATCATTTTTTTGACACAACAGAAAAATATAATATAAACTCGAATCGTTAATTCGCAAGTAAAATATTTAAAAATACAATACAATACAATACAATTATATTCATCAAACTTCATTTGTTAAAGTTCATATATAATTTAAAATAAATTAAAATACAATACAAAATAATTATATCCATAGAATTTCATGAGATAAAAACTAATAAATTTAACAGAATCACTCTGTTGGCGTGTCATGTTAACTAAAATTGGCCTATTGCCTTTATCTTCCCTATTATTTCTAAGACATTCATCTAAATCATTACTATCAAAAGAATTATTATTATTACTACTAGTACGAACACCGATGTTGTGAATATTATTGCTACTACTAGCTCCACCTCCAACATTAGTATTGTCAATAATATTTAACTCCAAACTTCTTGAATTATCTGGAGTGGCATCATTTTGAATATCAAAATCATTTTCAACACCATGAGTATCCATTTAAACATCATTAAAAGTTTCTTCATCATTTTCATCTTCTTTTCCATTTTTTTCGTGTTGCACTATCAATAACACTAAAGTAAATCAATGTTTGATGAATCATCATGCTCTTCTCCTTTAGTTATCCAATCATCATTAGATGAGAGATCATCTAAAACTTCATCAAAATCATTAACTTGCCTTTTGACGTGGTCATCATTCAATTTCAAATTACACATCACAAATACCAAGTTATTCATTTTTTTTTCTGTTGCAGACGATTTCTTCATTTCATTTGAACCTATGAAAACAATTCAAATTTATATTTTTTAGATTCTTATCAAATATCAAAACATTATTTAAAAAAAAAAAAACTTGCCATTTCGAATGCACTCTAGTTACGCTCACATCCAGATGAATTACCAGTCAAGTGTAGAACTCGAATTGCAAACTTTTGTAACTCTAGACATTCATCCCCATAAGAATCTAACCATTTAGCTAAAGTTTGTTTATCCCTTGCTGTTTTGGTAGCCTCAATACCAAACAACCCATTTGTATTCTTGAATGAATTGAGTTGTAAATCAATTTTATATCTTTCAATTGCATCAAGCACCATCCTTTCTAAGTATTGATATTATCCAATTTTAATGTTGGCATTAGCTTTACAATTAAGATTATAATGATAATGAGGATTCAAATAATAAGTTGTTGCATGTAAAGGACTGTGAAGATGAAGTTCTCATCTTGCATCAATAATATTTCATATAGGTGTATAACTACAAAACAAAATAAAAATAAAAATATTAACATCAACATTAAATAACATAATACAAAAGTGAAATAACCATCATGTATCAACTCATTCGATTAAATAAATATTTACCAAGATAGATGATTAGCAAGTTAAATTGATACTTTTTTTTTACAGAACCAAAGTCCACTTGTATCTTCTCTTTTGCTTGATCTATTGCTTCATATATAAAACTCATGGTTGGTTTCTCATTTAAATCAACTAATCAATGAATTTTAAATAAAGAAGATGTTGCCTTAATACATATAATGATATAATGCCAAAACTTGATGTCCAAATCACAACTTTGAATTCACTTCCCTTCTTCTATTTTTAAAAATCTACATAAAATTCATTGGATGGAAGTAAACATTGTCATCAACTGTATCGTACAATTTTTCAAACATCAAGAGTCAAGTATGCAGCAACAAATCGAGTGGCAGCAAGCCTGATCAATTTTTTTTTTTCCTTTTGTAGAGTTCCTTAGCATGGAAATAAGAATAGTTCTTGAATATATGTAGAAGTTAATTCTCCTCCTCTTAGCAGTAATTACTTGATGGACCTCTATTTTTTCTCTCAAAATCTTTCTATATCAAAATCAATACAATGAGAAGTGCATGGTGTCCAAAACAATTTATTTCTTTTTCCCAACAATAATTGTCATGTTGTCTTATAATTCGTAGCATTGACAGTCATTTTCCTCTTCAACCCTTTCCACAATAGCATCTAACATCTCAAATATCTTATCAGCAATTTTGGATATATTAGATATATCTATAAATGATAAGAATGTTCCTTTAGGACCATTAACCAAAAAGTTATATATGCAATGTCTTTTCTTATCAGTCCATCCATCAGATATTATTGAGCAACCTGTTTTTTTCCATTCTAGCTTGTACTACTCAACCAAATTTATTGTGTGATCTACTTCTTGCTTCAAATACTTCTCTCTAATATTATGGTAAGATAAAGGCTAAAAACTTGGCCCATGCTTTGCAACTAGTTCAAGCGTTTCAACACAGGGTGTTTCACACAATTAAATGGAATTGTACTAGTGTAGAAAAACCTTGTAATTTGTCAACATGCTTCTTATATGAGATCCTTCATTAACAGTTGATTGATGGTAGTTTTTGTACTTCCACTTGCTACTCTCTTTCCCTTGTTAACTGAGGTAATTTTATTTCCTTAATGTGTATCTTCGTCTCTTCTAATATACTGAAAAGTCTTTCTTTTGTTCTCATATGCTTCTTGATTTTTCACTAAAACACTCAAAATCATCTTCTTCACAACTTCTGGTACTTGTTGGCATGACCTAACATCTTTTGGAGTGCAAGTTTAATGATGTTTAAAACAATAAATGCCTCAACTAAAAATTTTCTGACAATACTTGCATTGAACTTATCTTGAATTCTTATCAATATTTGTTAAATTCTTTCCATGCATAAAGCTAAATGTTGTTGTTATCATTTGCAACACAGTAATCTAGAAAATAAAAAATAATAAAGTAATTAAAATTCTTCTTTCATGCTCCATATGAGAAATCCTTCCTAACCTAACGTACACTAGATTTTGATTTCCTAACACTGTTTTGTTCCTCTAGGTACACAAACCTTTGCCCATAACAACAATCTTCTTAATCAATCTGAAATCCCCTGGAAAATCTCTGCAAATAGAAGCCCAGTAATTCCCAGAACCCTGGAAAATCAATGTCCGTGTTTAATTGCCCAGATACACAAAAGGAAGCATGACTCGGATCCCTAAAACTAATTGAAGTCCTAAATACTAGAAACCCACAAACTCAGTACAAAAAACAAAACAAAACGAGACAAATCCAGGTTGTAATTGACAAATGGATCTCGTGCAGTGACTAGTGAGGACTGGAAGTGGAACAACCGAACAAGAGAATTTAAGAATTAAGAAGAGTTAGATCATATAATTTTACATTGCCTCGTAAAATCATATAATTTTACAAATTACCTAGCGAGTTTAACAATATTGCCACAATGAAATTCATTGATGTTTAGAAATATACATCAGGGTGCTGGATAAATTAAGGTGCACAAACACCGGAAATTTAAAATGGAAAAGACTGTTATAATTCTGAAAGGGCCGGAAGACAAGCTATGCACCATTGTTATGGACTTAATTAATGACATCAAACTGAAGAGTACAAACGTTTTTAGGCAGGCGATTAATTAATGGATGCCATTATATAAAAATAACTCGACGCATGCAGGATCGCAGCTTAATCAAACTCTAGGCTTGATCATAGCTCTAAGCGTATTTTTCATAGACACCGTAAACTCAAATTTCCAAGAGAAATCCACCTTGCTATCAGGTGGAAACGCACTCCATTCAAATTCCTGAACCATTCTTGCAATAATCAGGTGAAGGTGTATAGTGCCCAGCCCTAATCCAGGGCATATCCTCCTCCCCACACCGAAAGGCATCATTCTCACCCCTGAAACTCCTGTGATGTCGGCATCCTCTCCACCGGAAATGAATCGGTCGGGGTTGAATTTCTCAGGATGGTTCCATACTTTTGGATCCTCTCCTATTCCATGAGAGTTAAATTCAACATTCGCATCAATCGGTATGTCATACCCTCCCAGAGTCGTAGGCTCGGTAACTGCATGAGAAAGAACAAAGTAGGTAGGAGGGTGTTTGCGTAGCAATTCTTTCACCACTGCATGCAAATACTCCATGTTCTCGACATCTTTCTCGTCCACTTTCCGATCACCAACAGTTGATTTTATCTCGTCGTAGAGCTTGGCCTGAACCTGGGGGTTGGCGATTAGCTGTGCAATGCCCCATTCGGCAGCGGTCGCTGTAGTGTCGGTCCCACCGTTTAGGAACTCTGAGCAAAGAGTGACAAGTTCTTCATTACTCGGAGATGAATTCCTTCCGTCGACTCTTAGGTCAAAAAGGGTGTCCAGGTATGAAAATGACATCGCCGATTTGTCTGATCCAGGGTTTCGGACAGCATTCCTTCGCTTTTCGATGAGGGAAACCATGAAATTTACCTGCTCTTTCCTTACTTCATGCACCCTCTTTCTTTGCTTGGAGAATAACGGGCTTAAAATCGGAAGGAAGTCATCAATTCTTGGATCAAGAACGATCAAGACTGACTTCATTACCTGATCCATTTTCTCAATGGTTTCATCATCCATTTCTATACCGAAACACATGGCTAGAAGGATGCAAAACACTGCAAACCGGACGTTTGCAATCACCCAAACAGCTCCACTATTAGCCTCAGCTTCTGTTCTGAGCCGATCAATAAGTGTATCCATCGCACTGTCTCTTACACCTCGAAACTCCTTGATCCTACTCGAACTAAGCATGTTTTGCACCATGTTTCGCCTCAGCGACCGCCATACCGAACCATAAACCGCCGCGTTGACACTGAACTTGTTGCAGCTAAAGATGGTTCTTGTTGGGTTTTCTTTTGGCCTAGATGCAAAGGTAGCACCCCTTTCAATAAGCGCTTCATGGGCTAACTTCGCATCGCCGATGATGATCAAAGTTCTTGTTCCCATTTTAAGAGTGAAAATCGAACCATATTTCGAATGTAGATCATCAACATATTCAAAGAAAGGCTTGCCTGATTGGGCAACTTGGAAAAGATTTCCAACAATAGGCCAACCTGGTGGACCTGGGGGGAGGTGCAGGGGTTTGGATTTGGATTTTCGAGAAAGCAAGAAAATAAGGCCTGAAATGAACAGGGCAAGAATGGTAAAGAAAAGATGATAGTAAGGATTGAGAGATGCAGAACTAAAACTGAGAGTAGACGGCATTGTGTTTGCTCTAATGAATGATGTTCAATTGTGGTGGTTTGTGGAGAAGAAAGTCTATAAGAATAGTAAGAGCATGAAAAATCTGGTGGGATTTCAATAATGAACATCGCGCTTAATTTCTAGAGTGGATGCATTATTTCGGTGGTTGGTGGGTAACTGATCATAGTGATAACTGTATTTTTATTTATTTGTTTTAAAGGTATTTTTTAGAAAACATATTTTTTTATAAACTTAGCTATTTTTTGTTTTTATTTTATTTGTTGCTAATATTAAAAAATAACTAAAAAAATAGTTTGATCGAATTAAAAAAATTTGTTTTTATTTTATTTGTTGCTAATATTAAAAAATAACTAAAAAAATAGTTTGATCGAATTAAAAAAACTAGAGATGATTGCCAAGAACAATAAATACTAGAGCCCCACTAGCTAGCTCGCTGTCTATAATTCACAGATCGTATATACCGCTGCTTTTAAGACAGGAGCTGGCAGAAATGGGAGAACCACTCACCCTTATTTGTATTAAATGTTGGCACCTAATCTAGTTAGAGAAACGGCTAGGGCTACCACTTACCACGTTTGATTTATTTATTTTAATTTATGGAACAATAATTCAAGTCTTTTTCTACTGTGACGGTCCATTAATGTCTCTGTCGTGGCAGAAAGATTACTCGTTTTATTTCTGATTTCTCTCTCGTGCTGTTGCGTTGCGGTTTGCCTTATCCCCCAGCAAAAATCTTCTTCGAGAGTGAAGATGAAGAAAGTACCTGAGGTTAGGGTTACTCATAAAAATCCCTAACTGATCGGTCATATTCTCGGCAGATTCATTCGTGACCGCAGTCGAAGTTCGAAAGAGACTCTCTCGAGACGGGCACGTCTTGCTCGGATAGTAAATTTCTCCTTGTATATTTGGCACGTGATTGGAGATGAGGCCCGGCATGACACCCTGAATATGTCATATATAATGCTTTATTAATTAGAAAAAGGAAATTAATATAGAGATTAACGTTGTAGTTAAGAGAGTGTCCATCCTTAATTCCGATAATAAAACTAATGGTTCCAAAACAACAACCATGATAAGTATCTTCTGTCCTTTTTATTTTTCTTGTTCACGGCCAGAGAGGAGCCCATTTAAGCTTGAACAGAAAAGCCTGGAAAAAAAGTTGGCCCTGCTACACCCCAGAATTGTTTTTTTACAGGAGCTTTAATTCATGTTTGACTGTTTTTTTTTTTTTAAAAAAAAAATATATATATATATATATATAGTTTTTATTTTAAATTATTTTTTTTGATATTTTTACATTATTTTAATATACAAATATTAAAAAAAAAATAAAAAAAATAATATTCATAATATTCCCAAATAGACTCTTAATATTTAAACCCAAGACAAAAGGGGGATCGGTTTCCAAGGTCCAGAGCTCTAGTTTTGCTTATATGTTTGATGTGAATGTATATTTTTTTTTTTTAAAAGGTATTTTATACTTCATACTAACATATTAAAATTATTAGAAATCTCTAAAAAATATATGATTTAATTTTTTTAAAATGAAATATAATTTTAAAACGGGTCCAAAAATAAAAAGCATCCCAGAAATGACGTATCTAGATATTGGCAATTCTCCTATTTGGAGGGCTTATTAATCACGTATTATTGAATGTGAATCCAGTTTGCTTCTTCGTTGATAGGTAGTTAGTATTAATTATTATTTTTTACTATTTTTTATGCACGTGACTGATAGGGACTGTGAATTGAAGAGGTAAGTCCTTCCAGGTGGAGGAAATGATATGCGACCGACAATTAAAATTAACAGCACAGAATGAATATCCATATTTTATGTATATTAAAGGATGAGCTCTTAAGAAAATATATAAATCAATGTTTGATTATTATCTCGAAACAGAATAAATAATATATAGGGAAAATATAAGCAATCCAATTTCTACAATATAAAAAGTCATTTTAAAATTACTATATATATATATATATATTATTTTTTTTAACCAAATACATTTTGATTTTTTGATTATGTCTTTTTTACCATAACCAAATAACACATTAGAAAGGAAAGTTTATATATTGTTTCCTTTCCTATTTAATCCATCGAAAATATTATTCTCAAACAAAAGGATTGATGGGCTTTTGATAGTGATACAGCAATGTAATCTGAAGAAAGCTCCGGGCCTGGAGAAAGCACACTACTTTAGGCCCAAAGCGTTTATTGATAGGTCTTTAAAAAGGTAAGCGGGCCCTTTATAATTTATAGCTGGGCGATGGCGATGGCAACAGTTTTTTATGACTTATTTTCATCATTGACCGTTGTACAACAGTTTATTATGTCTTCAATTCGGGCATTTGATTATAATTTGTCATAATTTATTTTTTTCAATTTTATCATTATTCTTTTTATTTATCATTTTGACCCTTAACTCTTATGTTAGATTTTTTTAGTATTTTTTATTTTGTCCCTTGATCAAAGTTTTTTTTTTTTCATTTCCCCCCTCATTCTTTTTCTTTATTTCCTTTTATTGAAGTTTTTTTATTTGCAATCCAGTTGAAAAAAAACTACTTTTGAAAAAATCAAAGTAAAATGGGGTAAGTTTTTGGATCCATGAACCAAATCTGATATAAAAATCAAATGAAAATAAAATTCAGGGGTGGAATTTAAGAAAAAAAAATATAAATTAAATAATAATAATTAAAAGAATAAGAAATAAGTTTAGTAAAAGAAACTATCAAAATCAAACCACTATAGATGAAATTAAAAATAAAATCCATTTAGAAATAATTAATGTAAATATAACATTGCAATTATGAGAATAAAGAGTGGATAGTAAGATAAATAAGAAATTGAAAGGTTGGTATATTTTTATCATGCAATTCAAGGAAGAAGGAAAAGGGCAAAAAAGAAAAAAGAAAAAAAACATTATAGGGTGGCAAAGCACTGGTGTGCAAGACATGCATAATCAATTTTGTTGTTTCTTTCTTTCCTTTTCTTTTTAAATTTGCACAAAACCAAAAATGTCACTAAGACTAAACAATAATAACAAAAAAACTATTGTGAAATTACAATCACCCCCTAGATACAAAGCTAAAAGAATTGAATAGCTAGGGTAATTGAATAATTACATTGTTCATTAGCTAATAATAAAACAAAAATGTTCATAATACATAACAACAATAACAAAAAAATAATTAGAAAACAACAACCAGACCCTCAAAGTCAAGACTACCAAATTTGAATGATACGAGTAATAGAGTACTTCTTTTATTCATGAAAAAATCAAAATTACTATAAGGCCATTGGACTAAAGGTAATGACATTTTGATTTTTTAAAGATTATTAGTGTAACTATATCATTATAATCAATGTAAAATTACTAAAATGACCCTTATCAATTGGACTATGACAAATAAACCAATGTGCATAGACCAAAATATTTATACAGGTCTCTAAGAAGCATGACGTCATGACAAAGTTTTTAAGATCTGCATTACAAGTTTCAGGTTTGAGTCAGAGCATGCTCACCTTGTATGAGTGTGGGATATCCAAGGTTTATCTCGCTTAACCCGGTAAAGAGTCGAATCTAGAAAAAAATATTTATTTACACACAACTAATCTCTTGTCATTTATAATGGTAAATTCATGTTTTAATTGTAACTAAAAAAAATGGCAAAATAACTGCAATTCTGAAACTTAATTTTTGTTTTCAATTAAAGAGCACAAAAATAATTTTACTTTTTGTAAAAAATCACCAATACATCCACCCTAAGTATCAAGGCTGGGAAATTCCATGGTGCAAGTTTACAAGGTGGAATATCTTGTAATTCATAACACCATACAGCCGAAACAACACCAATTTTAAAAACAATTGTCCATGTATCATACCAATAATTGAGCCCATCTTTTTTCAACATTTGAATTTTTATGAAAATCTCAAATCTTAACCTTTGAGATATTTACTTTCTATAACTTTATAAGGTCGTTAAGGGAGGAGGGATTTCTACTTTGGACCTAAAGAAGGGGCAGAGGTGGGGAAAATATTTCATTCCATTTCCTGAACTATTTGAAGGTTCTACAAGTTCATGCATGACAATGATGACATGAATAGTAAATGATAAATATTCGTATGTTAAGGTCGGTTTTTCCATAGATATTTGATTTTCTCGATATGAAAATCCATGCACTGTAGACTTTATAATTCCTCATTTTTTTTAAAAAAAAAGAGAAATAGGAACCAAAATTATATTGTCATGCTCTTCTTAACCCTCATCAAATTATTTTTATGTTATTTTTTTGGATATGAGGAAACCTCAATTTCTATAAAATATATTTTGTGAATCTTGGTGAGCGAGTAAAATTCTAACTTATTAGGATAAACAAGGATTTGGGTTGAGTTCTTAGCTAAATCAAATAAAATATTAACTCAATCAAATTTACTTAATCAAGTTTAAAAAATCCAGTTCAAACGTGATTGAATCCACATAAAAAAACATAAAACACAATGATTAAGAGTATCATCAACCCACTAACCTTAATCATTTTCATTTTCTTATGAACTATGCTCATACATGGAAATTATCATTACATGCAACTATTGTTATTATTAATGATAGATTGAGTCAATTATAGGGCAACACTGGAACTATAAAAAAATTAATTAAAATATATTTAATTAGCATAAATTTGTAACATTTATATATTTAAACCATACTAATTTAATTAATTTGATTTTTTCGAATAAAAAATATTTTGAAAAGGTGAGCTAGAGCCGATAACAAACACTGAGGCCCGTGAAACGGACAGGTGGATTTGAAAGATGGGAAATGTAAATGTCTTATCAAGGACTCGAGTAACAAAAGGATGAGAAATGAAGGTTCATAGCCAATTCAAGTCGTTTCATGTCCAGGCCTCCTTCCTCTTCTTCTTTTTTTCCTGTTTTTTTTTGGTGGAGTTTCAAAAAGGAGCAGCCAGCAAATCAATCAAGCGAATTGTTTTATTCACAAGCGTGATCTACAACAGAATCTCCCTTTGTTTTTTCTGCACATATATATATATATATTTCAAAATCTCAATAATTAAATAAATATTTTGGTTTATATGGAATCAATATATATTTCTACCGCATTCATATCCATTCAACTGAGTTCATCATAAAAGGAAAACGATCCACATTGCTCTAGCTCGAAAGAACAAAATTACAGAATATTAATTGTGGGAAATAAGATTTGTAAGTTTTTTTGAACCAATAGAATCACATTTTCAAACCCCTAACTATTTGTTTAATGCAAGCTTTTATATATACATATATGTATATATTACACCAGCAAACATCAATATATATAAGCACGAAATGGAAACCATACCACTCATATTTACTTCAAAAAGAAATTACAATCAAGTTCCTAATTAGCTAAGCAATTGAAATAAAAAAAAAATGATTAATAATAGGAAAACAAAAGATGATAAAAAAACCCCATCGATCTATTGTTTTAGTAAAAACCCTAAGCCCTTCTGTTCTGACCGCCATGAAAAGACATTTCATGGTCTTATAATAAAAATCCTTAGTCAGTTCTTACTTACACAAATGAACAACCTCGACCCCCAGATGTCACGCAATATGGAAATCAATCTACCGTACGTCGTCACCTTCTCATCAACAAGTTAATTAACATCTACAGAACTAGTTTTTAAAGAAAAAACAGCTCAATTAATTCACTAATTAATTACTTGCTGTGCCAAAGTTGCTGCTGGTTCTTCTCCTTGTTGAGCTTCAAATCAAACTTATTACTATTCCACAAATGGTGATCTCCTTCATTTATTTGAACCTGGAAGCAGCTGTTATCGTTCACTTGACTACCCACATAAGAGTTAGAAGGTGATGAATTCATGCCATTATAGGATTCAAGTTGCTGAAAATAGTTGCTGGTCCTTGAATCCTCCTTACGCTTCTTGTTAGACTCTGTCGTTGTCATGTTAAAGTAGATGTTCATACTCTCCCATTTCTCCTTGCACTCATCCACAGTCCTATCGTAGCCTAAGCTAGCCATTTCTGCTGCTATCTCCTCCCAAATGCCTTCATTCGAATACCCATTTTCCTGGAATCTTGAGTCCATGGAAGTTCGGAGCTGTATGAAGCTCAGGATCTCGGGTTCAGCCCATGTAAAGTTATTGAACTTGTCTTTCTGAATCTTTTTAGCACCAGCGCTGTCCGGGTTTTTGTTGTGCCTTTGAGTGGCTGCTGCGATTTGCTCAACCGATGAAGAAAGTTCGAGTCCCTTCTCCGTATGTTTCTTCAAGGCTTCCATCAATGCAGCATCTCTAGCCTCAATCCATGCTCTCTCGTTAGCCCAGAAATTCATGTTCCTGATCGAACCGAGCCAGCTCTTGCTTTGTCCACTCCTCTTCTCTACACATTCTTTCATGCTCTCTATCTTCAATGGTCTTCAACATTTTCTCCATCCAGGCATCTTGTTTCTCCATCAACTTCCTCATTTGCGAGTCTACAAAGTCCTTAACCTTTAGTTTCCAGCTCTTTTTAGGCCTCGCAAGACTTTGGCTCTCGTTCATTCCTTTCTGTTTCTCCGTCGATCGGTTCATCATGTTGTAAGCAATGGCCGAGAGGTCATCGTCGTTGTTTTCTGATGACGACGTCTCGAACTCGGACGTGTTGGAGAAACTCAGGCTCTGATCACTGTGCTTGTTTTCTTGAAATGTTTCTTGACTTTCTTGGTTGATCGTGTTGCTCATTGGAGTTTGGTAGAGAAGGGTGTTGTTGACAAAATGGGTTTCCGAGGCTGAAGCTTGATTGCTCGGATCTCCGTAAAGGGCTTCAAGCTGTCTGAAGAACCTGTAGTGCTTGCCATCTTGTCTCCCAGCTTTACCTTCCTTGGTTTTCTTGTAATACTTGTACAAGTTCTCAAACTTCTCTCTACATTTCTTGCCACTTCTCTGGTACCCATGCTCCTCAGCCATGATCCTGGATATCAGCAAGTCAAATTAAGTCAACACTCCCAGTATGTATCTACAGACAGGCGGACAGGTAGAGATTTCAAGGAAATGAAAAACCTAGGTAGATGCTTTACGTAGTCTTGTGCAGACAATAATGATGCTATTAATATAATTCTCTCGCACAAAAAGCAATTGATTAGTTTATTGATCATCATTTTTAGAAATTAAAGTAGTAAATATTCAAAACATTCTTCTTGGGATGTAATTAATGAAGATCCTACCAACTAAGTTATCTTGTCTCTCTTTCAATTTTTAACTCATTAACTGGCTACTGTATCCTCTCAGGAAGAAGAAGAAGAAGAAGAAGAAGGAGGAGGAGGAGGAGGAGGAGAAGCAGAAGAAGAAAGAGATCGATCAACTAGTATTTCCCTTCATCCAGCAATTGCTACCAAGGAGTTCATAACAGAAAATTAGCGAAGGGATTATGATATTAAGAACAAATACTTCTTGAACTGATCACCACTACACAAGCTCGCACAAAAAACACAGTGAGCTCGAGAGGATTTTACAAATAAGCAAATAAAATTGCTTTAAATTCTGGGGCATGATCAGCCCTTAACACACACAAGAAGAACAAAAAAGAAAGCGAAGAAGGAATATTAATTACCATCCATGTCCTCTTCGTGACAAAACGAAAAACTTAGGGTTTCCCTAATCCAGTATGATCAGCAATGGAAGAACTAGCTAGATAGAACAAGAAATACTCGACAAAGGAAAAGGGATATTTACCCAAAACGGCTTTGAAGAATTTACTAACTAGTTGAACAAGGAAAGTACCTTGAAACCTCATCCCATAACGGACCCTTTTGATTAGCTTCCTTGAACCGGGAATCAAGCCTGGATCTGATCTCAAGAAGAGTGAGAGTCTCTTGTCTCGGCCATCTACTGTTATTTCCTCCATCATTTCCAGCCCACCCAGCCGTAGTGGCACTTTCCATTTCTACTCCATATAGAGTACCAGCACCAGCTGAGCTACTAGCACCGATTGTGGCACTATTTGTAGTATTGATATTAGTGGCATTGGTGCAATAACGATCATGATGCCCACCCAGCTTGACCAGACCACTCGACAACATTGCTTCATGGCCAGCCATGATGGACTCAAAGTGATGCGTTTGTGGTGCTGCAAGGCTCCTCCCTTGAACAAAGAACGGCTCACCCCCTTGTTGGGTTCCTTGAAAATGAGTTCTTCCGGCCACCAGTTGCCGGAGATCTGGCAGTCCGTACTGGTGGTGGTGCTCACTCATTTCTTGCTCCCACTAATCCCCCCTCCACTAGGTTTAGATAGCAGGAAAAATATACACTACAGACAGAGAAATCAAGCAAGCAAGCGAGAAAGGGAGATGTTTTCTTTTGGGCCTTCAAATTATAAAGAGAGATCAATGGACAAATTCGGAACTTTTTTCTCGGGGAGACAGGATCCGAGTCTACCGCAACTTTTCATCACTACTACTTCATTAACCTTTCTCTTTCTTTCTGTCTTTCTCTTTGGAGAGAGAGGGAAGAGCATTACGTAATGTGTATGGACCAATCTGAGAGCGCCAGATGTCAAAGAATTACACGAGGATGACAACGCACTATACGAGCTCTGATCACATTACGCGTGTACAGTGTTTAGGATTTGACCTTTTGACCGACCATTTTGCTTCCTATCCATGACATGATCAGTTTGGTGCCACTACTAACAAAACAATACTGTTAGCAATGAATTTTATCAATGAAATAATTTACTAAATTAGCAATGAATTCTATTTAGTAATGAAAAATTCATTATAGTTATGGTATTTTAAATCTGGAATGGATAATGAATAATTCGTTACAGATAAATTAACAATGAAAAATTTATATCAAATTATTTTCAATGTAATTTTTATTGCTAATGTTTTTTAACAACAGATTTTTTTATATTAGCAATGAATTAATTGGTTGTTGATGTCTTATTTGTTAGTAGTGTATCCTATGTTAAGAAATTATAGATAAATCAGAAATGAAAAATTTATATCAAATTATTTTTAATGTAATTTTTATTGCTAATATTTTTTAACAATGGATTTTTTTATATTAGCAATGAATTAATTGATTGTTGATGTCTTATTTGTTAGTAGGGTATCCTATGTTAAGAAATCATCTCATCTAAAATTTTAAGCAAAGATGAATCTCTATAATACGATTTGTATTTTTGTTCTAATATATCCTCTCAATTGAAAACCTTTTGAGTTTGAAACTTTCACACAAACTCATACTATATTATGTTTAATTTTTATCAAATAGAATGAGAGTAGTGAGATTCGAACTCGTGATCGCTGAGATCAACAAGAATCTAATGTCATATTAAAAAATATTTTTATTTCAAAATTTAAATTATTAAACAAAATTTAAAAATATTATTTATATTATTATATTACTAGGATAGGATAGAAGCCATGGCTAGCCAGCTCACCCAACCCCCTATCTGTTGGTTCGGGAAGACCAAAGGTTGATGGCTACCAGGAATCAACTTATATTTTGGGTTTCAATTATGATTAGAAGATTAAAACCACAATAGACCTTATTGGAAAAAAAAAGAGAAGAAACTTAATAATTCGGTGTGTGCATATATAGAGTAGTTAGAAAATATATAATTCATTTTAAAATAAAAACTATAAATAAATAAATAAATAAGAACGTTTATATTTATAGTTTCTCTCGCGCCACCATTATGGTGCTTAGAGCACGCAATGGAATATTTTATTAATTATGTTGCGTTGCTAGAAAATTAGAGATGAAAATTGAGCCAGTTAGAATCTCACGTCTCTGACCATGTGAAGAGTAAGCACTCGTACGGCCACAGATATGTGAGCACCAGAAAGTCTCTGCCACGGGAACGCCATGTCGACCTTGTATATGTATGGATGGACACGTGTCACATTGTTTGTTCAACAGTGGTATCATCTAAGATTATAAATTTATGTACTTAAACCAGTGAACTGTTCAATTCATTCATGTACTGGTTAAGAGTGATGATAATGTTGTATTTAAAAGTGTTTTTTTTTATTTAGAAATATATTAAAATAATATTTTGTTATTTTTCTTAAAAATTATATTTTGACATTAGTATAAGAAAATGATCTAAAGATACAAAAAAAATTATTTTAAAGTAAAAAATAAAATAAAAAACATCAAAAATATCTTTAAAATACAATGTCAAACAACACTAAATTGCTTCCACTTACAAGTTGAAGGATTTTTCTTTTTGTTAGACCAAATGTTTATTTGTTCTCAAGGGACGTGGTATGATAGTAGAAAATTTACAATCTGCACAACAGGTTTCGAGTTCGAGTCAGGACGTGTATTCTTGTAATAGTTTGGAACGACGAGATTTTACTCGCTCAACTAGGTTCACAAAATACGCTTTCCGGAGATGAATTTTCCTCGCATCCAAAAGAAAAAAGTTTATTTGATATCTTGATATAGTTTGTTTTTAAAAATATTTTTTTGTATGAAATTATATCAAAATAATATATGTTTTTATTTTTTACAATTTATTTTTGATATTAACATAGAAAAAAACAATACTAAAGCACCTACAAAAAAATCAATTAAATTTTTTTTTTTTAAAAATTATTTTTGAAACATAGGAACAAATAAGATCTGATTTCATATGTTAACAGCATCCAATTTATTGAGGATCCACTATCAGATTCTTCAAACTTTTTATTTTATTTTATGGAATCATAGTTTTAACTTTCAATACAATATATAGATTTTATATTATTCAGAATGATTGGTGCACGAGTTTAAATTCTTAGACAGTGCTATTTTATGGCTCACGGATACAGATGTAATTTGCTTATTTGTATAAAATGAATTTCAAAAATAGTGTAAATAAGGATTTGATCAGGTATCGATAGGGTACCCGCTGAGCAGAGAAAATCCTTCACTTGTTCTTATCCAGCACGATTAGCTCGAGATGGAGTGCGGGTGATGACTTTAGACTTTTCAAGTCTGAGCTGGGTGAAACATAACCCTACACTGATCTTATCTCTAAACTTGATCACCGAAAATGGGCGTGGAATTGGATACCAGAATAATAAAAGTAAATTTTTATATTTTTATATTTTATTTTAAATTTAAAAACTTTTGATATTTTTTTAACTATTTTCACGTAATAATATCAAAAAATTATTATTTTAATATAAATCACATTTAAACCACACTTTTAACTCTTTATAGTTATAAGTTCTAACCCAGAAGTCAGCAGGTTTCGTACTTCAAATAACTGTTAATGACATCAATAGCAGTGCTAGTTAAGGACAGTTGCTTGAGGCTTTGGCAGACCTCTGATCCGTTTAATCTGCTTTTGGCTTTATACAAGCTATGAATCCCATTAAATTAATTAAGTCTGTGAAAATAATAATACAATAATAATATATAAACTGAAACCTTATTTTTGTTGTTCATGTGTCAACGAGAAGTGATTTGTCCCTGAATCTTGTCTACAGTCCATGTTTCCCACGTAAGATTGGAAGAGGAAAGAATCTGAATCCCCTCCTCAGACACACATGTCAGACCTGATTACTTTCTCCAGACGTTGCTGACCCAATCCATTCCCTCATGTTTGCATGAGTGGAGTGGAGTGAAGTGACACCCCTTCATTGTTTTCCCTCCTCTTTTTTTTCTCTCAGGAAATTAAAAAAATAAAAAAAGAAAAAAAGGAAAGGAAGCAATATCCATAAAAGAGCCTACAGATTTGCAGGTCAGCTAGCTTAACCAGTCAAGTAGCACTGAAGAAAGCCATCGATCCATGGAAAATGCTACGACGATGAGGTCATTCTCATCGTGCTTCCTTCTATCACTAACTTTGTTTTTAAACAACTTCACACTCAATTTGCTGCTGCATCATCTGTACCACCACATCAATTCAATTATATATATATATATATGTATGTATATGTGTGTATATGTATATGCATAGATGTGTATATATATATACACACGCATGCATGCATGTGCAAACCAGTAATGTTATTTAAAAAGATCTTCAACATGGGTGTGGGTGAATCTTTAAGAGGAACGCAATTATTCCTTGTCAAAATCGGAAAATGAATTTACTAAACAGACCTTTTCTAGCTAACATACAGCAGTACTAGTTAGCTATTGAAAATATCTTTTATTTAAAAATATATTAAAATGATTTAAAACACATGAAAATAATCTAAAAACATCTTAAAAATTTTTTTTAAAACACAATAACAAACTGTAAATGCCACTGGAGTAATTTGTTTAACTTTAAAATGTCTGTAATTGCTACAGCTATTTTTACTCGCCATTTGATATATTTTCTTCATACAGCATCCTTGCCAGACAGTCAGTTCAATTTAAAAAATTGAATCGTAAAGTGTTCATCTAATCATTCAATCTCTAATATTCTATTAAAAAAACAATTCAAGCTAAAAGCTTGAGGTTTTAAAACATCAATTATGAAAAAAAATATTCGAAGGGTAGTAATAATGATGAGCAAAAACTTCAAAGGCCAATACGAGAACGACAAGCTACCTTACATGAAGATTTCTCAAAAAGCTTTTACAGGCAATTGAGAAGGTAATTATTAGTGAGATTCGGATGCGATAACTTGAGTGTGCGTTTTTTTTTAAAATAAAATTAATATTTTTTAATGTATCCTGTTGATTTTATATAAAAAATAAAAAAATACCGCACAGTGCAATAACAAGAATGGCTGTAGTCAGCCTGTTTATAATTAAAGATATCGACATTGTATTGATATTAAAAATAATTTTTTAAAAATAAAAAAAATATTATTTTAATATATTTTCTGAATAAAAATATAATTTCAAAATCAAAATCAACAACACTACCACCACCATCACTAAAAGGCACAGAAATAATAAATGTTGACGAGGCGAAAATCATTAATGACCTGGAAGATATAATAAAGCAAATGATTAAAGGTGAGAAAATGATTAAGGTGAGTGGATTTATTGGTAAGGGGGTGGATATGCAGATGAGAGAGACCTTCTTGTCAACTGCGAGGGAGGGAAAGAGGAGGTTGTCTTTGCCTAAAAGGGTAACGGCGTCATCATTTCACAGCTGGACATCACAAGCACATCATGTCAAACTGTTGTACGGACAAGTTGAGAATGTGGTGGGGCCCTGATTTGGAAATGGGCAGGGGGGGGTGATGGGACGTGGAGATAGAAGACGAGATTCTGAGAGGGGGGAGAAAAAGGGGGGATCCTTTTTGCAAGACATCATTGGATAATCTCTTGTTTTGCCTTTTGTTCCGCGTTTCGTTTCGATCATTGGACGGCCCATATGCAACGGTAACAAGAACAGGGAAAGGTCACGCTGTGGGGTGGTGGATGGGATGAGGGGTCCAGGGCATGGATTATTTCAGCCATGTTTTTCTTTTTGTATAATTAGAAAATAATATAAATTATATTTTACAATCTCGTCTAATAGGTTAAAGATTATAGACGAGATGAGTACTTTATTGACCCAGTAATTACAATTTCAAATATCACCACCCTCAATCTGTTCGATGAAAATTCAAGTACAAGATAACTTATATTTTAGGGCAACATACCATGAGCAGCAGGTTATATCGGCCCTGCTTTTTTTTTTTTTTTTGTGCTTTTGTTAAAAAATAATATAAATTATATTTTATGATATCACCTAACAAGTTAAGTTTTTAGTTGAGATAGTTATTTGATATGATATCAAAGTCTTGTTGATCTAACAGTCATAGTTGAATATCATCACTCTCATTCTATTTGATAAAAATCAAACACAAAGGTAACGTGGGTCTCTGTGCAGGTTTCAAGTTCAAAAGGCTTTCACTTGAACGAGTGTGTCAAAAAATAATATAAACTATATTTTGGGATCTCACCTAACAACTTGAGATTTTAGATGAGATGATTACTTAACATAGTATTAAAATCTTATTGACAGCGGTCACGAGTTCGAATATCACTACCTACATATTCTATTTGAAGAAAAATCAAGTACAAGTTGGTGTAGTCTTTGTGCAAGTTTCAAGTTCAAAGAATTTTCATCTAAAAAAGTATATTAAAGAATGCCATAAATCATATAATAGAGTTTATCCTCATAATTTAAATATTTATGATAAATAATAATTGAATGAAACATTTGAAAAGCGCTTTTATTAAACACAACGGTGCCCAACACTTCACCTGGCTGGCGCCGAGAGATGGGTGAGAGATGAATGAAGCCTATATGTCTATGCCCTAGTTAACTAACGGAGGTGCGCAATGGAGATCAGGCTACCGTTACCGGAAGGAAAAGACAATGGTAGTGGAAAAAGGCTAGGGATTTTCACTCGCTAGAAAGGCTAGCCCTCTCTGGTGGGGTTTATGGCGTTCTGTTTTTTTGTTTTAAATAAATCCCATAAAGCTTCCGTCTGATATCAATCCAAAGGAGAAAAAAACAACCCTTTCAATAAGACAAGTCAAGTTAAGTTCAAACCCCAATTACTTCAAAACCAAAAAACTTGGATCCTGTCCTTTGGAAGAATATTCCGGTTCCCTATTGTACAATCATAGTGCGAAATCTCCTGGAAAGAAAAATATCAATTTCACGAGTCAAATTAAGTGTTAGACCCGTAACGTGTATTCTGAATTGATACCATGAAAGGCCATGCCCTCTCTGTGATAACATATATAATTTGCTTATTGTAGGACATGAGACCGCATAGCGCAGTGGATTAGCGCGTTTGACTTCGGATCAAAAGGTCGTGGGTTCGACTCCCACTGTGGTCGTTTCTAAATTACCTATTTTTTATCTACATCCTCATTTTTAACCTGTTTTTTTTCTTTTTTAGGTCCTAAGAATCTAGAAAGGAAATGCTGTTCTAAGCGTTGCCCATTTCTGTTTTCCAATTCCTAGTTTATGAACTACTGATAATGCCATGGACAAAATGTTTGGGCTCAATTCTTTCTCCTACCCTCAAATCCCATCATTTTCAAGAATCCCTCTTCTCCACAGCCAGCCCAACCTCCCTCCCCCTTTTTTTCGTCCCAAAAATCTCCAAGAGAACCCATCCGAGATTCCTTCTTTCTGCACAAACCAGCAGCAGCAGCAGCCCAACTCAAGAACCCAGTGAACCAGCCCGAGAAATGAAAAACGAGTTTCCGGTAACAGTGGTGGCGGTGATTTGAATAAAGATCACCCCCCTCCTCTATTCCGTATCAAGTGGGGCGATTTATTTCTGAGCACTATCCTGATAACATCTTGGCTGTTGCATTAACTGGTTCGCTTACATGGGCCAGTGTTCAAGTTCTTTGGCAGCTTTTCTTTTATCTCTTTAGCCATTCTTGCTGCTGCTCTCTAGTACTCTTTTCATCCTCATTACTCTTCTTTAAGGGTATTTTGTTCCTTCTTGGAGTGTTTCTTGAGAGTAGTAATAGTTTCTTGAATTTTGTGTGGCAGTTCTTGGTTCTTTTTTGATTTCTAGCGGCAGAAGTTGCTTTTGTCCTTCGCTTCCTGTTGTTGAACTTCACTTTCACAGGCTAAAGTACCATGTCATTTAATGGATACTGCCGTGATTATAATTTTTGTTTTATTTTTAAATTAAACTTTATATTATATTTTCTGGAATCTTGCCTTAAGTAACACCTGTATGGTAAAAAACGGGGACGCGTTACAAAGCTTGCAGAGGGAAACATTATTAGCTCATTCCAGGACTGTACTTTCCTCTTTGACGGGTTGCAACATCTGGTTAATTTTGGAACCGAATTCGTTAATGAAAATCTCTTGTTCGTAATCAATAAATAGCTGCAAAAGAACGGGAAAAATGACTAATCTTTGCAACACAGCCCTCTCCTACTCTTGTTAACTAAAATCTAGCAGGAGCATCCACCAAATTCTGATAATGCATCGAGGCCGATTCACAGTTCAAGAAAAATGAAATATTACCACATCAGCATTTCTCAGTGAATTCTGGAAACCCTATTCTAGGTTAAACTTAATCTTGTCTGGAACAGATTGGACATCACCGACCTGCAGAGGGAGGGGGCACAAAAATTATTTTGATTAGTCACAACATGGGTACAAAATTAATGGCGGAATGATCTATTCTTGCTTTATAACAAAGCTTGCCAATAAATAAATTACCAAGGCATTCAGTGATTTTCAGTTGAAATAAAAAGGGCATCCAAAGTTTTATGATAAACTTCTTTTTCTCTAAACCATCAAGGTGATATTCATAAAAGTAAAGTGTTGTTGACTACCACAAACTCACTTGACATGAATATAATTCTTACATATGACGCCCTTGTAAATGATTCCACACAACCCTAAGCTTAGGAGTAACCTGCCAAAGGCAACCAGAGTTGGTACTTGGTAGTTGGTAGCAGTAACTTCTTATTTAAACAACATTGTTTTGAATGTGCTGGCAGGAAATGGTAGGTTGGAGCATACATGACTCTTTTTGATGTTAGAGCAAGTGTTTGAATATACATATCGTGTCATAATGTTCATAAGAATTTGGATGTGCTTATTTATCATACCGATTCCACCCAGTAATAACTAGGATGACACGCAACCAGATCACAGAGAAGTGGTGTATTGAGCGAGCATGAGAGAACAAATATGCATCAAAGTTTATTAATTACAAGCTAAGATGAACGGAAGTCAGCAGCATGTGTGTAAATACTCAATTTCCTAGCAAGCAACTTACAACAGCATGTGTGCAGCTATTGTCATGGTTCGATCCAGGAATCCATTGGTGTGTGGAACGCGGGGAAAGGGAATAAATTCTCGGGTAAAAAGACTGATGAGTAGAGGTAATTTTTCTCATTTCACTAAGCACTCAGTGATCTGATCTATAGTTCAAACTCAAAAATATACATGTTTTGTTGTGTACATGCCACTGATTTTTCAACTGGACTGGTGAAATCTACTAAAGCAATGACAAATTTGTATTCTAAATTTTGATGCTAGCAACATAGCAGGCTAATTCTCCTTCTACCGTTATTTTACCTCATTTAATCTTTGCACTTGATTGAGTATTAAATGAAGAACACGATAGGAGTTCTTACAAACTCGGAGCACTCATAATCCAAACTAGTAGCTTCTATCATTTTTTCCGCTTCTAATCTCACTTCACAATCCTGCCCACCAATCTTCTGTGCTCATCAAGTGTTCATTCCTGAGTAGCCATAACACAAAATAAAAGGGTTGTCAAACAACGGTTAGAAAGATCCTTTTTTACTTCTATTTCAAAACTTTAATTCTCCACAATCATCACTTCATATCCACTGCATACCTGGTTCTGTTGTTTTCTTTCAATTTGATGTCGGCAAACTGGATTGTAGCAATAATCAAAACCTTTCCACCTACAGAGTCCCCCAAAAGAAAAGGAAAAGAGAAATAAGCAAAGTATAGTGTATGGAGCTACCATAGTAAACAGGATACACCGTTGTGAATATGGTTTCCAGCTTCCAAGTTTATATATTCAATAGTTTAGTGACAAAAACAATCAGCCTTTCCTTCGCAATATGTAAAGTAGAAAAGATAAATTGCTTACAATTTTGGATAAACATGCTCCCGAGGTATAACATAAACTTGCAAGAGATGCTCAAACAACAGATTAGTTAATGCATATAATCAGCTACAACTTCGCCCACCTGCATTCAGCAAGTGCGGGCGTTTATATTCTTGCATGCCCTCAAAAAAATCAACCCGCAAAAAATACAAAGCATTACAATCCACGCCAATCTATCCAAACTCAGGATCTTCAAGTTCCATGAATTGAAAATGCTTCGATTTTCCAGTGTGCCCAAAAAACACACAAACGATAAAAACCATGCCAACAGTATTAGTATATGAGCCCCTACTTTTTTATTCCTCGCCATTCTCAATCTCTTAATAGTTCCGAATTGCGAAAAATAATCTGAAAATTACAATAAAATCTAATAGGCAAAAACACAAAACTTGCATCAATCAGCAACACGGAGCTGCTACAATCTAAATTAACATCTCATCACACATTGAACCTCACATTTCATCTCTTCCTTATAGAAACCATGAGGAATCCTTCCAATATAAAGGACACCGGACTTGTTTTTCAGCCCTGTCGATTCCGGCAACTTCCGCCCGGGCCCACCCTCAAATGACTATGTCTTAACACGGAATTAAACTCTAAGATATGCGAAAAGAAAATAAAATTAAAAGAGAAGAAAAACGTACCAAGAAACCAGAAGATGATTTTTTTTTATCAGTTAACGGGGTTGAAGAAGGGATTTTGTTCAGTTCCTTCTTCAGAGCTTTCTTTGCACTTGCACCCATGCTGGTAACCGATGGATATCTGTTTGGTTGCCGGGAAAAAGAAAAGACTGGAAAGATCGTCGCTGAACGTAGAGGTGGAGATTGATTAGTAAGAAAACGAGGAGAGTATTTATATTTTATAGCGAGAGTTTGGGGGATTAGGGTTTAAGGAGTTTTTGAAGATTAATCTTTATATATACCTCCAAACTATTAAGATATTATCAATTTTACATTGAAACTATCAATTTTACATTGAAACTATCTTTTATAACAATTTTATCGTGAAATGATTTTGATTTCTCAATTAGTATTTTTATTAAAATCAAATAATGATATTTTTTAGAAAAGAAAACTTACAATCTGAACAAAAACATGTTAAATTTTATTTGAAATAATGCTGTATTAATCAGATACTTAAAATGAATAAAAATATCTATTTAAGAGTTTCTGAAAGTTTAAATTGTTTGGTGGTAAAATTGAGATAGTTTTTATAATTTGTGTATTCTTTTTAGGGAAAGAACTTTGGTTGGATTGTTATATAGAATTAATGGATAAAAACAATAAGATGATACGTAAATAAAATATTAATTGACAAAAAAAATAACATAAGATTTGCTACGAACAAAATGGAGTTTTTTCTATCCATATATAACTTGGATATATTCTCTTCACACCGCCATTAGGATTGAACAATCAAGTTTAATACATCTCTATTTTTTTTCCCTGTAATATAATCCATATAATTAATTTTATGAGATACCGGAGCAAATTAATAGGAGTATTGAAATAAAATTATTTGGTAGTGTGGTTGTGATTGTTTTTTAAAATGAATTTTCATTTAAAAATACATCAAAAAAATATTTTTTAAAATATCATATATGACACCATCATATCAAAATGATCTAAAAATAAAAATAAAATATTTTAAATAAAAATAGATTTTTTTTAAAAAATAAATATTTTTAAAACACAGTATCAAACACCTAATAATATAACAATTTTCCATTTATCTAGCATGTAAAAATTAATAATATAACAATTTTAACCAGATATATTTTTTAAAACCACAACTTGAATATTTTTTCTTGAACTTGGTTTTTTAAATTACAACCAAAATATCAAGCACAAACTTGACTGCAGCAGGAAAATAAAAATAGATTCGAATGAACTTTACAAAGGACTAAATCGTGATAGTACTTAAAAGAGGATTAATAGCTTGTTTATTTTTGTGTTTTAAAAATATTTTAAAAAAATATATATTTTTTTTTCTTTGCTTCAAATTATTTTTTTCTTTCTGTTTTCTAGATATTTTAATATATCGATATTGAAAAATAAATTTTAAAAAATAATATTAAAATAATATTTTAATAAAAAAAAAAAACACCTTTCTATCTCAGCAAACCAAAGGGCTGAGCAGCCAAAAGTCTCACACTGGAAAACTGCAATCATAATTCATAAGCCACCCCGACTGATAATTTGAGGCCAACAGAGTGAAGCAATTAAACAAATGATGGCACATCAGTGTAATTAGTAGTATGAACCAGCTGCCCTCAACTTCTTCCCATACAAGATTTCCTAAAACATGCTGGCATTTCAACCAATGTTGCATGGTTTCGATACCCTGACGGCTTCACGATTATTTACAATTGTAGCTGCAAGGGTTAGATCATGGCAGATACAGAAAGGATGCTCAACAACCTGTGGAAGCCCAGGAAGAATCATGTCAATGACAAGGCTGAAATCCAGGCAAGCAGGTTTACCTTTCCTCATTCTGCAAAAGAAAAAACTATATGCAGCAAGAATCCTGCCACCAAAAGAATAAGAGGACTTAAAACAACATTAAAAGCACATTATGTGCGATTGAATGAATGTGAAATCTGATGGTCTATCTGTATTCTTGCAGAAATCTAATAACTGGTCTCTTATTGGAATGCCTTGAGCTATGGGGGACATGGGACAGGAGGTAATGAAAAATATCATTTACAGTGTTCACTGGTTGACGATAATAGTACAACACCATGCATCTATGCCATAAATATTTCCAACAGGGATGTCAATGAAAATTTTAATTGATTCATTAAGTATTGTAAAATGACAGGCACACCTGAAATATACACCACATGAGCATCAGATCAATGGCACATTGCTATGAATAAAGATTTTACCCGGGTTCCCCCTCCTATAGATTTGTCATCGAACTCGAGCAACAACTGGTTGGGAGATGGAATTATGTATCAGCTCCTGTAAATTTTCCATGATATAGGAGAATGGAGGACGTTTAGAGGGGTCGCTGCATTGAAAGGAAAGTCCGTTAGAATATGACAGGAAGGGGAGAGAGATATTAAAGGAAGGTACTGTGTTTTAGTTAATTCCTTGTTCCGAGTAGAGTTTCTTGAAGATAAACAAATTTCACAGTTGAGAGATAAAATTAGTCCATACACTCTTTGGAAGTTGATGTAATTATGACCATCCACTTACTTATCCAAGCAGGCATTAATCAAGGCAGCCACTGAACGGGTTTACATTGCTTGGAATCTCAAGCCTTTGGCCCATAAAACCAACAGCTGCAATGATCTGCAACAAAATACAAGACGCTCATTTAACATAAATAATAGCATTTGGGTTCTGTATAATGCAGAACCATGTGTAAGTTAGCATCCAGTTCCATATGACTACAATAATTCTAGTTACAGGCTTCATCTCAGCAGCAGCCAGTCAGATATTCCTTGAATAATAAGGAACAATCAACACCCTTCACCGGTTGAGCCTTACCTAGGACTTTATTTCTTAACAAGGCATTTTCCTTGAAGATCAAACATCCATTCTCAAGTTCACAAATATTTACTTTATTAAGAGAAACCAATTCTATTGTATTATCTGTGTACGAGTTTGGAAACAAATTGCGAAATGAAGTATACTAAAGCAAACTACCTGTGCTTGTTTTAAATTTCTCCAGGGATGTTGCAGGGTCATAAGTTCCCACAAGATTACACCAAAGCTGTAAACATCTGATTTCTCATTAGATCGCTCATTTCGGAGTACTTCTGGGGCCATCCACTCAGGCTATAGAAAAGGAGCCAGAATTGTAAATTTAGGTTTGTAACCCAATCTCATATAACAAACAATAAGAAAGTGCATGTAACAACATATTGAGTCCAGAGTAGCACGTACTGTCCCTGTAGCATGTGTTGATGAAATATATGTCTTTGCTTTTGATCGAGAGAGACCAAAATCACAAATCTGGATAAACATTTTTCAAGTGGAAACAATGTTAGTTTCTTTATCCATAGCTTGCAAATCATCATTCCCACTGACAAAAGGTCATGAGAAGTGTCCACATTTTAGCTGTAATAAAATTAGCTTGCTCTTTATTATTTCTTGAAGGTAGAAGAGGCTGCTTAAGTCATTTAGTTTTAATTATATTCTAAGAACTAATTAGAAACTTAAGCATTATATACTAAAAAAGTTTTTAGAGGAATCAACAATGGATTAGCTGTTGCAGTCCTTAGTCCCTTTGTCAATGGGAGATTTGACCACTACAACTAATTTAGGGACCAAATAGCGCGGAGAGAGAGGAGAGGGGAAAAAATTATTTTTGGGTTTAATATTAAAGGTTTACAAATTTTCAATAGAGCTGCAAGTTTCTAAGCATAATAATAGAGAGGAAAAACTTTATCAAAGTAAAATGGATCCAAATATCACAGTTTTGGAATGCTAACCTTTACCGTATATGTACTGTCCACTAAGAGATTTAGAGATTTCAAATCCCGATGAACAATGGGAGGTCTAAACTGATGAAGATAGTTCATTCCCTTAGCCTGTACAGAGAAATAAACAACCCCTAAATCCAGGAAATTTTTACTAACTTCTAGATGATGATGTTAAGTTTCCAATTTTGATTATCTATTTTCTTAGAAACAGAAATATTAGCCAAAAGAAAAAAGCATACCGCATCATACGCCATATTTAAGCGGCGCCTCTCGTCCAGTATCAATGCAGCATCAGGCATATGTAAACAGTTTGTTCAAGCTGCCCCTGCGGTCCAAAGAAAATTATTCACTTTAATACAGAGTTGATTTCCTAAAATAATATATCTATTGAATCATAGAAAGAATATTAGCACCTTGATAAATACTCCATAACTATGGACAAGTAGATTTCCTAAGAAAATATCTACTTATTCATAGAGAGAATCTTAATACCTTGATAAATACTCCATAACTATGGACAAGTTTGGGGGCTGGTTAACAGCACCCATAAAAAGAACAATATTTGGATGTCGCAAACGCTTCATGATAGCAACCTGCCAAACAAAATCAATGTCATCAAGTAAAAACTCAAACCACAAAAAACTCGAGAGTCACTATTAGCTCTATAAAAAAAGGTGCTGAACTTTTCTTTTCACTTCTTTGGCCCTTTTGTGTTTTAGTGAGGTTTACTTTTAGAAAGCTAGGTACCTCACTCAAGAATTCCTCAAAGCGCTCTGCATGAAATTCTTGCTCCTCAAGAATCTTGACAGCAACATCCTGATCATATTTGATACTTTTCAGTGCTAATGAAGAGCAGAGCACTAAAATCAAGAATCAAGATTTGGAACTAAAAAATTGAAGTTCTTTATATTATGCCAACAAAACCCATAGAGATGGTAGAATCATCCAATATGAATACATTGTTCAAATTTACTAGCTATTTCACCAAGGGAGTAACGTAACGAGAGGATTAAAGGTAAGTAATAATTTTAAAGAAATTTTAATTTATTACATTCTAGAGGAGTGTTGGAGATGCAAACGAAAATCATTTTCATCTCAACACCAAATTAATAGTTGATCAAGACCAATTTCCAGTTTTGCCTCAATAACAAGAATACTATCAAGAAATCATCTCACCTAAAAGCTTAAGCTGTTAGGTGAGACCCCGGAATATGATTTATATTATTTTCTAACACATCTCAAGTGAAAGCTCTTTGGACTTGAAACTTGCACACAGGTCAACACTACCTAGTGTTTAATTTTTATTAAATTGAGCGAGAGTGGTGAGATTCGAACTTGTGACAGCTGGGTCAATAAGGCTCTGATACTATGTCAAGGAATCATCTCGCCTATAAGCTTAAACTATTAGATGAGACTCCAGAATATGATTTATATTATTCTCTAACAATTACTGTCAAACTACTGCTTAAGCAGAATTCAGAAAAAGGCACCAATGGAAAGAACTGCAGGACTAAGATTAGAATTGACGCACTCAAATGACAACTTCTAGACACAAGAATGATTTGTAATCAACTCAAGATTATTTTGTATGTATAATTGCTACTCCAGATATCCTAACTACTGTTACAGGTCTGCCAATCATGATACGAGGTAGACCTGCAACCAATAACACTCCAGAAATCCTGAAGAGAAAATGACAAGAATGGAGACTGGCTTCTTGGAAAGGAACCAACTTTTATAGCAGAATCTACATTTGAACACCATTTCACTGCTGGGTTTTCTTATAGGTAACGTATAAAAAGAATCTTGGTATCTCATCAACAAACGCAATCATAGAGATCACAGATTCTGTGATATAAGAACCACTATATTTACATACTCTAAACAAGCAAAACAAAATGCCAACGATTATGAGATATAAGAAAGAAATGCTTACCGAACCACGCCAGTCAGCATGATAGACAGTTCCAAAGGAGCCTGAGAAGCATATGTCAGTATCCTTCATGAGTGAAATCTCACAGAATTGACAAACTAAAATACATTGGATGCATGAAGGGGACACTGAAGCATCAATAGCTACCGTAGCATGCAGTTGTGAAGTCCTCCCAAAGTTCAAATGAAAAAGTACCTGATCCAATTTTATTCTTCAAAAGAAGTTCATCCCAGGGTACAATCAAATCTTCCTCTTCAAGATGAAGTTGATTGCTTGATTTACTTAGTATTGACTGGTTTACTTCCATGAACAACAAATTATTTGTAGCAGCACGCTTGGGTATTAGAGATGACAGGATCTGTATATTTTTGCCTAACTGGTAGGGCAGAGCTTGACGAAGTGTCACGATTGTTGCTTGAAGTGGGTAGAAGGTTCTTCTTGTCTTTACCGAGCCTTGAAATAAATTTGTCATCTTCATCAATATTAGTGCCTTAAAATCAAAGGTTTAGTAAGTGTCAATAACAGATCACTTCACTGAATGTCAATTGTCTTTAAATACAATTTACAGGCATGACTTGTCATTCTAGCATTTCCTTTGGCAGGTCAGACTCACAGTCACTGTCAGACACATCATGTGTGCTGTAATAAATCATATTGAGCATTATACAATCAGAATATTTTAGCCTTTTCTTTTTTGTAAAAAAATCTCTTTATCTTATTAAAACAATTATTACAGTAGACAAAGTCTGATCATAAGAGATGAACTTATTCTTTATTTATTTACTTCAAACAGCAATTTGCAAATGATCAGTGTATTGTATAATTAATATGGCTCTGTAGATACTACGAGATAACAATTCTTATTTGAAGTCACAGGGAAAGTACTCTGCATCTCAAACAATTATGAAAACCTGTAGGGGTTGTTTGAGGAATAGGATAAACAGATATATTTAATAATGCACAAGTTTTTCCTCATCTCAACTGATTATGACAAATAAATGCCAAAGTGATCAATCATGAATTCTAAAATATTATAGCGATACATATATGAAGTAGACAGGGAATCACCTGAAGAAGAATGTTTCAAATACGATATGAAGTGGTTGGCTGTCAAGGAAGTAGAGTTTGGCCAACGTCCTGAAGTCCCTGGTTGTTTGATTAGATTTAAACCTTGGATGAGACAATGGAGAAGAAACTAAGATTGAAGATGAACAATTGAGTGAGGAATCAGGCTGGCTTAGGGCTCCTGGATTTCCAAGCAAATCAACAAAGTATTCCCTGAGGATGATGAAATTAATTCAGAGATCAACCACGCCATGGACCTTTGCATTTCAACAATTACAGAGCAATTGACCTACCATAAAAGAAAAACTCCTACAGTAATTCCCTAGATAGGCCAGTCATTCAACCTTCAAAAAGTACATTCACAATTTTGAAGAAATGTTCTTGAAAAACAAAAGCAACCATCGAATTATTCTCATATCCTCTCACAGCAGCAATTACTTAAGCAGCTTTGCTTAGCTTTTGGAGAGAATGGAAAAGAATTGAATGCTTGTGGAATGAAAACTTCGCCCTTGAAAGAAAGCCATTTCGCCATTCAGACAAAAGTATAGTTAAATGGTGAATGGCCATCTATGATTATGCAGATGACACCCTTTCTAACCAAGGCAACTATAGCAGGTATAATGTGGACTCTGGGTATGCCAAGTATTAGAGAGAAACAATGTCCATTGTTTTTGTATTCGTTGCAGTTCAAGCCAGATAAGTAATGTTTCCTCAAATATCCAAGAAAAATGATCCACCCCACCAACATTACGTGGGAGATGCTATAGCATGCTCGTATCAAAATTTCAGGATGCTCATGCTTTTTCTGCCAGTTTCTTTTGAGAGAAAAGTTTTTGTCAGAGCAAGGGTTCCATTAATTCATTTTTACCAGGCACATATCAACAGTCAATAAAGAAATAATCCACTTGGAGAAATTAAGATGACCAGTAAAGGAAAATAAAAATGGCTCAAGCTCAACTGAAAGTACAGACAGGTTCAATGTAAAAACCCGGATGAAACTTAAAGCAATCCAAGATTCACCCACCCTCTCCCATTCTTCACATGCCAATTTGCACTATATACCACTAAAGATATTAATATTTACGAACCTCCAAATTTTGATTTACCCTGTATTTCAAAGCTCTATTGTTCCACATAGTTTCAACCTCCAATGTAGTGAAATTCAAATAAATATATGGCTGAAACTGCATACCTGTCATTACCAACTTGTACCAGACAGGAGGAAATGACATCTCTTCTGCAGTATTTACATCCTTTAACAATTCTGCAAGGCAAGTTAATTGAGTCTGCTAGTACCTGAAAGAAATCATAATTCAAGAAATGTCAATAGAGAAATTTATAGTTTGGAAGACATAAATACATCCAATAATTAAAGGAAAAATATATGATCAATATGTTGCATATTTCTATTCAAAATCCAAATATTATGCATTTTTACAAACATGGATAGCATTAAAATGCTGCAGAATGCAAACAAAAACAACGAAGTTGTGAGATTTACTTTAAACAGCAATGCACGATGGACACAAAGGCCAATGGATAAGCTTCCAATCGGAAGTACAACAGAACCTAAGCGCCTTTTCATAACGTTAGTGCATTCCTTCCAGCATTCGGCAAAAGCATTATCATCTTCATTGTGGACCACACCCCTGTTACGAGAAAGAAAAACCTTGTTCACAAGAATCCTAATACAAGAAATTCACTGAAAGCTCCCGAAACTGGTCATAACTCAAGAGCTCACCCCATAAGATTACAAACAACATTCGCAAGGTGTTTGACCGCATCTTCGGTTCTACTCGAGCTGCTCGAAAGACCAATAACTCTATTATGTACCTCCTTCAAACCAGGATCCCTGAATCTATCGATCAAAACCACTGCTATTGACAAATCATTAGCAGCCTTTAATGATTCAAAAGATGGGACACGACTATCAGCACTTATGCTCCATGTATAAGGATCCAATCCATGTATCACATAAAACCCATCTGGAATTCTATCAAAGTATGATAAACTTCCATTCACCTGATACAAATATAATCGGAAAACACATACACACACACACACACAAACTTTAAAACACATTTACAAATACAAAATTAAAAAAAAAAAAAAGCAAGAGAGAAAATCATAAAATATTTAAGAACATGAGCAGTAAAATAATCTTAAAATCATGCCAACAAAAATCTTTCTCCGGGCTCCCAAAAGAAATCTCAATTTGTGATGGGGGGGGCACTTCAGAGATATATGCTCGAGCAATGAAAAGTACGAAAAAGTTTTACCCAAAATCGATGAGAAAGAGACTCGGGAGAATCAGGAGGAAGTCCTCTTTTAGTATTATCACTGGGATTGAAATCCAAGAAATTGGGATCATCAGCAGAAGCAGCCCGTGAAGATAACCTCAAAGCAAGTGCAAGTTGTAACTGATAACTTTCTTCAGTTTGTTTAGCCCGGCTCTTACTCGTTGCCTCTCCTCCACACCAACTATCCATTCCAAATCCTCAATTCTCAGTTACTGTACTTGAACTTGAAGTTCGAGTATTTGAACATGAACGAGACCTTGCAGTTGCTAGAAATGGAAATAATTTTCTGGCATGGATTTTTGGATTGGCTTGGAATTGAGCGGAGATCACCCGCGGAGAGGAGAGGAGAGGGAATTTCTTTCTTTCCTTTTGGTGGGGTCCAGTTTAGATGTAATGGGATTCTGCCAAGTTCAGTGAATGGTTGGGGTGTTTTTTTGTGTGGGTGGGTGTGGGGTGGAATCGGGAAAGGGGTGTCAGTGATTGTTTGTTTTGTTCACTTCTTCTGTGATTTGATTGGTTCTGTTGTCTATTGCCTTCAAGGGTGGGTAACAGGCAGGTTTTTCAATCAATATTCCGTTAAGGATCTTAACCTCTTGACGTTAACATTTAGTTTTATGAGATTATTTTTGAAAAAAATATTAATTTTTTTTTAAAAAAAAAATATTTTTTAAATTATTTTTTAATATAGCATATAGATATAATCTAAAAATATTAATTTTTTAATTTAAAATGAAAAATAATTTTTTATTCATTTTTATATAAAAAAAAACAGTGTTAAATACTCTACTAGTTAATATTTTTGGCCAACCATTCAATTTTTTTTGATAGAAAAAAGTAATGAGAATAATTAATTACGTTGCTGTTTGATTAATAATAATAATAATAATAATAATATAGGGAAGAAGAAAAAAGAAGAAGAAGAAAGATAAGTCCATTAAAGGTGTCAGACTATAAATTAAAAATTACAAGGAATATTATAAAATATTTTTTTATTTAATAGGTAGGTATTAATCTCTCCAGTTGATTAAAATTTCGAGAATCGGGCTATTATTTGAATAAAAAAAATATTAACTTATAAAATCTAACTATATTAACTAATAAAATCTAACTGATAAACTAAGCGTTTAGTGTTGTGATATAAACTGAGATTAAAAAACAGCTCTCAACTTTAGTGTCTAGTTAAAATTAAAAAACATAAATATTGTATGGGTCCTATAGATTAAAATTAACAAAATATTAGTGGATGAAAAAGCAGCTACTTCTGTGACCCTGTAGGCTGCTTTTTTTGCCATTTTTTTATTCTCAAATAGTCTGGATTTATCCTCAATTTCAATCAACATCTGTTCTATCTGGTGAATTTTCAAATCCTACAATCTCGGTTGGCTCTCTCTTATAGTTAGTTAGGTGGCTTTAAAAAGGATAAATTATGAGTCATTTTCTTAATTTTATAAAATAAATTTGCATATTTTTTTAGCTACAAATATATTTAATTAATTACTTTTTATTACATTTAATTTAATATTACTCATTGAATTTTTTATATTATCTATTTTTTTATTTTTCAAAGAAAAAAATCCTAACTATTTTTTTAGTTTAAAGATTTTATTATTTTTATTTTCATATTATATTATATTTTTTATTTCTTATCTAAAGAGATTTTTTTATTATTATTCTATATTAAACTTCAAACTTAACCATAATTTTAACCAAACATTTCAATTTCAGTTATAACCCGCAATTAAAAGTGTTTTTCATAAAACTATTCTTTTTTATACTTCAACCACAACAGCAACTGTTATAGCAAATATACTCCCGAGTTTTTAATAGCTTAATTGATATTTTAAAATTTAACTGAATTAACATTAAAAATACAAAATGATACTATTGTACACGAAGTGAAGGAACAGGAAGGAAGGAAAAGGCCACGAAAAATTTACTTTTCCTTCGGATATAAATACCTGTATAATTTCCTTTTTCTTTTTTATTTTTTGTTCTACAGCAAAACAAAAAACATTTTCATTCGTTAAGATTTAATAATATTTTCCCAACTCAGAAAACTAAAAAATATATTCAGATTACATCACTTTTCAATTTAAAAAATAACAAAACAAAAATCATTTTAAAATTAAACCTGTTTTTATGATATTCTTTTGAGTTTTTTTTATATCGTGCAAATAGCCTCCTTGCTATTCAGTATTCACATCATGATCTCAGCAGACAAGCAATAAAGTCGAGATTGTCATCTGATTTTACAACAAAAGATTTTACTTGTTCAGACTGGAAAAAAAGAGGCAGGGTCAATTTTGTCCGTGAAATGTATAGATAACTGTCGGGCAGCAATTATCTACACTTCCTCTTTTTTCTTTTTAAAAACTGATTCCAAGGAGTTCGGGATTTATTTCTACTGCTTTATCATCCAATTATGCCTACTTATGATTTTAAGGAAGTACATGGGGGTGGAAGTTTGTATTTTAAAATAATTTTTATTTGAAAAAAATTAAAATAGTAATTTATTATTATTTTTTTAAAAATATTTTTAATATCATTACATTAAAGTAATACAAATATATCAAAAAATATTAATTTAAAATAAAAAATAAAAATAAAAATAATTATTTTTAAAAAAACTTTTTTAAAACGCAATATCAAACAGTCACATTTCATTCCGACCATTTAATCCCTATTGGGTTGAGACTGAAATCATGTGGATTTAGTGACTAGTTGAAAGTGTGATTCAAGTTGTTTTTAAAATTATTTTTCGTATAAAATATATTAAAATAATATTTTTTATTTTAAAATCATTTTTAACATCATCATATAAAAATAATCTAAAAACATAAAAAAAATTAATTTAAAATAAAAAATATATTTTTTTATTTTTTTAAAATCATTTTTAAAACACAACTGTGAAACATAATTTAGCGGATGAGAGGAAGTCTTTTGGATACCATGAATGGTTTTAAACTAAGCTTGAGAAGACGAGGGAAACTGAAATTGTTGTTTAAAAATAAAAATAATTTAAAAAACAAAATAATGAAACTTACCGCGGCATCAGGGTCCCAGCCCAATCCCTCTTGTTGGGCTTCCACCAGGACCATCCTCTACTCTTACGTGCTCGACCACGATACATCTACAGCCTCGAGCCCATTTCATGAGTATATCGTACCGTGCAGGCCTACTGTTGACCTTTTACATTCACACGAATTTTGTGAAACCAAATAAAAATAGAGCATCTGAGGACGTATCTACACGTGCATGCTCAGAATGCATTCGCCACATGGACACTTATACTGTTTTGATATTAAGTTTTAAAAATATATATATATATATATATATATATATATATATATATATATATATTTTTTCATTTTTTAATTTAAATTTTTTATTGTTTTTAAATATTTTCATGCGCTATGTCAAAATAATTTTAAAATAATAATAAAGTATTATTTTAATATATTTTTAAAAATAAAAAACACTTTAGTCATAATTTAAATAACAATATCAAACAAGCATTTAAACACGGAGAGATGCACAGAATTAAATTAATTATAAAGAGATCCAGTTTGAAATCATACAATTAATATCTTTTAAATTACCTAACATTAGATTCATATGGATCCTCGGTAAATTATTTAATAGTTTAATTTACTATAATGTCTTGATTATTATGTTTTTATGATGCTTTCATGCTTTCCAAATAAAGCCACGGTTTCACAAAAATAGTTCGCCCTCAGCCGCAAGAACACACGTGTCGACATAAGAGCCACGGTCTCACAAAAATCCTGAGAATCCCGTCCTCAACCTAAAGCAAAAACTTTCAAAATTACGATCAGAGGGAAATGGAAAACAAAAAGGCGGCAAACATTGAAAAAGAAGCACCAGCAAGGAAATCAAATCCATCCCCGGCAATTACAAAATAATATTAACAAATATAATAATTTCCAAAATCCCTTCCCCTTAAATTCTCTCTCCATATCTGAGCCCCCTATCTCACCATCCACAGAGAGAGAGAGAGAGAGAGAGAGAGAGAGAGAGAGAGAGAGAGAGAGAGAGAGAGAGTTTCCGTGTCTCGATAGTTCTCTCGCTTCTCTGTTTCTCAGCTTGATTTACCCTCCTTGTTGCTGCAAAAATCAGCGAAAACGAGTTGGCGTTGATGAGAGTTCTAAGCGCAAGTAATTTGAACTTCTGATTGCGTCATTATTTTAATCATCGAGCTCGATTCCTATTATTTTTGCGGTTTAGTTTTTATTATTGCGATTTACTGTCGTTGCTGTTGTTGATTTTACGATTTTTTGGAGCTGTGAGCACGTGTTTGTTTGCTTGCAGAGAAAAAAACGATTAGATAAACCGTGCTGGAATCGATCGAGCTAAGTTTTTTTAGCGTAATTTAAATTATCGAGCATGATTTTTTTGTGTTTATGTTTTTCTTCTGAATTTGTCTCTGTTTTTTCTCAACGGCGACGGGAAGTTAATATCAGTTTTTGTTAGAAATCGGTCAGATTGATTGTTTGTGAAGTGTCTGTGATTGATTGATGATTTGCTTGAGGTAGGCCACAAGCGTGTTGGTTTGTTGATCTAGTGGATTAATTGTGTCTGGCTTAGTTAAATAGCTGAATGCATAGGATTCTGATGATATGTGCTCTTTTGTTTTATGAGCCAGTGATGGAGGGTTTTTTTACCAGGTTTATATGTTAATTGATTGGTGAATTTGAATAGCTGTTGGCTCGGAATACAAGCAGGCTTTAAGATAGTCTTAAAATTGGGATTTGACGCCCAGAAATTCTAGAATCCATGTGTTTAATAGATCTGATATCCATGTGTTTAATACAAGGGCTCTGTTGTGAGCATGATTTCAAAAACAAATCAGGCGAGGGAGAGGGATTTGCCGCTACTCACTACGTTTTGAAAATAGCTCTGATTAGAGCATGAATTGAAATAATTTGGATGCCAGGGGTGTTGCTCACATTGACTAGTTTCTCAAGAATGGCCCTGATTTGAGCTTGAATAGAAAAAAAACATCTAAAAAACTAGGAAATCATCTAAATTCCACCAGCCATGTCATCGTACAATTACACATGAAAATTCTTTCAGCTGGGTTTGAATCCTGTAAATGGGATCGCATCAACTACATCCCATTAGCGATGCTATCCTACCACTTCAATTGAAATTTGTGCGCCCAGCTCGGATATTGTAATGCTTCTCATGAGAGGAAAAACACTTGAATCTACAACAGAATGTTAGTTAAGGATCTTTCTTCTTCACAAAGCTTGCCATGTCTATTAAACAAAAATAAATAAGGTAGCAATGTCTTGCTGGTCGGAACCATCGCTGTTAAACTTTGCATACTGCTCTCCTTGTCATTTTTTCGTGTTTTTTGTCTTTACCAACCTACTTACTGGAAAATGTAATCTGGCTTTAAGAGGTCGGGGTGCTCTTGTTATCTGGTCGAACCCCCTCACACAAACAAATCCTGCAAATAAAGTTTAACCAATTCACAAAGTCAAGCTGACTGAAGTTTGCCAAGTATATGGGCTTGAATTTAATAGTATCCCTGCATGAATGGCATAATGTCTTCCATGTCAGGATTTTATTAAATACTGAAAACAGCATCTGATACCTTTCCAAAAGCAGTGCTGAACTCCTTCTGTTGAAAGTCCTGGAAAAATAATGAGTTCTTGTTAGCCAGCCTTCTCCTTTGTAATCTAGTTGGAATGTTAATGCACTAACATTGTCTTGTACCTTTAAATATTGATGATACAGAAGTTCCAAAGTATACAACCCGTCTTGGCAAATTCCATATCAAACCTCTTGGAACATCAATTGGGTTTAGGCTAGATTCATGATCTGCAAACATCTGCAAGGTAATTGCAGAATCACTCGATAATTATTTATTGAAAAGCTTATGGCTTTAAATTCTGGCATACATAGGATGGGGGTAAGGGTTTCCTGGTCATTTGAAGGAAATACCAGAATTACACAGTTTTAGTAGTTTTACCTCGTTCACTTGAAAGTAAGTTCCATTCAGTGGGAAGCTTCCTCTCATTGCTGTTCTACAGGGTATCTATATATGTGGTAATAAAAATATCAATTCGCAAAACATGTAGTTAACTAGAATGCTGGGGCTTCTATGATGATTATTTATGTACCAAAAAATGGATGTACTTACCAGAAGTGTTCCTCTTACTGTTTGTGAATTAGCTTCTCTGATACTGTTGCATGAAAAACATATCTTTTCATTGCACAATTTGTTTGGTTCCCGGGACTGACATTGTTGTTCAGGTGGCTCAATTGAATTTGCAGTTTCACCTAAATAATAAGATATTGCTTAGTGATCCCACACGATAGTGGCATCTTTTACTTATGAGATGAGCATTCACTACTTTTCACATAATATAAGTAGAACGCTTGCTACTTTGGTATATCATATTAACATTCCTGAAGCTTCGCAACATGCTCCAACAGTAATTAGTTCTCTAAATACAGTATAGGTAGTCTGAAATTTGTTTTAGTTGCTGTTGAGACCATTGAAAGTCACAGTTCTTGTGCTTACCTGGTGTCCATATTGCTAGAAGGTATGGACTGGGATCATCAGGTTCTCTTTTATCCATCTGCAGGTTCTATAAAGTGGCTGTTAAATAAAGCATGCAGTTTCAAGGGAATCAAAAATGTTTGAAAATGGAGCGGTAACTAACCCCCTGAAGGAGAGGATGTGAATCTGGAAGTTCATACCTGCATAACATCACGAAGACAAAGTGTCAAATGCATTATTAAGGATCTCATCCATGGTCCAAACTTACCCTCAACATATTATACTAGTTAATGGAGCAGGCTGTGAGTTTGAAATCTGGCTTTCTGCCATTATTTAGATACCTGGGGTCTTCTGTTTTTTTATCAATTTTTTTTTTCACTTCCAAGTACTACTGTTTCATGACGTGCATGGCTCCAATAGTTGGTTCGGTTTATCACATGTTCTAGATGGTTTTGCTAAGCTTCTATAGTTTTGTATGAATCTGTCTTTCACGTGCATAGTTCCAAATAGTATGTCTTTAATCTCTTATAAAATAACTATTAATCATAAGGACCAAGAAAAAACTTAAAAAGTTGGAGGAACTGAGTTCCGACCTATATTATGAGAAGATTTTACTTACACTTGGTGTTCTGTCCGTAGGCGACTAACATTTTTCAATTTGGGTGTGGGGATAGAAGCATTTGGGTCCAAAGCAACTAACGCTTTGGACATGTCATATTCTTGGAGCTCCATGTTTGTATGTATATAATTCTGTAAATTCTCAGTAAACTCTTTCATGTTGAGTTTTATTGTAGGTATTTCATCGGGATCTTCTCCGAAGTCCTCAATATCAGTCTCTGTTAATTCAGTCTGCTCTTGATCTGGTGTTACTGGCTCTTCAATTATAGGCTCACAACTGTCATTATCAAACCCTATTCTTTTATGTTGATTGTCCTCAGGTGGAGGTAATGGCATGGGATTGATGACTATGCTTGGGCTTTTCTCAGGCATAAAGGGAACAGTTGAAGTTGTTATATCCTTCGCTTCTGGTCCAGGTAGTGCAAGCCTTGCACTGCATAAAATAGAGCAATTATTTGCCTTTGCTTTAAAAAATCAAAAGTATGCCCGGATAGCATATTAATTAACAACGTGCATGGTTTTGAGAAAATGAAATTTAAAATCTCTTGTTTTCTCATCCATTGATCTCATTCAGCAATTATCAACACTGAATTCTCTTTTACTTCGTTTTCTCCTCCCACAGCTAGGAACAGGATGGATCAAAGATGGGATGGTCATTAATTACCTTTTAGCCTGGAAGAATTGGTAAAATTCTCTATATTTCTATGGCCTGAACAAGAATGCATGCTTACACAATATAACAAACAGACATGTTTTTGTGAAGGATTGTCTTCAATGAAAAGCTCCTTATTCAAACATCTGTCTTAAACTGAAATAAGATCGTGGCCCCTCATGTGCAAATGACTTGGAGATCATGAATAATTTTGGGTCATAGATCATATATTTTTAATTGAAACACTACCCCACCTCTTTGTTGCTGCAAGAAAGCAGCCAACCACTATGAAAGTAGCATAGCATAACATTGCTAATTGCAATTAATTTTCCTCGCAAACTTTTATTGCTACAAGTGACCCGTCAACCATCTATTATTTTGTGTATTTTGTTCTAGTTGTGGTGTTTCTAAGTTATACAACGCTAATTATATTTCATGTGATTGACTACTAAAATGGTCAGCCTTGCAATGTTTTATATTTCAAAATTACATTATTTGATGGCTAGAGTAATATTTGATACACGGTGATGGCAGTATAACAGAGAAGATATGCAAACCTTGTGAAGGCACTTGCAAAATGTCTACATTCTGCTCTCATGGGACATGCATTACAGTTGGGTCTACTCTTTGTGCAAAAGACCTGCATAAGTTAAGGTACGGGTATCTTGATGCTTTTCAGATGCTTAATCACAATAATAATCTGATTGGTATGCTATCAAGTGCCAAAATGAGTATACCTTTCCAAATGTGATCATCTGGTAATGTAATTCATACCTGTAATCCAATAAAAAATAGATGGGAATCAACAAATCTTGTTGAATAATAAAAAAAAAGATGATCTTCATGCATGGAAAGTACAGCTTCAATGAACAGAATGGCTCCAAGGAAGAGTCATGTGATTACAGTGTTCTTTGATTGAGTTTGCACAATCTTGGCCAAAGATATTTTTGAATTGACTCGAGTATTGGGTACCTACAGGAAATCTGATTAGCATTTTTGGATAACAAGAAAAATCTGATGTCAATTTTGTGACATCATACTTACAGTTCTAGCAGGTGCAACTGCAGTGACTCTGGCAGTGGCTGGAGAGGGACCCATCCTAGTCGAACTGCTATTCGCCCAACATTTGTGTCAACCTTTTCAAACAGGCAATTGAATCATTTGAATTATACAATTTTCTATCTCCTGTAAGTTCAACATTATCTGTTTTTTAAACATGAGACTCACTGGAAATGCAAGATGATGTAGTGTTAGGAGCCTCACGCACTCCACGCTTTTCAACCCCAACCCCCATATACTTAGCAGATAATCCCTGAAAAATAAAGATATTTCAGAAACATGGGAACATATTATGATATTTGATCAATTATTCGCTGTCTTTTGCTGAAATTTTGTTACGAGCAGCATCATACTGGAATAATCAATACTTTTGAGTAGGAACTCTAATATTTGGGGAGGCTTACTTTGCTTTGTCAGGGGGCACATCTCTTAACCATTCCAGATCAATGCTTCCGTGTTCCCTTACCAGTCGGTTTAAGAATTCCTGCAATATTCTGTAACCATTATTAACATGTTTTATCTGTGATTTGAGTTCACACAATCCACCATGAGTAAGAGAAGAGTTCACAAATCCATTTGAAGAGGAATGAAAGGTTATTAAGGCTTGAGGTTAAACATGCTAAAGTACCTGGATTCGTTCAGCTAGAATTTTATTCATCCCTCTTTCTTTAATGGCTTCAGATATCTCGTTGACTCCAGCACATCGCACGGCTTCATAGTCCAAGGAATCCATTGTGTCTTCAGTTCTCTCTTTTCTTCCATTTGTCTGCACTTGCTTCCTTAAACCATCCCAGTCAAATACATCTTTTTTCTCACTCTCATTTTTTCCTTTTCTTGCTTTTGAGGCATTTGCATTTGCCTTGAGGTTTTCCCTGTTATCAGGATGTACTTTATCCTTTGTATTTGGGTTGACCACTTTGTTTTCTAGGGGTGTTTGCTTATTCATAGAAGTGGTCCTCTCAACATGAAGAATGTTTTCTGTGAGTCTGGGGACAATTGAGATGTGCTGTGTGTAACTGTTTTGGTTCTCAGGCAGTGTTTCGGCAAGATTTACAGGTCCACCAGCTGGCATGCTTTGCCATTGCAAGGTCTCGTTCCTCTCATTAACTTGACTTTCATAGTAAGGCTGAGAACTGCTTTGATCATACATTGATTGTTTTCTGAAGAAAGAATCTGGTACTGCTAGTGGAGCTTCTTGACACCTTGGAAACTCGGATTGTCTGGCAGCTGTTTTACCCACACTTGCTGACTCTTGTCCAACAGTTTTGCCTGAGCAGCTTCCAGCTGTTTCTTTGTTGGATCTAGATGAATTTGACGTCCAAGAAGATATGGTTTCTTCATGGTGCAATTTGAAGCCTTCTGCTTGCTGTACATTGGACTGTGAAGTCATGTGTAGCATCCCATAGTTACTGCATGAAACCACTTGTTGCATCTGCGGATTGCAGTAATCAAATTGCTGATTATATGGAGAAAAGCAGTTCAGATTACCTAATCTTTCCAATCCAGCTCCTTGCTGCATGTTCTGTATACCTTCTGCCTGCTCATTTTCATGTCTGGATCCCCTATGAAACAGTGAACTTCCACTCTCGCAACCATCAAATTCTTCTAGCAAGGTGGGACTCTCCATCTGTAAATGAGCCACAAAAGATAAACCATGACTTGTGCTAGGTTTGCATCCAGTAGGAGGGTCTTCTGTTTCGGAGTTGGAGCCTGAGTAGGATCTGACTCCTTCATTTGCTTGGATAGTTGAGGAATCAAAAGAATCCTGTGATGATACAAATTCTTCCTCCAGGCTGTGACTTTGTGCCCCTACCATGCTTGCTCTTTCTTTACACCAGGTTTCAGACTCTCCCTGTGGTTCTGCTGATCCGTGGTGTGTCATGGAGCTTTGGTTGTAGAGTGGATACCTCAGCTTGTTGTTCCATTTGATGATGTCATTTGAGTTTTGCATGCAGACATCTGGTTCCTCAACCATGATGCCTTTCCTATGGCTGTCATAAGCGGCATTGCTCCTAGACTTCAGAGGAAATAATGAAGCTAGAGACATGAAGGCAGAACTGCAAGGTGGGAAAGTAGACGATATTGTTCAGTTCATGAAAAGAGATTATCATGGCTCATCTGGTCTTGTAATTGAGCTGAAATGTCAAATTTACCTTGACAGATGATCTGAAACATTTTGGGTAAGGAAAACTCCTATTACTGAATCAACAACTGATCCCTTCCATTTGGAAAAGCGTCTATCTCCTGAAAAGAATGTTATTTACATTCATACTTACAGGTGACTATCTATTTGGTTCACTAAAAAGGGAATTCAATATTATGTTCATTCTTGTACAACATTGAGGGATTAGATGTGTCATCTGTGAGCTGCAGAACTTTTGACATATTTCACCTAGTTTTTCTTGTTAGAAAGCATTAGTAAATGTGTTAATGGACTTCTGAACAATTTACCAAATGCAATTGAATCTTTCCAGTAGGTTATTTTAGCTACTCAAAAGCTCAGAAGAATTGCAGTACACTTGTTTACATGTTAATCTGCACTGAGGAGGCAGCATGCACATTTTGCGGTTCCATTTTTATGTTGTCCTGATAGCAATACCTGATTTTGTTTTGCTACAAACTTACATTAGTATTTAAGAACTTACTGATGACTTTTTCTTCCAAGTGAAATAATTATTCTCTCTGAATTGTGCTTCTGTTTTTCATGGTTGACAGTGCTTTTGCATTTGCAACATTCCATGTTATGTCTCTGTGCATTTGCAAGGGACACATGCATACGTAAACAAACAAACACCTGTACTTCTACATGTACAAATGCAAAATGCAATATGAATTCTCTGTTTCTTCTGATAAGTATGAAGTTGTATGTTTGTGAGTAGATGCAGCATAGCAGAACTGCTAGTCGTCAAGTTGGAAGCCCCAAATAATATATATGTCTCTCTCTCTCTCTCTATGCTGTTGAATTCAGTAATAATCTTGAAAATGTTGGGGAAAAGTACAAGCTTTGTACCTTGAACGAGATGCATTCTTGCAATGAATGAATCAACTCGCCCATGAAAAACTTTTCTCTCTTCCTCCCACCATTGCTCCTTCCCTGCATCTGTTTTTTCAAGGCCTTCATTTCCTTTTCCCATCAGCAGTTTCCATACCCTGTCTGACTCTGGGTCAAGGTCTACTTTAGGCCTTGGCTTGTGTTTTTTGACAAATTCAAGCCCATCATAGGGAACAAGCGTGCCACCTCCTTTATAAGGCACAAGTGCATTTTGCTCCTTGTTTTCTATTTTTTTGCTCCCTGCATTCAGACTGAGGCACTCCATGTGGTATACGATTTCTTCAATTGCGGAGGAGAATTTCTGCTTTGCTGGTCTCCCTGCATTGGATGTCAAGAGTGTTTGCTGTAATTATGGTGACTAAAACATTTAGTAAGCTATCTGAACCATTAAAGCATTATACTTATAATATGTACTAAACATGCTACACCTCTTCTCTTCGCTGATGGCTGCTGATGCTCTTTCAAGATATCCTTTGGTTGTTGCGGCACCCTACCCTTACCAGATGGAATTGGTATGGACACAGTAGCTCCAGACATCTGCTGTATTCTTGACATTTCAGTGTTGCAAGTTCCAGGTTGCAGTTGGCTGTCAGATGCATGGTTTGTTTTGAGAGGGGTTTGTGAAAGGTTGTGACAAATTGCTAATGTGGTGGGGGAGAGAGAGTTATGGACTTGAGCTGATCCATTAGTCTCTTCTGTCCTTCCTAGGTGAAAGAATGGGTTAAATGAAATGCATTGCTTTGGAAGGTTCTGTGAAGCCGGCGAGTGGACATACCACTCACCAGGATATTTAGCTGTTGCAACACGAGAAGACATGCTCAGTGTGTTAGCTTGAGTTCCATTCTCTGTTTTGTTTCTTTTCTGGACCTCCAAGCATCCCATGCCTGGAATGCTTTGATGGTATTCATCAGCCAAAGAGCCCACTGGATATGAAGTACAGGTTTTTGTTTTCTCAATATGAAAGTGTTCTCTCTTGGATCCTCTACCCTCAATTAAATATAGTGGTATCATTTGTACAGATTGAGGAGTATTCTGATAAGTTATCTGTCTAGTCCACTCTGGTCTTTTTTCTAGAAAGACAACTTGACCAGGTCCTCGTGCATCTCTTGCATTGACGTTTAAATTCTCCATGTGCATGATTTTTCTCTGAGTTAGTTCAGCAGCTACCACTTGTCTTTCTAAAATTGATGTATAGCTGCTTTGCATCTGGTTCATGAAAGGTGCCTGGTTACTTGTAGCACCTGATTGCTTGTTTTCAACCCATAAACTATTCTGCTGGTTCATCTGCGAAGTTGTGGTGCTTGAATCTGCCACTTGAAGACTTGTGGTCAGATCAGAAGTCCCTCTTTTTTTATTCAGCATGAACTCCTGAGCAGCTGCATTACTGTATCTTTCATCCGTGGTAGTTTCCAAATCAAACCTCAATTCTCTTCTAGCAGTAGAATGTGTAATGCCTACTGTAGAGTCTGCATGCTGATTTGCTGATTCATTCAGGCCCTTCTTGCGTACATACTTTCTCTTCACAGGACGGGTATTTATGGTTTCTCCAATAGAATCTGTATGTTGAGTTGCTGATTCATCCAGGCCCTTCTTGCGCACATACTTCCTCTTTGCAGAGCTGGGAGGTGTAGTCCCTACGGCAGAATCTGTTTGTTGAATTGCTGGCTCATTCAAAGTCTTGCGTACATACTTCCTCTTTCCGGTTGACTTCTCCTTGGGGTCAGTGTTTTTTGTGGTTGCAACCTTGGGAGTCCTTTTTGGTTTGTCTTCCACAATCACCTTTGGCCTATGCTTTCTTCTCTTTGGAGGTTGCTTCTGTGGTGTTTTATTAAGGTCTATGCCTTGTTCATCAAGCCTTGCTAGATCTTTTTCTCCCTCAAATGGTGTGGAAATTACTGCAGATGATGAGTCTGCAATGTTACACGAGAGCTCATCTGAATTGTGTTGATTGGTTTTGAGTTCTTTGAATATAACTAAATCATTTTTCTCGCTTTCTCCACTAGAGTTTCTTTCCTGCGAGGGACACGTTGCAGTAAGCTTGCTCTCCAATCTCTTGGCCTGATCTGGCACTACCGCAGCAAATTTAAAAGACGTGGTAACACTTGAGGCTGCATCAGCTTCTATTCTAGGTGATGAGTTTAGATCATGGCTAGGAAGGCAAGGCATTGTTGGATGTTCATCTGTAGAAAGTAATTTCTTAAGAATGTAGAATAAGATTTTGACAAGAAATAAGGTCGAAACAAAAGTTCAGCTAGTGGTAGAATGAAAGCTAATTCTTTTTCATCTCTGTCTCTTGTTTTTTTTCCTAGTGAGTGTTGATTCTTGCTCGACACAAACATAGTTAATCTGCTGTGTGGAATGCCTAGTTTTTTTTGCTCATACCAAGCATCTAGAAAATGTCAAATTCTGATCTGGACAAATAAACAGTAAGCTCCATGCTAATTTACATCTATGGGTTGAACTACACATTCTGTGAGATTGATTCAATGCCATATGACACGAAACACAGACATCTTATGTTTTGCTGTTACCTATAGATTGGAATGAGCAGTTCCTGCATTACAGCAGTCTCGTGAACAAGTTGTCATAAAATTAAAGGACAGGTATGTATACTTACAGTGTGTCTGGGATGAGATATTGCTACTGCTCAAAAGATTCCAGCAGCGAGCTTGGTTTCCGACCAACAAATTGGATTCACCGCAACTGTTGACTTGAGCATGCACGTTGGGAAATGAAGGCCTCCAAACCATACATGTGCTTGGACTAGGAGGTGCAACTGGAGAGGTAAATGTAGCTATATTTGGATATGCTAGAATACTTGCTAATAAACTGCTATTCAAGCCTGGGGTCTGACTCACTATATGATTGCCTGTATTATTACCCATTCTTGTCACCTCATGACCTATATCTGCATTCCTAATATTATCCCCGCCATTTCTAACCAGTTGATCATTCTGGTCAGCATGTTGAGCCACTCCGCTGTAATTTGACACATCTTGTTCACATCCACTGGAAATATCCGGCCAGTTGCCAATTCGTTCTGCCCAATTGGTTCCCTTGCCCGTCAGTCAGCATTACATTAGATCTTGGAATGGGCTTCTCTGTCATTGTTGGTAGTGAAATCAATATCATGTGGGATTGGAAATCTCAACATGATTAATCCTTGGATCCATTCTACCTGCCAGCTGTTTCTAGCTTTTCTTCCTCTTCTCTGCTCTGGGTAGTGATTCTCTCAATTGAAAACACCAATTTGCTTCCAGTGCCTGAAATTTTCGGTGAATTGCCAAAATTCATTGATTTGTAAAAGCCCTCTTCTTTCTTACCTCATGTGCCTGAACCTTCCCTGCCAAAAACCCAAAACACATTTTATACTTGAATAAAGTCCTGCCAGACAATAGAGATGACCAGGAGAAACTGCAATTGCATCTGTGTTGTAAATGCAGAGATCATTTCCCAGATATTCTTCAATACCTAAAAGCTATATCTATCTGTTTCTTTGAAAACATGGAAGACATGAATAACAATGGCAGTATATTAAACGAGAAGTAAATGAATAAATAACTATTCAATTTTATTTTATTTTATTTTATTTTAGAGCAAGATTAGCCTAATCTGCATAAATTGACTGAATTTTACTCAGTTTTAAATTTCTAAGATTATGGGTATCAAAAAAACTTCAATGAAATCTCTAAGACATTTTTTTTGTGATTTGCAGTAGCAAGCATGCAGCCACTCTAGTTGTTGTGGGTCAAAGGGGAAAAAACTGTAAACAGAAACGGTAAATAAAATATTCATGCACAGCACTTAGCTCACCGATCTGTAGATGGGTAGCCTGAAAAACCTTAAACGAGTCAATGCCGGAAAATTCCAAGTCTTTGCTGTTGTGAGGGAGGGAAAGAGAGAGAATCCAGTGAGGGAAAGGAATGGAAAAGAACCAAACTTTATTTCGTATGTTATATGAACATAGACTAGATCAGGGGCACTCCACTTTGTCTTTTTATAAAATGGGCACACCCCCACCGTGCCTTCTAATCCTAATCCTAACCTTACTTTCCATTTTTTTTCTTGCTCTATTTCCAAATTTGTAATCTTGCTACGTCCGAAATCATTTTGTTTTTCACTCGTGTCAACTGTTTTGACATGTCTGTTGCTCCGTGCGTGTATTTTGAGATATTACTAACTTGTCATTCTCATCTAGCTACATGGTCGCTCTGTTTTTTTTGAATGAATATGGTCCATTATTATGATGCTGTAAAACAATATTAACGACATATGGGTCATCACTTTTTGTGGGTTTCATATGGGTACTGCAGAAATAGTCAAAATTGATAGAAGAACGCTTTGCAACTGCTCAAAAAAATCCACTTCATATGTTATTATTTTTGTTCATTTTTGGGTTTATATTAAAAATGTTTGCCATTTTCATAAATTAGTTGTAAAGAGAAGACCATGTGAACTATTTTTATAGAAAACACAAATTACCATAAAATAGAATGGAAAAATTGTTCTGACATTTCTATCAAGCAGGTACTCTCTCACTTTTTCCTCTTCTTTGCCAAGAACTTATCTTCTAGAAGGTTTTGTTGCTGCTTGCCAAGTAGTGCTCCTTTCCATAAAAACCCCGTAAATTACTTTTCACGTCTAAAATGACATCAATTAGAAGCAACATATCCTGTCCTCGAAAGTAATTAAGATGGCAATCGCTCTTTAATTAAGTATATATCGAGGTGGAAACCTGTGAAAAAATACATTAAACTACCCGATATTTTTTCCTGTAATTAAATCACATAACCCTGTTTATAAATTTGGCAAAATAAATTCATCAAAAGATGAAAAGTATAGAGCAAAGGGTGTTACCGTAAACCACAAACACGGCAGCAGAAGATACGTAAAATGCTTCGAGCACGTGTTGGGTTGTTTGTTCTTGAACTAAGCTCGTGCTACCCTAACCCAAGACTAAAACCCAGAAAGCAGACTTTCCATGCCTTGTTGTCTGCGCAAAATCTAACAACGAGGTGCCCACGATGGAGGGAAAAAAAAGGTGGAAATAGCAAAAAAAAAAATATGGGACAACACAAAAAGCCATTCACAAAAAGAGAGAGAGAGAAACTAGAAAAGATTCTCTTTATCCGCATGCATGAAAACGACGTAATCATTTTTAAAATCACGTCTCGTCTCATGCAAAATATGATGAATCGTATTTAGCAGAAAAAATAATAATATATTCATTTTACTTTTTTGTTTTGTCAAAGTTACTAATTAAATATCTTTTAATTAAAATAATAATTATTTAAATAAATGGTTTGACATGTTAAATTGTGTGGGTCCGGATCATATAATATTAGTGTTGTAGATGGTACAATTTTTTGCGGCTAAAAGTGGTTTTGCTCCTAACATGGTACATATGATTGGGTTGCTTCCTAGTATCAAACTTGATTTGAAAATTGATTTGAAAAATATTTTAAAGTTATCAGTTATCGGATTAACTTGCGATTCAAGTAACTGAATTAACCCATGTTAAGTAGAGCGAACCACCTCGAGAATTATGGGCTTTAATTGTAGTCGTAGAATTTAATATTGGTTTTTGAAATGTGATTTTGGTTGTTTTTAAAAATGATTTTCGTTTAAAAATATATTAAAATTATTTTATTTTTTATTTTTTTAAAATCATTTTTTTGATATTAATATATGAAAATATCTAAAAATACCTAAAAATTTTAATTTAAAATAAAAGATAAAAATATTTTATTTTATTTTTAAAAAAAAACTTTCAAAACGGGTCTTAGTCTCATCTCGACGCGTGTCTTTGCATAATTGAAACTTCAGCTACGCCTGAAAGAAGCATGACCCCAACCAGCCGGTCCAGTTTGAGAAGAAATCTCAGAACTTTAGGCATTGGCTTTGGTAGTTTTAAGTTGAACGGTGTCGTTCCTATTGTGAGATTGTAGCTTTAACAAGCTAGCTTTCTTGAAATCACACTAAAACTACCTTGAATACCCCATGAAACCACCTTCCAATCCCCACCCCCAGGAGAGACTTCTGCAATCCAACCAGCATTTCTCCTTGTCTGCATTTCAAAATACAATAATTTCTAAGATATATGTACTATAATTACTTAAAATAAATACCTAAATATGAACTTATCTCATCAATTAAAACCATCAAACAAAAATTTTCTTCCTTCATCACCAGAATCCATGAACTTAATTTTGGTTTCTACTCTTTCAGACCCACCATTGAATAAAAAAATCCAAAACAATTGACATTTAATTGGGATCAAATCATTTAAAATAAAATATTAATAACCGAAATAAATTGTTAAAAAATATTCCCTCTCATTTATAGTACTGCGCGTGCTATGTCAGCTCTGCAAATACTTTTTAAATCAATTTTATAAAACACTTTACACTTGTTTAATATGAGCTACAAGTGAGTGGGGATTTTTAGCTTGTTAAAACGATATAATTTATATGAATTACTTATTTGTTTGATAGTGTGGTAGTTTATATTTTTTATTTACTTAAAAAATATTAAATTAATATATTTAGATTTTTAATGATTTTAAAGTATTTGTATAAAAAAATAATATAATTTTTTTATTAAAATATATTTTTAATTAAAAATTATAATGTGACACCATGCACACGTTAGAAAAAACGTAGGCCATGGGTGACCTTGAATTTTACATATATGTTGACCGGGTAGTGGGACTTCTCTGCACGAAACGACAGTCACCTCCATGATAATTCGCTTTCACTTCTCCTGTCACCGCCAGGTACGGATTAATTTATATCGGGTATTATTAAAAAAAAAGGTAAAATCTGAGGCTGTATTTTGGCAAACTTGAGGAGGGCACTACAATTTTACTAAATTCAGTGTATTTGTTAATAGATATTTATATATAGTAAGATATTTTCGCACTTATTTTAAAAATATGAACAATGAACCGATTCTAATGATAGTATTCTAATAATTATAGAAGTATAAGAATAAAAACACATACACTCTTATATTTTTTAATATATATATATATATTATATTTAAAATTATATTTATTGTATATATTTCCTTTTATTTTTTCAATTAAATATATTTATATTACATGACACTCGAGAATAGAAATGATAATAAATTAAATTCAGCAATATAAATCATGTTTTATTTCTCTCTCATACTTTTTAAAAAAATGATGGAATGTCCTTAAATGGGACCCATCAATCTTCATTGAAGTATTCAATATTAGTATTTAAAAAAAAACAATCATTTCCATCTCATTGGTGATGAATTCATGGTAAGAATTTGGTTTTAACAGTTTTTGTATTTTTTTGAAATATATTTTGCAGATGATAACTAAATTACTGAATAATTCATTCTTGTTTTATCTATAAAATAATATTTACTCATTATATGATGTTGAATTCTAATTTTGAATGATAATGTTAGAAATAAATCCATTTATTAGACTAATCTCAGGATTCAATCACTATCAGTAGTTAATCTTTATTTTAATCAATTTGATCTAGCCATGTCAAAATCACAAATCATATTCATGGATTGTTTATAAAAAAAAAAAATCATAGTTATTAAGTATGGTATCATCAGGTTTATTTAGTTAATTTAATCGAATTTTAATTAAAATCAAACTTGATTTAGCTCTGTGTATTTTTTTTACAAAAAAAATTGTACAAGAAACTATTGTTCATCTACACCTATTGCATCTTAAATTGTAATAGTAATCCACGACGCAATGGTTTTTTTCTTTCATCTTGTCATTGTTTTTTTTAATTATTATTTTAAAAAAAAATCCAGCCATTTTGCAAAAGAGGAAGAGAGTAGGGACTGCATCAGCATGACTCTCCTTTTTTATTTGGACTACATTTAGAAAACTATAATTAACAGAGAAGGTAAATATAATTATGGTCTCCCGCAAAATGTTTCAAACGTTCAATTTGGCTAATGGCCACCTCATTTTTGTTTAATTATTTTTATTTAAAAATATAGTGGTTGGAATGACAAATAGGCCCACTTTGTCACCCCAGGCCCACTGTTCTTGACAGGTAATTTGCTTTACTATTGGGCTCAGTCCGTTGAGATTTAAATACCAGGCCAGGGAAGGCCTGTAAATTTAAAAATGGGCCATAACACATTACATTGCATTTTATTTTTTCGAGGTGTTCAGCTAACACGTCAATCAAACTAAGTTTTTATCCAAGTAAATTATACATTATTATTATCCTACACCGTGGCATGGCATTAACCATGTTATTTTTTAAAATGTTTTTATTTAAGAATATATTAAAATTATATTATTTATTTAAAATGATTTATGTTTCTAATTTCTCAACAAAAAGTAAGATGACCAACTTATACAACAAGAAAAAGGTTCAAAAGCACGTGTTATAATGTATTTTTAAAAGTGTGATTGAGATAATTTTGAAAATGATTAATAATTTTATTTTTAAAAATTATTTTTAACACCATCACGTAAAAATAATATAAAATATATAAAAAGTAATTGTATGAACAATATAAACATTGGAATAACAAAAAGATGAAATATTAGTTAATAATCAATATAATATGTAACAGGGAAATTGAGTTTTATAAATCTTAAAATTACCGGTAGACTACGAATAAAATTCTTTTTGTAAATTATGAATGTCAATAAATCTAACGACAACAACATACATTTAGATGATGGTTGATATTGTGCTTCCTATCACATTTTATTGTAGTTTATATTTTTATTTAATTTTTAATTTGATCTTAAAATCGTTTTTTCTAAGTGTGATTGTATCTTTTAAATTGAGTATATAGATTAAAAAATAATATATCTTGATTTTTTTATTATCATAATAACTGAAAATATAGACAGATAAGATGTTATTTACTTGACAAATAACAAATTATCTTTTTTTTTTTTTGCAACAAAAAGTAAGATGAGCAAGCTATACGTCAAGAGTCCTGCTGCCCGTTCAAAAGTGTTATTAAAGTTTATTTTGAAAATATTTTTTATTTGAAATGTATTGAAATAATATATTTTTATCTTTTTAATTATTTTTTTGATATTATTATATAAAAATAATAATTTTTTTTTTAAATTTAAACTAAATTTTATTTTTTTAAAAAAATATTTTTAAAATATAATATCAGTACTAATAAAAAGAATGGACATCTGAAAAAATGTTTTTAAAATATATCAAAATGCTTTTAATATATTTATATATATATATAGTTTTTGTTTATTGAAAAAAAAAAGAAAAAAAAAAGTTATAACAGCTTCTATTAAAAATCCGCAGTTAACTTATTTAAAGAATGGAGATCTGATGAAAGGACACTTCGGTGAAAGGACTGGGTATTGCCAGTAATGAAAGGACTGGAAAAACTGAGAGCATGAAGAACGAGTTGTCGTGGCATTTCCACGTCGATGGCCTAACGTTTTAGCAGAAAGAACCACGTGGTCGATCTGACGTTATAGAGGATGCATGGTTCTTGATTCTTCGCGCGTCTTTATTATTGTAATAGCATCTCCAAACGTAAGAAAAAGCTATCCATCGACCTCTCATTCTTGTAATGCGATGTTTATACGTGTGTGTGTGTGTGTGAGAGAGAGAGTTTATATATTTTAATATTAACGCGTTAAATGATTAGTAAATATTTTTTAAAATAATAATTTATGAAAAAAAGCAAGATATTAATTGGGAAAGGGGATTGTGGTGTTTGGTAAATTATGTGAATTGCAGGATATTCTCAGATGCCCCTCTCAAGCGGCAACCTCGCCAACCCCCGCAGTAAGTTTTCACTTTTCATATACAAAACCATATTAATATATTACACGCAAAACACGCACTAAAAACATCGCTGCCATCTCCATCTTCCCAGGTCCCACGTGACCTGACAGTACTCACGATTCTCAGCGTGTCAAATGACAGTATTGCCCTCGTTCAGTAATCTAGCACGTGATCCGCGTATTCTAGCATCTTTACTTTCAGCAACCACCACCCAATTCCACGCCCCCTGGGGGGGACCATGTAAAGAACATGCAAAACAAATTATAGAGCGCACGTAGCTAGAAGAATTTTTTTCACTATATAGAAATTTTGTCAGTTCCGTTTCTGCTGTTACTTTGGTTTTTATATTGAAATAGAATACCTTAGCTTTTAAGTATTTTGACGTGTTGCTTTAAGATTATACTATATATATATATATATATAAACATATTGATTTAAAAATATATTTAGTTTAAATATAAAAATAAAATTATTTAGAATTGTGCAATTTAATCTAAAAAATATAATAAAATAATTTTTATAAACAAAATTATGAACATATATAATATTACAAGAATGTCATCATTAATCTCACAAGGTCATTATATTTTCTGATTGCGTTAAAATTTTAACATAATATATATAAATATGTCAAGAGACTTCTCGTAAAATTTCATTTCAATCTAATGGTCGGATTAAGAGATGTGATTAATATTGTAAAATTATTTATTATTTAAAAAACACTATTTCGACTGAAAACGGAACAGGCGAAATGAAACCATAATATTCCGGCCAAAATTTGGGCGATATTTCTGAATCAAACTAAAATTTTAAATGAGATAAAAACTATGCTATTGTATTTTGTTTTCTTAACTAATACATTTTCGTTTTGACCAAAACGAAACAAAATGAACAGCACATCTGTATAGGATGGACCGCAAGAATTCATGAATCACAGACTTTGACACCCTCTTAGTTTAGAGGAGTCATGGCTTCTAAACAATTTCATGTAATGATGTTCCCATGGCTGGCATTTGGCCAAATGATCCCATATCTTGAGTTCTCCAAGAAATTAGCTTCAAAGGGTACTCTCGTAGAGAAAGAATATAAATCATATTATGAGACCTCACTTACAAACTTTGAGTTTTTAGGTGAGATGGTTTCTTAACATGGTATCAGAGTTTTGTTGACCCAGCGGTCACGAGTTCGAATCTCACCACCTCCATTCTATTTGATAAAAACCAAGCACAAGGTGATGTGAGCCTGTACAAGTTTCAAGCTCAAAGGGCTTTCATTTGAGGGAGGTGTTAGAGAATAATATAAATCATATTATGGGGCCTCACTTACAAGCTTAAGCTTTTAGATGAAATGATTTCTTAACATATTCGAGTCTCCTTCGTATCCATCCCCGAGAAATCTTCAGAGGCTGCCTCCTATTCCTTCAAATCTGGCAAACCATTTAAAGTTCGTGGAGGTTCTGTTACCATCTGTCGATGGCCTGCCGGAAAACTGTCAGGCTACCATTGATCTACAGCTTGACCAAATTCAATACTTGAAGAAAGCATTTGATGGCTTACATGCCTCATTCGAAAAGCTTGTACGTGAGGATTTACCAGACCTGATCCTGTTCGATTTTATCCAGTGTTGGATTCCAGGTATCGCTGCTAAATTTGGCGTCCCTTCAGGATATTTTAGTGTGCACTCAGCTTCTACATTAGCATTTATTGGGCCCGGCAAATGAATTGAAGCACCCTCGGATGCGGATAAAACCTGAGGACTTCACAGTGGTACCCGAATGGATTCCTTTTCCTTCTCTTGTTGCTCAAAGACCCGATCGAGCAGCAGTGATGTTCCACAATATGAATTCTCCGGATGTGTCCGGTAAGTCGACCGGTCATCGGTTCGCTGCAACGTTGGAGGGGTGCGACTTTGTTGCAGTGCGAAGCTGCAGAAAATTTGAAGGAACATATGTAGATCTTCTTCAAGAACTCTACCAGAAACCTGTTTTTCCTGTCGGTCTGCTGCCGGGGAATACTGTCAAGGACAAAATCAACCATCCCGATCTTCCAAATTGGTCGGATTCATTCAAGTGGCTGGACAAGCAAGAACGAAAATCAGTGGTTTTTGTCGGATTTGGAACAGAGTACAAAATGCCTGTTTCACAAGTCCATGAATTGGCCCATGGAATTGAGCTTTCCAAGCTGCCATTTATATGGATTCTGAGGAAACCAGAAGGAGAGCGTTTACGATATCAGGCAGCTGAAATGCAAACAATTTTTGCTAACCAGGATCTCCATTAACAAGTAAGCTAAAACAGGTCGGGTATGCCACTGTAGCGCATGACTCAGATCAACTGTGGACTGGACATTTGGCGTAAGTGCGTCGCGCGAGCATGTACACCCCTTTTTTTTTTTTTTTTCTTCTAAGAACAGTGTATTCGCGAAACAGCCCCTCGAAAACGACAAAAACGACTGCCAGCCCGGGGGGCTACGTCGTAATTGCACAGGTTGAACCGGCCCTGTCAGGTCTGCGCAGCCGGTTCTACACTTATTATATTAATTTTTTAAAATGGCTATATACGGTTCTCTCCCTCAATAAGACAAAAACGGTGTTGAAGGTATAGGGGCGGGTCAGTAATTGACCCTATTTTAAAATTATTTTCCTCCGTGTCTGTCAAGCCGTCCGTTGCACGCGCAACAAGCTTTGTGGTCGCACGCTCTGTTGAGCCGGCGCGTCTGTTGTCATACGTTGACCGGACACGGGCACCCGCCGTCGTAATCGGTGCGCCTCGGAGTCCTCTTCCTCCCGCGTCGGCGCGTTTCACCTTCCGATGTGTGTGGACGGCCCGTCGGCCGGTTGAAGACCGCGGCAGCGTTTCTCTCTCTCCCCTGCACGTTGCAGTGCAGGGGAGGCCCCCGTGTTTTGGCCTTTTTCACTTCGATCCCTGAACTTGCAATTTTTGTTTTAGCCGTTATATCTGTTGCATTAGGTCTTAATTTGGTTCGATTTCGTCCTTCAGCTTCGGATGAATTAAGTATTCACCTTTCATTTTGGTCCTGTTACTTTTTATTTCCGGCTTCGGTCCAAACATGTTAATAAATTCGGTCCACAGGTTTGAGTTTCTTCGATTTTGTCCTCGCATGGAAATTGAAAAAAAAGATACTTTTATTTGAGCCTTTAAACTTTTCATTTATGGTTTCAATCCCTATATAGCTCATTTTCAGTTTAGCCCTTCAATTTTGGATTTCTTATTACTTATCAAATAATTTCTACATTTTCCTTATAATTTTTATTTCGAATTTGTTTTCCCTTTGACTGGTGTTACATTTCGGCCACATTTTTCTCACTGTTTCATTTATTTCTGCCGCTTACATTCGTTTCAATTATAATAATAATAATAATTGCTATCAACTATTTCGAATTTGTTTTTCCTATTACTGGTGTTACATTTCGGGCAGAATTTTCTTGCTGTTTCATTTATTTCTCCCGCTGACATTCGTTCGAATAATAATAATAATAATAATAATAATAATACTAATGATAAGCATAATAATAATTGCTATCAACATTTTCAAATACATTTAATCATACTAATTATAATAATGCTAATCATAAGAATAAAATAACAAATGACGTGGGTGCTTTTTTGTCAACAAATAATTGCTATCAACATTCACAAATCCATTTCATATAATAGTCTGATGAATAAATTTGATGAAATCATATAACAAATAATAATAAATAAATTCAATAAAATTTACACAGACTAAAAATTCAACAGAAACTTACACTGCTGTTTAACACAATAATAATAATCATAATAATCATCATCATAATAATAATAATAATAATAATAATAATAATTTAATTGTTTTTCTTGCTTCCTCTTTTGTTAATGTTTTTTTTTCCTCCGTATAATTTAATAATTTTTATTGTTTTGACAGTAATGGCAATGTTTTTTTTTTTTTCCTTTTGTTAAAGTTTCTAGAATATTTTTATTCTTTCATTAATTATATGCTCTAATATTTATTGAATATTATCTCATAGGAATATATATAGGCCGAAGAAAACATGACCTAAGATTTTTTGAATAAAAAAAATTAATATCAGTATTCTTAAATACATATAATATAATCATATAATGAATAAATCGAATAAAATAAAAAAAATTTGTCTTCGAATTTTAATTTTGTACTTAACACAATAATAATAATAATAATAATAATAATAATAATAATAATAATAATAATAATAATAATAATAATAATAATTTAATTGTTTTTCTTGCTTACTCTTTTGTTAATGTTTTTTTTTCTCTGTATAATTTAATAATTTTTATTCTTTTGGTAGTAATGGCAATGATATTTTTTTTTCTTTTGTTAAAGTTTCTAGGATATTTTTAGTCTTTCATTAATTATATGTTTTAATATTTATTGAATATTATCTCATAGGAATATATATAGGGAGAAGAAAACATGACCTAGGATTTTTTGAATAAAAAACATTAATATTAGTATTCTTAAATACATTTAATATAATCATATAATGAATAAATCGGATAACATAAAAAAAAATTGTCTTCGAATTGTAATTTTGTACTTAACACAACAACAACAACAACAACAATAATAATAATAATTTAATTGTTTTTCTTGTTTACTCTTTTGTTAATGTTTTTTTTTCTCCGTATAATTTATTAATTTTTATTGTTTTTACAGTAATGGCAATGATATTTATTTTTATTTTTTTGTTAAATTTTTTAGGGTATTTTTAGTCTTTTATTAATTATATGTTCTAATATTTATTGAATATTATCTCATAGGAATATATATATATATAGGGAGAAGAAAACATGACCTGGGATTTTTTGAATAAAAAAAATTAATATTAGTATTCTTAAATACATTTAATATAATCATATAATGAATAAATCGGATAACACAAAAAAAATTTGTCTTCGAATTGTAATTTTGTACTTAACACAACAACAACAACAACAACAACAACAATAATAATAATAATAATTTAATTGTTTTTCTTGATTACTCTTTTGTTAATGTTTTTTTTTCTCCGTATAATTTAATAATTTTTATTGTTTTTACAGTAATGGCAATGATATTTATTTTTATTTTTTTGTTAAATTTTTTAGGGTATTTTTAGTCTTTTATTAATTATATGTTCTAATATTTATTGAATATTATCTCATAGGAATATATATAGGGAGAAGAAAACATGACCTAGGATTTTTTGAATAAAAAAAATTAATATCAGTATTCTTAAATACATTTAATATAATCATATAATGAATAAATCGGATAACATAAAAAAAAATTGTCTTCGAATTTTAATTTTGTATTTAACACAACAACAACAACAACAATAATAATAATAATTTAATTGTTTTTCTTGCTTGCTCTTTTGTTAATATTTTTTTTTCTCCGTATAATTTAATAATTTTTATTGTTTTGACAGTAATGACAATGATATTTATTTTTTTTTCTTTAGTTAAAGTTTCTATGATATTTTTAATCTTTCATTAATTATATGTTCTAATATTTATTGAATATTATCTCATAGGAATATATATAAGGAGAAGAAAACATGACCTAGGATTTTTTGAATAAAAAAAATTTAATATCAGCATTCTTAAATACATTTAATATAATCATATAATGAATAAATCGGATGACATAAAAAAAAATTTGTCTTCAAATTTTAATTTTGTACTTAACACAATAATAATAATAATAATAATAATTTAATTGTTTTTCTTGCTTACTCTTTTGTTAATATTTTTTTTTCTCCGTATAATTTAATAATTTTTATTGTTTTGACAGTAATGACAATAATTTTTTTTTTCTTTTCTTAACATTTCTAGGATATTTTTAGTCTTTCATTAATTATATGTTCTAATATTTATTGAATATTATCTCATAGGAATGTATATAAGGAGAAGAAAATATGACCTACGATTTTTAAATACATTTAATATAATGATATAATGAATAAATCGAATAACATAGAAAAAAATTGTCTTCGCATTTTAATTTTGTATTTAACACAATAATAATAATAATAATAATAATAAAAATAAAAAATTTAATAATAATTAATATTATTATAATAATAATTTAATTGTTTTTCTTGCTTACTCTTCTGTTAATATTTTTTCCCCTCCGGATAATTTAAATTTTTTTATTGTTTTGACAGTAATAGCAATGCTAATTTTTATTTTTATTTTATTTTTTTGTTTTATCTTTTGTTAAAGTTTCTTAAATATTTTTACTCTATCATTAATTATATATTCTAATATTTATTGAATATTATCGCATAGGAATATATATAGGGAGAAGAAAACATGACCTAGCATTTTTTGAATAAAAAAAATTAATATCAGTATTCTTACATATCTTTTATATAATAATATAATGGATTAATCGAAATCACATAAAAAAAAATTATTGAATATTATCGCCTATAGATATATAAAGAGAGGAAAAAAATGACCTTGGATTTTTTCCTTAAAAAAAATTAATATCAATATTCTTAAATACATTTAATGTAATAATATAATTAATAAATCTTATAAAAAATATTTGTATATTTGTATATTTATGTCAAATTAAAATATGTAAAACTAATTATATGTTTGAATATTTATTGAATATTATCGCCTAAAAATATATTAAGAGAGAGGAAAAATGACCTAGGATTTTTTGAAGGACAGAAATTCATATCATATTTTCTTAAATATATTTAATATAATAATATGATTAATAAATCTTATATAAAAAAAAAGATTGGCTTCAAAAATTAATTTTGTGCTCTTTTATTTAAGTTTATTTCTTTAAAAGAATTTCCAATGTTTTTATTTTTAATATTTTAGATCTAATATTACTGGAAAAAAAAACATCTCAAAAAAAAAATTGTTGGCAAATTTACCTGCATTATCTACAAGTCAAATTAAAAAATATACAAGTCACTTCCCGTTTCTATTAGACTATTCTTTTTAGACGGCAAATAAATAATTATAGCACAAAAAAAAATTAAGTTTATGTTT